>CAMRHE010000949.1:0-316894 GCA_947044405.1 Leptodactylus fallax
CAGCCAGCAGAGCAACAAGACCTGCTTTTACAGAGCTGTGGCCTATCTCACCTGAATCCACAGCGGATCTAACGCATCCTTGAAGCCACAAACTCCAGAGGCCTCAGGGGTCTTCCCCCAGACCCCAGTGTACATATTTAGAGGCTCTGGTTTGGTGACCGGGCAGAATCCTGGAGGTTCTGCTGTGAGGCCTGCAGCGCTGCCTGCTCCATTTTGGAATCGCGGCCTACCCGTTATCCCTGTGCCACAGACTGCAGCTACCCGCGGAGAACACCTTCACATACCGGCAGAGCTGTGGACGCCTGAGGTGGTGACCCCACAGACTTTTGGGCACCAGATCTGCCTGCAACACTGCTGACAGGAGCCTTCCTGTGTGCCTGAACTGCCATCTTGGAGGCCCGCAAAACCACTACCTCACGCCCTGGGAGACCCTGCCGCTCCTGACAGTGTTATCAGCCTGCGGGATCGGTCATCTGGTATAGCGGCGGCTCAGGGCGGCGCCGGCAACGAGGCGGAGAGGAGGATTGAGGGCTCGCTCAGAGTGGAGGACGCCATGTTGCGGCCTACGCGGTGGGTTCCTGAGACGCCGGAGCTCTTCCATCAAGCAGAGGTGGATGTCTCCCACCCCTCCCTGCCGATCTTACTGAGGAGCCCCCGCTGTATCTCGGCCCGGTGAGCAGTCCGCGCAACTTCAGGTCCGCGGAGCGGACACGAATCGGGGAACCGCTGCCTCTGCTGCTGGTCAGCGGAGACAGGCCTCGAGTTGATCTCCATCCTTGCTCCGCCCTGACTGTGTGTAGGCCGGGAGTGGGCCTCTATCCCTGCTCTGGATCAACGACAGTCTTCTGTCTGACTCTCAACAACGACAAAGAGCGGCTCTTCCGTGAGTAAACATTCCACATATTCTCCCGTTTTGGCGAGTTGGTGGGTAAATACTAGCGTTGCTGGACTTTGCTGTTCTGACCGCATGTATGTGGCTCCTCATCATGATTAAATAAATCAGCAAGAAGTTCGCCTGCAGCGGCCCACCGCTTTCCTGTATACTACCTTGGGCTCCTGTAACGCCCTGAGTGGATCCCACTGTCTCCTGGGAGCGACAGATTTATCTCTGGTATACGTATCCTGTTACTGCTGTGTTCAGTCTCTACATTGTCATTTTCTATCTGCTCACCTAAATGTCCAGAGACATTGCGGAGATGACCAGAAAGAAGGCTTTCTCCTCTGGGGCGCCCAGGAAACTCACTGAATTCTTCGCACACCAAGCCTCAGACCGTCAGCCCTCACCTGAAATGGACTCTCATGCACGACTTCCCTCCCCAATCAAATCAACGGTTATGCCACAGGATCCGATGGGCACGAAAAATGCAATCATGTCCTCTTTTGCTGCCTCACAATCTGTCCAGGAGGGCAACAAAAGAGGCCCAAGTGTCTCCAATGCCTCATCCCCAACCAAGGAAGGTCCTGCACGTAAAAAGAATAGCCGGGCCCAGACCCCAACACCCAATAATACCTCTCTAATTGGTCACACTGACATCTCTGATTTTCCGGCGTCCTCTGACCCAGTTACTTGTGACACAATGAAAGGCATGCTTATGATATTGCAATCGGGCATTAACAGAAGTGTGGCCTCGTTGGTTGGGAAACTACAACATAATATTGACGCACTTGGAGAGAGAACTGATCACCTTGAGCGGAAGATGGCGGAATTCTCCACTGCTCACAACGAATTGGTGGATGCTCACAATACACTGGAGGCAGAAGTGCGCTGGCTAAAGATCAAAGCAACAGACTCTGAGGACCGTTCCAGACGCAACAATATTAAGATCCGGGGAATCCCAGAGGACATTGTATCCATCGATCTCCTGGCCTATGTCAAACGAATGTTTAAAAAGATCCTTCCAAATCTCTCAGAGCTTGATCTTACCCTGGACAGGGCTCACCGTATACCTAAGGCAAGTTCAGCCCCTGTGGATGCCCCTAGAGACACCCTTGTTAGGGTCCACTTCTACCATATCAAAGACTCTATCCTTGCTGAGGCTCGTAAATGCAACACTCTCCCTGCACCGTTTTTAGCAATTTCTCTGTACCCGGATTTATCCGCTGCCACTATGCAAGCGAGACGCAACTTAACACCTGTTACGAAGATACTTCGAGAGAACGACGTGCGATACCGATGGGGCTTCCCCACCAAACTTCTGGTCTTTCGCAACGGAGTCACTCATTCTATACCCTCCGTAGAAGACGGAATGTTTCTCCTCCGTAGATGGCGTCTGACCTCTGATAACTCTGAACCTCAGCCTGGCGGACCCGCTCGCCCTCCACGGGTACCCAAGGACTGGCATATAGTTGGAGAACCCTGAAAGATCTACGAGACTCTCACTCTCCCTCACCCAGAGAGATCAGGTGCCTTTACAGGATGTTAACTATATAGCCTTTTTCTTGGCGAACTACTTATCACTTTTTTCTATAAGTTTTTTACATTTGTAATTGATTGATGAAGGAATCTTACTTCTCACCCCCCACAGCTTATTCGGTGCATTTTGGCACTATGATGTTTGTTTTTTGTTCTTTATTCTTGTATAGTTTACTGTGTTTAGTAGAATTTGGTTATTTTATCATACACAGCTCATATATGTGCGCATCACCTAACTATATCTTTAGTGCAGATCAGGACCGCTTGCCATGCTGGCACACACCCCATCTGTGTAGTCTAACATCCCTCTATTGGCCATTACCATGGTTATTCGAATTTCCTCTATAAATGTTAAGGGGCTTAATAGCCCTTACAAAAGAAGCTCGGTATGGAGGGAGGCACGCCGTTTGAGATGTGACGTGCTCATGCTTCAAGAGACTCATTTTCATGTTGAGAAAAGCCCTCTATTTACGAACCCCTCCTTTCCTCATATTTTTAAGGCCTCCTGTGCGGCCTAACGCAAGGGAGTCCTTATAGCTGTCCGTGACTCAGTTGCCTTTAGCATGGAGTCTGTATTAACGGATCCCCAGGGCCGGTATCTCGGTCTTAATTGTACTATTAATAGTATAAGATACACTTTGGTCACAGTGTACCTCCCCAATCGGTTTCAGGCCTCGTACTGGAGATCTCTCTTGCCCAAAATTCGGGCATTTGCCACTGGTATCTTAATTGTAGGGGGAGATTACAATTGCCTTATAGATAACTCTCTAGACTCGTCCAATCCTCAAAGGAAATCTCCTGTACCCACCCCTTCCTTATTAGATCAGGGGTTATATGATGTGTGGAGATGCCAGCATGGTAGCGAGAGAGACTACAGTTTTTTCTCTTCCCCTTCCTCCTCATACTCAAGGATAGATTTCTTCTTGGCGGATAAATTGGGCCTGTTACAGACTGTATCCTCTCATATTGGTCTGATTACGTGGTCGGATCATGCCCTGGTGTCTCTGGTCCTCCGTGAGCAGTTTGCCACAGCCCTGCCTTCCCAATGGCGTCTAAACGAATATATCCTTGATCATCCCTCTCATGGTGCTCAGCTCCTCAATGCGCTACAAGAATTTTTTGAACTCAATGCGCCTACAGCCTCAGACCCCTATATCCTGTGGAACGCCCATAAGGCATTTATGCGCGGGGTGATTATCCAAGCTTGTTCTAGGGCCAAGAAGCAACGCTCTAAGGATATTGATGCTTTGCTTCAAAAGATAGCTGGGCTGTCGGCAGCGAATAAGCTTTGCCCTACCCCATCTCTTTCAAACGAGATTAGACAATACCAATTACAATTGCAAGGTCTGATGGCTCATCAACAGGACCTTGCCTTTAAGAGATTTCAGTGCCAGGCCTATATCCATAACAACAGAGCTAGTGCTTTCCTGGCAAAGAAAATCAAACAAGCCCAACCCAGATCACGTATTGAGTATCTTTTTAATGCTCAGGGGGACAAAATTACAGATCCCCGTCTTATAGCTGAACAGTTCAGGGCCTACTATAAATCTCTATATAATTTAAAAGAGGATACCGAGGTACATCAACCCTCACTGACGGACATCGATAAATTTCTAGAATCTGTCTCTCTTCCCCGCCTCTCGGAGGAACAGCGCCAGTTACTGGCTGCTCCTATATCTCTATCGGAGATCTATAAGGCTGTTGCATCCTTGAAGCCATTAAAATCCCCGTGTCCTGATGGTTTTTCTGGTATCTATTATAAAAAATACAGGGATATTTTGTCGCCCCATTTATTGGGAGTGTTTATGAGAGCTGCGGAGGATCAGAGATTCCCAGAGGAGATGTTGGCCGCTACTGTGGTTACCCTCCCCAAACCGGGCAAGCCCCCTACTAGTCCAGCAAATTTTAGGCCTATTTCTTTACTGAATGTGGATGTTAAGTTGTATGCGAAGGTGCTGGCGGAGCGTCTGGTACGTATCCTGCCCCGGCTAATCGGGCCAGACCAGGTGGGATTTGTTATGGGTAGACAGGCCCCGGATGGCACCCGCAGGTTTATTAACTTAATTCAGAGCGCAGAACGTAATAGAGGACCATCCCTTTTATTAGCTCTCGATGCAGAAAAGGCCTTTGACAGGGTCCACTGGGGCTACCTAGATCGAATACTGGATAAGTTTGGCATGGGATCTTTCTTTAAAAAGTCCACCCTGGCTCTTTACTCCTGCCCGTCTGCTCGGATTCTGTCCTCGGGGTTTTTGTCCGACCCCTTTCAGATCAGCAATGGGACCCGCCAAGGCTGCCCTCTCTCTCCTATCATATTTGCATTATTGATGGAGCCGTTGGCTGAGGCCATTAGACTTAACGTTAATATCACAGGTATTTCAGTTGGGCAACATCAGCACAAAATTGGCCTATACGCTGATGATGTGATCCTCTCCTTGGCCAACCCTATGTCATCCTTCCGAGCTACTACAGATACCTTGGAGACCTTTAGTAAAGTCTCTTATTATAAGATTAACCCGGCCAAGTCCCAGTTGCTCCCAATTGGTATTTCCCCGTCTCTAAAAAGGGAGCTGAGTGCCCAATTCCCGTTCAGGTGGTGGGGGAGATAGCATTTCGTATCTGGGAATCTCCTTGACGACCCCAAGCTCTAATCTCTTCTCCTTAAACTATGTACCGTTACTGTCCAAGGTGTCCTCCCTCCTGGCCGGTTACTCTAAACCCATGTTGTCCTGGGCTAGTAGGATTGCCATAGTGAAGATGATGGTGCTCCCCATCATACTTTATTTGTTCCGCACTGTGGTTATCCCCCTCCCCAACTCCTACCTGGCAAAACTACAAAAGCTAATTTCGGATTTCATTTGGGAGGGGAAGAGATCAAGGATACGCATGCGGGTTATGACTAGACCCTGGGCTAGAGGGGGAGCAGGTGTCCCAGATGTTAAGAGATACTATGCTGCAACTGTTTTGGAGCAGTTAAGGGTCTGGTGGGGGGGAGTCACCGGATACCGTTGGTTGGAGGTTGAGGAGTCCTCTATGAGCCTCCCATTGATTTCCCTCTTGCGTCCCAAATCATTCTGCCCTTCCAACACTCTAATTCCCCTACTAAGTATAAAGGCATCTGTCTGGGCATGGCGCTTTCTGACCTCATTCACCCCGGTGGCAGAATTAATTCCTTTGACGGACCTGCCATTACGTTACCTGGCCTCATTCCTGCCCGGTCTGAGCTTGAAGCGCTGGTCAGACGCTGGCCTCCAGAGAGTCGAGCAGTTATTCGGGGGGGCCCAATTGAAATCGTTCACTGCATTGATGGAGGAATTTCAAATCCCACAGCGGGATTTCTATAAATATCTGCAGATAAGACATCTCCTTCATCCCCACAATGTCTCAGACCCCGTGTTTCCTAGACTGGCCCTCCGGATGTGGCAGACATCGGCCCCTATTAAGGGTGGTTCCTCAGCTTTCTATAAACTCCTCTCCACCCCCTCAGAGCAGGTTAAACCTCTCTGTCTGATACGCTGGGAGATTGAGCTTGCTAGAAGCATCTTTCTCCAGGAGTTTTATGAAGCGTTCGGGTTTGTTAAGCGCGTATCGAGGGGCGCAGCCCACTGGGAGACGGCGTGCAAGATATCTCTTCGATGGTACAGGACCCCCACTCAGCTAGCACACATAGACCCTTTGTTCTCAGATTTGTGTTGGAGAGGTTGTGGTGCAAGAGGTACACTTATACATATGTGGTGGGACTGTCCCCCTGTGCTCGCTTTTTGGAGTGCCGTCTTCCAGTTGATGTCCGGTCTGGCAGGCATGAATGTTCCGTTATCTCCAGGCCTGGCGCTCTGCTTCCTGGATACTGAGTCTTTTCCAGGCGATATGGCAGTAGTTCTGGGCCAGATTATATTAGCGGCCAGAGCTATGATAGCACGCCAGTGGAAGAATGCACCCTGTTTGACGCTGGCAGAACTAATACAGCACGTCAACTTGGCCTATACACTAGAGAAGATGTTGGCATGTAGAAGCCATAGGTATACTGCCTTTCGCCTGAAGTGGGCCCTTTGGTCTGATTATGTCGGCTGTGGGGGAGTCCCTCTTTGCAGAAGGCCGGACCCCTCTTTCCATACATGATATTCTATTGCTCCACGGCTCTAGTAGTGTGGTGATGTGTATATTATAAACCCTTTTTCTAGATAACTTACTGAGCGGTATGATGTTGATTTCTGTTTCCCTTTTTCCCTTGCTCCCTCCAAATTGTGTTATCACTACAACAATATGTATATGGATACTGTTGATGCCTTATTATCCCTATGTATTATTTATTTCCCTGTTATGTATTACAAAAAATTTTCTCTCAATAAAAATCTAAATTTTAAAAAAAAAAGAAACTTCAAAGATTAGCTCATGGACGTGCTGCTTATCACCACTTGTCGCAAACTATGAGCGACAGAATCCTTGAACTGAAAAACATTGGTTTTCAGTCTGCCAGATTGCTATCCGCCTTGGCTGAGATATATGTACTGTACAATCGTGTGTGTCCTGGTGGGAGAATGACAATGAACTGGAACGATAGCAAAAGATGCGTGGATGGATCGACTGAAGTATCACTCATGGTGACCCATTCTGTACTGCAAGTGAAATTGGATGCCACATCCACAGCCTAGGACAGCAAACCGTGTCTACATAAACCATCAGAAGGAGTTTACATGACAATGGACTATGAGTCAGATGTCCAGCTACAGGTATTTTATTGAGTTACCGCCGCCGCTGTGAAAAGGCTATTACAGTGCACATCAAGATGGCAATGGAGGTCTGCCCTTTTCAGCGATGAGTCTCGCTTTTGTCTTGGGTATAATGATGGCCAAAGATTAGTCTAGAGAATACTTAGGCAATGCTTAAAAAGGCCTTCACCAGGTAACGTCACACTGGTCCTACTTCTGGAATTACGGTGTGGGGTGGCATAATGTATGGTAACCCAATCTAGTCTACATTTTGGCTACACTAATAGCTTGTCCTTACAGTGATGTTGTCATGGAACAAGTGGTATGGAGTGTCCCAGGAGACTTTCCACAAGACAACTACAGGCTGCAGTCTCTGGATCTGTCTCCCATCAAGCACATCTGGGATATCAATGGTCTGGGAGCTGCCAGCAGCCAGGCTTGATGATTTGCAGTGCGTTCAGCATGGCATGACATTCCTCAGACAACCATTAATAACCTCACTGATAACATGCCAAGGCATCTAAGTGTGTGTATTTTTGCACATATCACTCATACTCGATACTGCATAAATCAAGATTTTTAATATTTTGTTTCCCTTTTTTAATTTGTATTTTATTAAAATGTTTATCGATCCTGTGATTTCCAGAATTCTAAGACCTCCACTTTATGTCTTATTGATGACCTATTCTGAGGATAGTTCATGAATAAAAAAATTAGTTGGACAATCCCTTTAAATTGGTTAACTTAGTGGGGGCAGTTACTTGTTTGTATGGGTGATGTGGATGATAACATATCTCACTGTGTGTTGGTCACAAAAGAAATATTTTTTGAGCATCAAGCTCCTCTGGAGCTGGTACTGACGTAGTTACAGGGACTAGGGCATTAATGAATCCAGCCATGTTGTTTTGATTGCCGCCCTCCCACTAGCTTTCAGAAATTGTCAGTATCTGAATGAAAGTATCTTATGGTTTATAGTTTTTGCGAGTGCTAAAATGATTTATCATTTAATTATGCTTCCCCGGTAACTACAATTTCAGGAATATATCCTAGAATGGAAGATTTAAGTTGTGTTAAGTGCTTCATTTTAGGCAGCTTTTCTACCGTTTTCCTCCTAAATGAACAAGCCCTTAGTGATTAGGATGCTTCATAATTAACATGTCGTAATTAATAGCTCTGCCTGTTTAATGAGAATTTCTCTCCCCTCAATTATGACTGTATTGGGATCTGGCACAAAGCCAGCTTCATACTCATTTTTAATAGTTCTTCGAAATTCAGTCGGTTAGAAAGTCAAATTTTTATGAGAAAGGAATGTCACTAAAGGTTAAGAGGGCTCGTAAAAATAAATGCAGTAGCTAAAGAATGCAGCCATATCTCTTTTGGATTTGTCTAGATTCAGAATGGTTTACTAGCTACTCTAAACAATATCTAACATTCAGGCACATCTTCTTTCTATATACACACATGGACAAAGTTGTTGGTACCCCTTGTTTAATGAAAGAAAAACCCACAATGATCACAGAAATATCTTGAATCTGACAAAAGTAATAATATATAAAAATTCTATGAAAATGATCAAATGAAAGTCAGACATTGCTTTTCAACCATGCTTCAACAGAATTTTTAAAAAAAGAAAACTCATGAAACAGGCCTGGACAGAAATGATGGTTCCCTTAACTTAATATTTTGTTGCACAACCTTTTGAGGCAATCACTGCAATCAAAAGATTCCTGTAACTGTCAATGAGACTTCTGCACCTCTCAACAGGTATTTTGGCCCACTCCTCATGAGCAAACTGCTCCAGTTGTCTCGGGTTTGAAGGGTGCCTTTTCCAGACGGCATGTTTCAGCTCCTTCCAAAGATGCTCAATAGGATTTAAGTCAGGGCTCATAGAAGGCCACTTCAGAATAGTCCAATGTTTTCCTCTTAGCCATTCTTGGGTGTTTTTTAGCTGTGTGTTTTGGGTGATTATCCTGTTGCAAGACCCATGACCTGCGACTGAGACCAAACTTTCTGACACTGAGCAGCACATTTCTCTCTAGAATCCCTTGATAGTCTTGAGATTTCATTGTACCCTGCACAGATTCACGTCACCCTGTGCCAGATGCAGCAAAGCAGCCCCTGAACATAACAGAGCCTCCTTCATGTTTCACAGTAGCGACAGTGTTCTTTTCAAGATATGCTTCATTTTTCCATCTGTGAACATAGAGCTGATGTGCCTTGCCAAAAATTTAGATTTTTGTCTCATCTGTCCATAGGACATTCTCCCAGAAGCTTTGTGGCTTGTCAACATGTTGTTTGGCAAATTACTTTTGTCAGATTCAAGTTATTTCTGTGACCATTGTGGGTTTTTCTTTCAATAAACAAGGGGTACCAATAATTTTGTCCATGTGTGTAGATCTGTCCAACCTTGCCTTATGAAAATATGCCAAAACTCTAGACTCTATGCATTATGACATCTGTAGAATTGGTTATTTTTGTGTTTCTTGGGTACTAACTAGTGTGCTCTGCTTTACCTCCGTTGATGAGCCATCCCTCTCTAAAGTTTTTGTATTACATTATTGTGACGTGCTAAGACATTTCTTATCAGGCTGTTTTTCACATTGCAGAGTTCCATTGTGGATTCCATAAAAAAATTAACAAAGTAGAACAGAATAGGGCCCTATTTTGGCCAGTATAATGACAGAAACCAAACAAACCCTATTGGAGTCAGTGGGTTCATTTGGCACCATTTGCATTCGTCATACAATGGTTCATGCGGCTTCTGTTATTTTTGTTGGTCTGGTTCAATAAGAGAGTAGAACAATGGATCAGTGATGTGAACATAGTTCCTCTTTAGCTCATTTAAGACTATCTCATTTTTATTCGGGGGACTCCTTCTCCTAAAACATTTGGCAAAGTGATTAGCTGCTAGCTGCGGGACTTCTGTAATCCTTGGTGATCAAGTGTTACATCCAAGGGAAATTGTAGCTAGCCATTAAGTTATCTAGCAGATACAATTCTACATGGCATCCCTTCGAGTGAGTGGGATCCAGGTAGAGTACGCCAGAGTACTAGTTTCTCCTACTTCATGCTGAGTTCAGTTCAGCTGAGCTGCTGTTAATCTGATACACAGACCGAGGAGTTTCCTGGCCCAATCTTGGCTGCATGAAGCTGTCCTGTGTGTCTTTGCTCTAAGAAAGCAAACCACTAATGTTGTCTAAGAAGAAGAATTTGTGACAAGTCTTTTTATGTTTTTCCTCAATATGATACAGTGTGTGAACATATTTATATTCATAGAACCCTAAAGGAGGTAGTGGCTTCTTGTTTTTTTAATAGTTTATTACCATAACTCGGGTCCTCCATGCCTGTTATCAATTTAGACATCCTTTCTGTGACCTGGTACCCAAAACAGAACCAATTATTCCAGGCGAGGCTGCATTAATGCTTTGTAATATTTTTTCTCTGCCCCACAAAATCATGTTCTGTTTTTTAAATGCATGCCAATATCCCGCTAGCCTTAGAAGCAGCTGATTGACATTGCACATCCTGAACTTTCCCTGGAAGTGGCCCTCCTGCATTTAATTCCGCAAAGACATTTGGCACATGCAGAATATTAGTAACCAGGTGCCTAACTTTATCCACGTTAAACATCATTTATCAAGCCTATGCCCAAACACTCAATGTAAGAAATTTATAAACACTTTATAAAGACTGGTATTTCTTACTCCAGTCTTGAACCCTTGTTCGTCAGCATGGAGATTATTAAGAGGCCTCTTAATAATTTAGATGCATTCTCTTTCACTCTGTGTGCTAGAAATAAAAATATACACCATCTAGAAGCTGACATAGACTTGAGCTATAATTTATGCCTAATTCTAACGTAATTTCTAACAGGCCATAAGACCACGTTTGCTCTCACTAAAAAATGTCCCAACATGCCCTTTCAGAATAGTGGTGTGCGGGGAGGAAAAATCACACAAGTTACCAAGTTTTTGTGCAAAATCACCCATGGACCAAAATGTGCAACTAATGTAATTTTATTTTCTCTGTAGTGTATCCAAGTCAGCTTTCTATTAATGAACATCTTCCATAGACTGCACTGTACTACATAGCTTGGCGTCATCTGCAAAAATTGAAACCTTGCTATTAATCCCATCTTGTTTATCATTAATAGATAAAGAAGAGTAGATCCAGCACTGAACCCTTGGGGTGCACCACTTATAACTATGGACTATTCAGAGTTGGAATGGATACAGTTCTTGAGCCTGTATCCACTTCAGTTACGAATTGTACTTTCTAAACCAATGGACCTTATATTACCCATTAAGTATCTATGAGGTACTGTGTCAAATGCCTTTGAAAAGTCCAAAAATACTATAACCACAGACAGAATTTTCCCAGTATTCTACTAAAGCCACCATAAAAAGAAATTAGGTTAGTTTGACTACCTAAATCTTTAGTCAAACTGAGCTGGTTATAATAGTTACTATCACATACTTCGGTATATAGTGCTTTATATAGTGCTGTAGTTTCTCAGTTTCTAGTTTAATATAAAGGAGTTGCACAGGCCCAAAAAGTTCTGTTTAAAGTTTAACCTTACTAATATTCTGTAAATGGCTACTAACTTTTCAGACAACTTAGTCTCATTTAATAAAGTATATGATTCTGGACCAAAATATAATACACTTTATTTTTTTTAAATGCTGACAAACTTCTGTAAAGATCATGTCACTAGATTTCTCCCTCCTTGCTAATTTACTGTTCAATCCCTTTTACTAGGGAAGGTCTGTCTTTGGAAACCAACAGTATCAAAACTGTGCAAGGAAAGGGAGAGGGGAGGGGCATTTCTATCTTCTCAGCCTCTACAAGTTTACGCACAACTTTGCTGCTCTGTTCTCTTTGCCTGTACACTTCTCAGAGATGAGTCTCTAGTTGCTCACAATGAATGTAAGGAGAGTCTTATCTTCTTACTTCTGACTATCACTATCTGCTTGTGTTATTGCTGATGGAATGTCAGTCATATGCGGCAAGCAGCTTACCTGGATGTGCTTAAATTTCCATTCTCTTTTTCTGAGTCCGGAATCATTTTAGAACAGGTTATCTAGCAACAAAGAGAGGGAAGGGGGAGCAGTCTGCTGTAAAAGCCACACAAATAGCTGCAACTTCTAAATTCTGATACACTGTGAGTCAATAAGCTCTTATAACACTGTTATGTTTCAAGATAAGACTTTGCCACTTCACAGAATGAGAAAATACATCAATTAACAGCCACCTCCTCCTGCTCCTTCCCTTCTCCATAGACTTGTGTGTGGATAGAAATGAAAATCAGTTTGCCTAGGACAGTTCTCCAGACTCCCTGATAACTTGTCCAAACTGTGTTTTGTCCAGACTTGTGCTATACAGTGCCTTAAGATTATGTTGCTAAACCATCTACAGGGGCGCACCTCTAATGAGGCAAGGTGAGGCGGCACTATCGGAGGGGCAGCATTTTGAAATATATATATATATATATATATATATATATATATATATATATATATATTTTATTATTTTTTTTAACACTTCTCTATCCTAAACCATCCCAAGACAGGCTGCTCTGAGAACAAAGCTGAGCGGTACCTGTCCAGGGCTGGCTTAGGAGACGTCTGTCTCTCAGCGCAGGCGGCGCTGCTATGACGTCATCATGCCTCCTACGTTGAGACGCAGATGTTTTATGTGCCGGTGAAGCAGAGGCGGTGGCTCCATCAAGGGATCGCAGGTAGGTGAGGATAATAAATTTTTTTTTTTTTTTTAAATAGGCTGTTACCTGCTGGAGGGGGGGGGGGGGGCAGAGGGGACGGTTTCCCCGGGCCTTCTGACTCTGTAGGGGCCCACCCCGGAGCCGCCATTAATGATTTACTTTTAACTAGATCGGTGTCTGCAGACAACGATCTAGTTAAAACTCATCCTGTCTTGTAAACCACAAGCCACTTCAGGCCTGCGGTTTACAAGACACCGAGACAAGGCCGGCGCGATGACGTCATAGCATCACACTGCCTGTGCGTGGACCCTGCGCATCATAGAGAAGAGCAGGCAGCAGCGGCGGCTCCATTCACCAAAGGATCGCAGGTAGGGGAGTATAACTTTTTTTTAGCGCACTTGTGGGTGTTTTAATAGTATAAGGGGTTGTTAGAAGGGGGAAATATAAGGGAGGATTCATTAGGGGGCTTTATGATGATAGGGGGTTCATTTATATAAGGACTATTAGGAGGCATTACAAGGGGGGAGGTCATTTATATAAGGGGTCATTAGGGGCGCAGTATTTATTTTAGGGGGAATCAGGGGCATAACATAAGGAGGCAATACATTTAATTAAGGTGGCACTTGGACTTTATTACAGCTAAGGCCCCACATAGCGGGCAGCAACAAAAAAGCGCTGCAGGAAAAACCGCAGTGGTAATGAATCGCAGTTTTTCCTGCAGCGCTTTTCACAGAAAGTCCGCAGAGGTTTCCTCTGTAGACTTTCTGCGTTCATTATACCTATTGGGAAACCGCCGTTGTTTCCGTAGGTATAATTGACATGCTGCGATTTCCAAAACCTCAATGGTTTTGGAAAATGCAGCATGTCGACTGTGTGTATTTTTCCACAATATGTGGATGGAATTTGCTAGAATCCCATCCACTTTGCAGGAACTGTAAAACGCTGCATTTTTTTCTGCGACGTTTAAACCGTGGTCACACCATGGCATGTCTGCCACTTGTGGCCAGGGCCTTAAGGAGTTTTCCACCTCATTTTTATTGATGATCTATTCTCAGAATAAATCATCAATAAGAGATCAGTGAATCCTCGCTGATCAGCTGTATGAAGGGGCCATGGCGCAGTCTGTTTATACAGTATTGTCTGTGTGATATAATTCCAGCCTTGTCACATAGACATGTATAGGATGATGCTGTAGTTACATTACATGGCTGCTATGAGATGTATGATACTACATAAACAGAGAAGCGGTCACGGTGCTTACACAAATACCACGGTTCATTCAAACAGCTGATCCTGGTGGTCTCGGGTATTGGAACCCCACTACTTTTTTTTTTTTTCTTTACTTTTTAGTAAGGAAATGCCTGGGGCATTATTAATAAGGGGCACTATTTAAAGGGGGTACACAGGGAAGTTATTAATATAAAGATGCACTTGGGGGTATTATTCATTATGGGGGGTTATATCATATATTTTATAATTGGGGTAGCAGCAGGATGGGTGTGCAGGTGAGGACAATGTGGGTCAGGTGCCTGGATAAGTGAGGAGCCAAAGATGTCTGTGTTGGATACTTTACAGAGACAAGTCACAGCTGGAAGAAGTGGTCATGGCGGTCCAAAAGGAAGAGAAGGGAAATGTGACCGATTAGTCAGAGACGTCACCTGTAAGTCACAAAATGTTACTGCACTGTATTCACCTAAATGATAGAGGATAAATACCTGAGTGATGGGGGTCTGTCTGCTGAGACCTCCACTGAGCCTGAGATTTGGATTTTTTCCGCCACTGGGTGGGAATCCAGCCTGACCGCAGCCATATATAGGTGTGTCACTTGGTGGATGGACGTACTCGCGTGGCTCTCATTCTCTTCGATTGGAGTGCCAAAGATAGCCGAAGTCCAGTACTCAGCTATCTGCGGGGCTCCTATTATAGAGAATGGGGGCCACGTGGGCTCGTCCATCCACCAAGCAGTTATTTTCATTGTTAATGCTGTGATTTTGGTCTCTGACACTGAAGTAATACAGGAAGAAGAATTATTTTATAAACTGTTTTATAACTTTGTGTATATTGTGCAACAATAGCAGCGTGTAAAGCTAGTAGCATGTAAACTAAATTTTTTATTTATTTATTTTTTTTTGGGGGGGGGGGGCGTCTTTCCATAGTCCGCCTCAGGCAATAAAGAGGCTAGGTTCACCACTGACCGTCTATACATTATACTGTTCCTGTTGCATCAATATGACAGCAAAGCTGCTAGGATTAGATCTGTAGTGCCTCAGATGTGCCCAGGTCTTTTTGTTGTAACCTCTCCAGTCCTGTACCTGAGGAGGTAATGAACAGAATGTTTACAAGGCAATGTGGAATATGCATGAGCCTGCTATTATCCATTGTCTGGAAACTGGTACATACTGCTTACATTGTGCAAACACAAAATAATGAGCAAATGCTTAGTATTCAGTCTGCATTATCTGCCATGTAGAGAAAGCTTAAAGAAGGCTTTTTAGAAAGTTATATTTTCTGACACTTAGGCACAGTTTCTAGCAACATGTTGTGACTCTGATTAGAATTTTGTGAGCCGGTCTCTCCATTCAATGCAGAGTGATTATTGCCTTCTGTATCAGTTTCAGTTATGATGTATGTTGTATGCCAGTATACTTGGAACAGTTTTTTGGCAAGCTCTTTCCTAGATTATAAAAAGGTGTTGACAAATCTCCCAGCATGTACTTAGGTAGCCAATAAAAATATTTTTATACTAACTGAAGAATAACAATATTTGTGAAATGCATCAAAATATATTTGTACAAAAACATTCTGATACATATATGTTGTCCTGTTGACTTATTGTCACCTGAATCTGACTGGACTGCAGTAACTAGGCATAGCCACTACGCACAAGGTACAGAGCTGTGCCCGCTTCTAGAGTGCAGTCAACAGGTTGTGGGGGTGCTGGAATTTGAACCCCCACTGATATGATATTAATGAACCCTCCCTAAAAATAGCTCATCACTATTGTCCCTGAAACCCCCTGTAAGAACCGATCCGTATCATGAGCTTTACAGACTTTACAGAAGTCACATTGGCATTCTTTTATTGTCCTGCAGATGCAAACCACATGAGAACTCATACATCACTTTTTTGTACAAGACAGGCTAAAGAATACATGATCATTGTGTTTGTAGCAAATTTCAATATTTCTTGAAGTTGTTGACTTCATCCCCATTGCTTACATTTTCTCCTCTTTTTCCTCTCTAGGAGAGTAGAGTACTTCGGACAGTTCCTCTTTTGGCATCTTGTCTCCCTGAAGATAAATGTAAGGTCTTAATTGGTCGGCGATTTGGAGAAGAAAGGTAAGGGCATGATTTCCATCCTTTTATATGCTAAGATCTTTTCTTTTATTGTAATTGTAGAATAATTTTTCATTATTATTACTATGATATATTATATGCGAATAGTAGCATTGATACAACATAATACTGCTTTAATAAAACTTTTGATTTATTGGAGCGAAAAAGGAAAGGACTAATGTAGTGGCCATATTTAGAAGCTCGAAATTCAAGTGAAAAGGACTCTAAAACTTTGGTTCCTTAAAAACAAACAGTGTTAAAACTGAAGACAATATAAACTATCTGCTTATGCACCTCACTGCCATAGGTCGGTGGTCTGGCAAGGGTCCTATAAAGCATATAATACAAAAAAACTCACCTGAAAAAGTGGTAAGGGGGCACCAAAAATAAACTGGCATATTGATAAAGATCCCCCCACAATGGATTCTAACTGTACATTGATACTCTTTTGGAAGATAAATGAGTGTTTAAAGCAAACAATGTGAAAAAGAATAGCTGTCAGCAAAAAAAAAAAAAAAAAAAAGTAAAAAGTATTTCAGTTAAATGCATATAGAGATACATTCTTCCCTATAATTTATACATCCTCCTTTCCTTTCCAGATATGGGGCATGTTACCTCAGAGGACAATCTAAAGCTTCACAGAACCTGCCAGTGGCTTTGGCTTATAATTAAAAAGAACATTTGTGAAGGTTTTTAATGCCAAATTGCATTGTTAAGCAGGTTGCTGCCATTAATAATGGGAATTTGCACTCCTAGAAACAACAGACCCATGAGCTATTGTTAATTATTGGCTGTTTAATTGCTGATTAACAGTGTGAGGGTCAGTCATTGCCTTCAGCCTGAAACATGCATGGAATACCAGGAATCTTCATTAAAAATGGCTTCCAAGTAGAAGAATACCAAATGTTGTTAAATAAAGAGAACTTTAAAGGTTGTGATTGTGGTGGACAGTCTTGGGTATCATGGTAGTCTATTCCAGAGTATATGGAATGCACAGTAGAAATCTTGGAGGCAGTTGTGTGTAGAGTGGATAAGTGAAAAGTGATGAAGGAGGTCTTCAGAGGTTTGGATATATTATATATTACATTGTTTTTTTTAGTTAGAGGTGGTGGTAAGAGCCTTCCTGACCCCAGAGTATAATGAACGGAGGCTCAGGGGAGATGATCACACATAAAAAACTGTGTTACTCACCTCCCCTAGGTTCTGGCGCTGCTCCCTGTGATGTTCCGGCCTCCGCAGAAGACATTAGGGAACACTGAGGCCTGTGATTGGGACTCAGGGGTCACGTTGGTCACGTGGCATAATGACACTATACCTGACGTTATCTGTGGAGGCCAGAAGCACACTGGAAGCTGTACCAGAGCCCAAGGGAGGTGAGTAACAATGTTTATGTTTGTTCACCTTTCCGGGCCTCCAATCATTATACTCCAAGGGTCTGAAGAGACCCCAGAGTATAATAGTAGTGACGAATCCCCCAAATACTGCATGGGAACCATAGCTAGAGAATAGTAGGATTCCCAGAAAAGAGATTTGAAGGACCCCTAGAGAGAAAGAGTGCAAAGAGGGAGGGGGTTTGTTTGGTAGATGCTAAATGTGTGGTTGTTGAGGTAGGAAGAGATGCAGGAGAGGGCTAAGTTTGGGATGTCAAGGGATGAGAGATTCTCTAATAGGAGGGAGCGGTGAACTGTGTCAAAGGCTTTAATTTAGTAGAAACAGCACTTAACAAAAACACCTTTAATGTGAACAGAGCCTTTTGTGTACATGAGCTATTATTCTCCAAGTGGGTAGTAACCTTTATCTCTTGAAGTCCCTATGTTCTCCTACCTTAATAAAGCACTTTTTTATAATGGTGGTCACAACATTGTCCCTCCCCCCTCTATGGGCATTTCCAGATGATGAATATTAAGACTCAAAAATGCACATCGATTTAAGAAAAAAAAAAAAATGCATGTTGGAAATTTGAATTGGGATGGGGATATTTCGCCTGTGGCTAACTGCCATGGTTTCTGTGTGGAGTTTGCATCAGGAATTGGCAAAATCCTATGAACTGTGACCCAGATTATCATTCATAATAATGGGTCTTGGCATACAAGTAGTAGTCTACACCAAAACCCATGTAAAAATATCATGAATATTCACTAATAATCTGTGCCCCCACTCTCTTCATTAGGGTGGCAGCACGCGACCGTGCTTCACCCATGAAACAAGGTCCGTGTCTTAGCCAGATTTACTGGCTTGAACTTCGTGCTGAGAGCAGGACTCCTAGCAACCTAGTTATCTATGATGCTAGGAGTCCCTGCCTCCCAGTGACATACTATCCCGTGCTGTAATTGATACAGGACAGTATGTCGCTGGGAGGCAGGGACTCCTAGCATCATAGATAACTAGGATGCTAGGAGTCCAACTCCCAGCATGAAGTTCAAGCCAGTACATCTGGCTAACACGGTCGTGTGCTGCTACCCTAAGTTCCACTGTTTTATGATAGCAAAATTTACCTTCCCTAGTAGTCACAGCAGAGCTTGACTTCCCCACTTGTCACAATGGGTCTCCATGGCCAATAGTATTCACACAAGAGTCTTCATATTCCTTTCCATCATTGAGCAGTGACATGATTTTCCTTAGAATTGTAATAGCAATAAGTGTAATCTATGTATAATGTATTGTTGCTTTAGAACTTTTAGTCTACATTTTCCGTAGCCTCAAACTTAACGTCTAAGTAGTTGCTCACGGTAGAAGTTTCCTACCTTGTGATGTTTTGTGACCTTCACCCTTTTGTGCACTCGGTAGATATTGGATGGCACCCCTTCTGGAATTATATTCAGCTCATAAACATACAGATGGAGGAGATTGGTTATCCTTGCATAGTTAAGCATGAGCCGTACTGATTTATAGTAAACAAACTGTTGCAGATATAAGAGATTTGTAGTATAGATATTTACTCCAGTCATTGTGTGGAATATGCTGATATCCCGAATTAACTGCAGTGAGCATGTATCATCCGCTCCGCACACTCAGCTGTTGTGCCCTTTCTTTTTGATTTGTTTCCAGTCTGCTAAGTAATCTGCCCTTGGTCATTTCTATTTCTGCAAGTCTGAGATTTATTTTCTAAACTGCATAAGGAGCAGACCTTTAAGACGGAATAATTTGGCAGCTAATGTGTGAACATTTTGATGTGTTTTTTTTTCCCCTTTAAATGATTGCAGGCAGACACTAAACTGTGAAAGTACATGTATCGCTATTGGATGCCATATCTATGCCATTCCTCAGGCGGACTTTCCCTGGTTTAATGGTACACTACTGAAAATGTCATTTTGTTTGTGTCTTAATAAGGCATTACAAGGTGAATGCTGCTGAGACACCATACTTTTCCCCACTCACGCTGCTTAATTCATGTTTCCTTCAGCTCTTTTATATATTACAAAGCCATAAAAGTTTCAGCTTCTACACAGTAGTAAAACGGCAATAGTGTCTGTTAATACTCTAATATTCTGCTATTCCAAACTGAGATTTATATGGCATGACTGTGTTTGTACTATATTGTACTTGAAGCACAGATAAAAGGCCATTTATCAAGGGAATAAGTTTAGTGCTGGAAAACAGAGGGCTGTAAGGAAGCTGGAAATATTGCACTACAGGGATTTTTTTTCCCCCCAGTTTTATGTCATTGGAACAAGGGTAGAAGTTTGTGCTGAATAGAATTAGTGAATAGTTTTCTGCCGTCTTTTATACACAATTGTACAATAGTGAATTGAAGTAATACTTTTCTTAAAGAGAGTTTGTCAGCAGTAAATTGGTTATAAACCTAATGTCACTACCTTGTAGAGGTGATTCTACAGTTTACAAGTGTCCTCCCTTATATGTAAATCACCATTTTATTCATATACAATGTGGATAAAAGCCCAGGCAAGCCAAGGTATGCCCCCAAAGCACTGGTACCCTCATTTACATATACATAAAACAGCGATTTTAATGAAAATGGGGCTCCAAAGCTGAATAACAGAGACATATTTGGAAACTGTAGAATTTATTTTATTTTATTTTGCTTACTTGTATAGCACCATCATATTCCTCTACAAGGTACTATTAGGTTTATAATAAATTTACTGCTGATAGACTACCTTTAAAGAGGAAAAGCTCCAAATCCACTCTCAATTGGCTAAGATGGAATGTACACAACTGTATGCATGTACGGTTGTGTAAAAATAAAAAAAAAGGATCAGATTGTACACAGATGACATCCATGGGCTGTCTGTGCTTTCCATGGATCCAGACACCTCAGGGAAGGAGCCTGGACTGCAAAAATAGTAATAATAGGAAGAGTTGGGCAATTTTTGCCTACAAACATTATCTCATGCTTTAGCATGATTCTCAATTTTAATCTCATTTTCATCTATTTGCTTAAAGAAACTAAACAAAGTTCAGTGAGCTGACGCAAGAACAAGGAGTCAGATGTATCAGATGCAATCTTCCTCATCTTACCAACCCACTACTGACTACAGTGCCGTGGGACGAGAAAGCCTACATGAAAGATATCAGACTATGGGGCAGGGCTAACGGCGATTTCTAAATTCTGATGAAAATCAGAATCAGGATTTTATGAAAAAGCTAATTAATTCCATTAGTTGCACAACCCTAATAATAGGATATGTCCTGAGCTTTTGCAGCCCAGCCTCATTGATCTGTATACAGAACAGCACGTACATGTGGGCATAGAAATGATTGGGTCTGTATGCTATACATTCTAAATTTGGAAAGCGCATAGACTAATATATACGGTTGTGTGCATTAGATCTTAGAGCAGGCAGAGCTGAGCAGATTAATATATAGATTTATGAGAAACTATAACTTATTTATTGAAATTTCTGTTCTTCTTATGCTTAGCAGTTCTGTGTCAGTAATGATTAATGTCAGTCACTGATTAGGACCGCCCATTGGACTCCTAAGCATAGAAAGAGCAGAAATTTCCATCAATAAGATACAAGTTTTAATGAGTCTTTTGCAGCAAAACTAATATCAATCTGCTCAGCTAATCCCGCTCTATACCATACATATAGCACTTTGGCCTGCTCATTGAACTTGACAGATTCTTTTTTAAGGTGTTATCCGATGCCAAAAATCCATCAGCAGTGGATTAAAAATGTAAAATAAAGCTGTTTCAAAAATGCATGGATCGTCTCTGTGCATTTGTGGTCACATGGTCACAGAAGTTCGGAAGTTTTCTGGTAGGTGGTGACACATCGTCATAGCTGTGTGTAGACAACTTCATCCTCCTTCTTGTGGGTCAGAATGTGAATAATGACGTGTTTGAAGAGACTGGCCGCTTGGCTCAGTCCCATAGCACCAGTGCTCAGGCAGGAGTCCTTAGTTGAAGTGCTTAATATTAATAATGCACAAAAATCACACAGGCACTGCCACTGTGTCTGCTCAACAGCTACTATAATGTCCAACTGCTGCACCAATCTATACACAAGAATCAGAAAAAATAAGGTTAAAACCTGCAGCAGAGAGAGAGGCCTGATAAATGAAGCATTTTTCTTTAATAAAATATAGCAGAAAGTTTCTTATTTCACTGGTACTATTCATGTATGAAGATGTGTTTTATAATGGGAGGTATGGTTCAAAGCTTCACATCTACAGATATATGTTGTTTCCTTTTTCTCTTGGTTACTCATGTCCAGATATGTGTCACGAATTGATTATTGCCTTCACAACAATATTCTATATTTGTCTATGTGAGGCTGTCTACTGGTTGTGCTGTGAATTGTAGCCTTTCAATGGTTTTTTAAGCATGTTGCGATCGTGACATACTAAGTTAATGTTGGACATATCTTTATGTTGGAGGCTGCTTTAGGATATTAGCAGATTCTGGCAACCAGTAAAATGATAAGCCGCAAGAAAAAGTTCTAAAATGTCAAAAAAAAATTAAGATTTAAAATAAACACCAAAAAAACAGTCTATAAACAGGACTGTGGAGTTGGGGCAATTTTTAGCTGGAGTCAGAGCCAAAAAAAAAAATTCAGGTTTCAAAATAAAATGATGATATTTAATGATATCATGCAATTATAAATATTGTATAATGAATTAGAAGCATAATTTGTTGATTGCGCTTCTGAATGACCGTGACTGTCAGCCATTTATGAAATATAGCAATATCTACAATAGACATTGCTGTCTAGTACTAAGCTCCACCATCAGGCGACACTGATACTCTTCATTTGGAAAGAATCATCCTGATAAAAATGACTGGTTTTCTATCAAAACTTTATCCTATGTAAAAAGCCTCTAACCCCGTTTACATAATCTACTCCCTGTCCTCTGGCCTAAAATTGCAGCAGTCAAGTGGGTAACAGGGGTATTTGTAATGACATGCACTCATCCATGAATTCTTTTTTTCTAGATATGGTACATACTTTACAAACTGTAGATTTTTATATGTCTGTGTTTAAAAAAAAAAAAAAAAAAAAAAAAAAAAAGGCTGGATTTGTTAATGTTTTTGAAAATGGACTAGTACTATAAGATTTGTGTATTACATGTGCTCTGATATTTGAGCTTTTGTCACAAAGAGATGAGGAACCCCATTAACATGTTTCTAGCCCTGTTTTCTCATGAAAACAATTGCAAAGCAAAAAATAAAGGCTGAAAAATCCTCTTAGTAGTCGTCATCTGCTATTATTATTATTATAGTTCTTTGTATAATGATAGAATTTTATGTGTATTATTTATCATTTATTTAATCTTATTTCTATACAGAGCTTTAGAATCCACTAATAGTGGCTACATAGATGTTATAAAATAAAAATTATGACTCCTTTTTCCAAGAAGAACCTCCATTTACTCCTAATGCACCTAATTTTCTTTTATTAGAACACAGCCTTGTCTCCAGTGATTTCTACAAATTAATTTAATGCATCATATATATTACTTACTCTCATATACTTACCATATGGTTGCAGGGTCATAGTATGTTGTTTTAATATTATGTTTTAGGAATTTTTGTTGTGTGTTTTTATGTCATAATTTTAATATTGGCTAGAATTATATCCAGTTATAATAGACACCATCAGGCTGCTATTTGGCCATCATGCCAATCCACAGACTGGGTAATTACATGTATAAAAATACAGTGTTACTGAATAGAGTCCTTTTTTATTCACAGCTTCTCACCTTTGCTTTTAGATATCCAGAACTAGCAGCCATTTGCAGGAAACCTGGTACTTTCATCCTTTATCCTGGAGCTGAAGCAGCTAATTTGGAAGAGCTGTCCCTAGAAGACAATCATCACCCACACTCCCTCATCATAATAGATGGCACATGGAGTCAGGCCAAAGACATATTCTACAAAAATTCTCTTTTTCGGCTGCCAAAGCAGGTAAATCAGGCTTATCCTACTATAAAATTAGTGGCCGCGTGTGTTCCATAGATCACGTACTTCTTAGTTTAGGTTTATTTATAGAGAAACGCTATTCATGAATCATGGATAGTAACAAGACAATGACAGACAGTTTTCCGGCTTGCTTACACCTATATTTGACGTTGTCATAACTCTGCTCCTTCAGGGATGATTTTGGAAATATTTTTTATGATATGATGAAAAGCCTGGCTGGTAAGTTATAGCAGAAGGGAACACTGACAATTGAGCTTTGCTGTAATTTTTTTTATAGAATTTTTAACCTCTCCTGAACTGTTTGGAGCAAAAATAGAAATTAAAAGTGTTTGTTTTCTTAAAAATGGCGCTTTTATTTTTTTCAGAAAGGTATGATCAGGTAGAATTCATGCATTTTATACACCAGATGTCAGACAGGCTATATTTGATAAATTATATTTTTTGTTGGGGTCACGATAAAGAGCGAACTTGTGGCTTGTTGTTGGCTGTCACGCATATACCTGTCATATATCATTTTCTAAGGACACATTTATATGGCGTGTGCTGAGAACACAGTCAGTCTATTGTTACTCACTTTCTGTCCTTGTGACAATAGTTTCTGTTCTATCTATAAAATACAGATATTGCGTTGACCTAAATAGTTGGAGTCATTTTCCACCAATCTAGCAATGCGACCTTTTTCTAACTTTATTGTATTTGAGTGCTTTGTCTTTTAGTGTTCAGATAATTGGAGTGTTGTAAAACAGAACAGTAATTTCCTGTAAGCTAATATTACATTCAGAACTGTCATCAATGTGCATACTTATGTGTAAAGTCAATTGTGGAGTCATTTGGTAATGGATACTTTGTTATATCCACTGGATTATTAGATATTTATTTATGTTTAAAATACTTACTTTGCAGAATAATTTTTTTATTTCTTTTTTTTTTTTTAACATTTTTTTTTATACTGTGGATATTTTCATAAATAAATAACCACAGATAGGCTGGTCAGCAGGTTTGACTACTCAAAAACTGCTGACAAGGCTAGATGGGCGTTGTGTAAAGAAGTTGAAACGTACCTACCTAGGTGAGCGATCATGATAGTTGCATTACCAAGGCTGTGGAGTTGAGTTGGAGTCAGAAAAACGTCACTGACTCCAACTTCAAAATTGAATGATTACTTAAGTATAATAATATTACAGTTATTGATATTGTATATTAATTAGATGCATAGTTTACTTTCCTAGGAGTATGGCTTTTTTCACTGGCTTTTTTTTTTTTTGTAAATTTTTACTACTTCAGACTGACCATAGCCATTTATGTCAAGGTCACAGCTGGAGTCATAATCTGAGATGGACTGTAGAAAGGGGGGGATGGGAAGGGGGGGATGGGTGTTATGTATGCATATGATGCTCCTAAGGGACTATTTTATCTGTTCCCCAGGACCATCGGCACTTTTTCTTTCGCAGATGGGCCCAGGGGTTTCCAGCCGAGCACTGTCACCATGTCGTAACGTGGGCATTTTCATTTAAGGGAGCCCCTCTCGACTGTCGCTCATCAGGTCAGAGGCCAGATTTAGACTCAGCCATGGAGACCAGGTTCTCAGAAATGAGTCGTGGGTTCTGTTTGTCCAACTAAGTTGTTCTTCAAATCTCATGACCTCGTTTACAGTGCAAATCCATTCCTGAATAGATGGTACCTCCTGCTGGAGCCAATGCCTCGGTATGAGCATTTTTGCCGCTTCGAGCAGGAAGGTAGTTAGATTATGTTTTGAAGGTTGAAATTCCTGTGTAGGGCAAGACAGTAAGACAACCTCAGGGGAGAGCTCAATGTGACAACCTATTATCTTTCTAATATGTTTCTGAATTAGTCTCCAATAAGGTGAGATTTTCTCACAGGTCCACCAAATGTGGGCCAGCGATCCTTTGTCCTTCCTGCATCTCCAGCACTCGCTGGAGGGCGCTAGTTTATGTGCATGTAGCCACTCCGGCGACCTATGCCACCTCGCCAGAATTTTATAATGAGTTTCTTGGAGTCTGACACAGGAGGAGAAGCCGTGAGAGTGTTTCAAATTGAACTTGGTTTTGTCTTCTCCAAGCTTCACCTCTAGGTCTCTCTCCCAAGATCTCACGAAAGTTGGGATATGGCTTTCAGTTGTTTGCTGGATATATTGCTTGCAGCTTCTTACTTTTCTATAGGAAGGAATACCACTCTGAACCCCTTTTTCAAATTCTGTGAGATGTCTTTTAAGCAAACCAAGTTTTCTAAGATCCAGGATTGTCTTTCGGTATTGTGTATAATGTAAAAAGGTGAGAGGAGTGCCTGGTAGTAAATTTTTAAGCTGGCCCTCATCTAGTGGTAGACCGGCCTGCAGGATATCTCTCAGCAGGAGTTTACTCAATTTTTTCCATAAGTCTGAATGCGTGTGTACTCTGGGTCTCAAGCTGTGGGGGACTAGATCAGCTGGCAGCAGGGGGGAAGGCATTGGGGAGAGCTTGTCTCCGTTCTCCCTCCATGTCTCACAGGGACCCCTGAGCAAGGGGCAGAAGCTGCGTTCTCGGATGTGTGAGATAGATGGGAACCACATAAGTTGGCGGAATGACGGGCCTATTCTCTGTTCCGCCAGGGCACTAATGATGTGACATTTGGTAGGTTTGGTGAATGATATCCAGTTTCTCAATTGTATGGCTCTGTAATATGAGGATATATCTGGTTGTGATATTCCTCCCTCTTTTTTCTTTTTAACCATTAAGCTATATGGGAGTCTCGGTGGCTTGGATCTCCACGTGTATGTGGAAAACAGACTTCTGACCGCTTTAAAGAAACTGTTAGGTAAGTGGATAGGTAACATTTGCATAATATACGTAATTTTGGGTACCACGTAGGCTTGTAACAGGTTTTTACGGCCGAACCATGAGAGATATGGTAGGTCATATGATTTCAGGAGGTCTTTTAAATCCTTGAGAAATGTCTGATAATTTAATTTAAAAATATTCTCCAAATTACTTGGCAAATTTACTCCCAAGTACTTGATGTGATCTGTTTTCCAGATAAAGGGGGAATTTCTGACAAGGAATTAGATTTTTTGATGCGTCTGACACCAGTGGAGGCAACTTTTTACTGTCTACCTAAAGTCCACAAAGGCCTGTCCCCTTTGAAGGGACGACCAATAGTCTCGGGAGTAAACAGTCTGTGCCAGAATGCTGGTATCTATTTGGATAAGGTTTTAAGATCCTTCGTGACTTCCCTTCCATCTTATGTACAAGACACTTCTGATTTACTTCGCAAACTAGAGGGCGTAACCCTGGATGAGGGTGTTATTCTATGCTCTATTGATGTAGAGGCATTATATTCATCAATACCACATCAGTGGGGTCTAAAGGCTGTGGAGTATTTTCTCAGGTCACGGGGTAATCAGTATCATGCCCACAGTCAATTTATTTTGGATCTTTTGGAATTTTCATTGACTCATAACTTTTTTGCCTTTAATGGTAAACACTTCCACCAGCTCAGGGGCACTGCCATGGGTAATCCATGTGCACCGACTTATGCAAACTTGCTCCTGGGCTGGTGGGAGGAGACAATGGTATTTACAGACGAAAGAGAGGATTCTGTTAAGAGAATTGAACTGTGGGCGCGATACATTGATGATATCCTAGTTTTATGGAGGGGAAGTGCAGAATCTTTTTCAGCATTTGTAGGTAATCTAAACGTGAATAAAATTGGTTTATCTTTCACGTTTGAAGTTGGTGGCTCTTCCATCCCTTTTTTAGATGTATTGATCTTTAAGGGCTATGGAGGTATACTTAATACCAAAGTATTTAGAAAGGCAACAGCCACCAACTCTTTTCTTCAATGGAAGAGTAACCATCCGTATCCATTGAAGAAGGGAATTCCTCGTGGCCAGTATCTGAGACTTAGAAGAAATTGTTCGGGGGGACAGGACTTTGTGGACCAGGCGGCTGATCTCAGATCAAGATTCATTAAACGTGGGTACCCTGATAGGATTTTGAGAGAAGCATATAAATCTTCTCTGAAGTGCGACCGTACGCAATTATTGAGATCCAAAAAAGTGGAACAAACCAGTTCAGAAAAAATTGTCCGGTTGATTGGAACTTTTGACAATGGGGCATCACAAGTAAGAGAGGTCTTACAGCGCCATTGGGACATTCTAACTATGGATCCTGATATTAAGGCAGTGGTAAGTGAGAGACCACAGATCACGTTTAGGAGAGGAAGATCTTTGAAAGATCGTTTAGTTCATAGCCATTTGGATGTACAAAAAACAACTACATCATGGCTATCCCCACCAAAGGGCTGTTTTAAATGCAGTGGCTGTTCCTGATGTCCATTTGTACTGGCAGGACGGGAATTTTTTTTCAGAAAATCTAAAAACTACTTTTAAAATTAAACATTTCATATCCTGTCGTTCTAGAGGTGTGATCTATAAGATAACATGCCAATGCAAATTGGAATATGTTGGAAAAACTAACAGAGAGCTAAGAAAAAGAATTGGTGAACATCTTGGGGATATACGGAATGAACAGGATACCCCAGTGGCGAGACATGTCAACTCGTGCCACGGTGGTAATGTGAACTGCCTACGTTTCATAGGAATTGATTTGGTAAAACCCCATCCAAGAGGTGGTGATTGGCATAGGATGACACTGCAGTGTGAGTCCAAATGGATCTTCAAATTAAAAACTGAGATCCCAAGTGGACTTAATGAACGTCTTAATTTCTGCTGTTTTATTTGATCTCCCCCTCCTTTATGTCATATGTTCTCCGGCCCTCTCTCTATTCACCCGGATGATCTTTTGGGGATATGAATTTCTTGATACTTTTTGACAGACAAATCTGCCTTTCAGATTTTATATAGATTGCATATTTCATTGTTGAGCTTAAGTGAAGGGGTGTTTGCTATCCTTGTACATATATGTATATAGTTTTGATTTATTTAACATAACTATATTTGGAACTTCTGAGACTTTCTGTCGCTCTTGGCCGATACCTTTATTGACTCAATCTAACCTGTAATGTCTTGGAGCTATATTACCTGGAGTAGAGACTGATTGGGTCTCTCCAGGTTCTCTTCCCATTATATATTGACATGGTTTGTTAGTAACCGGCCTATTACTTATTTATTGTGGTCTAGATATGTTTAACAGACATTATTTTATTCATCTTGACATTTTATGCATTGTATGGGACTATGTACCACTCTGTCCCGCTATGCCTGTCAGCTCTGATCCTCTGGCGCTGTAGTTAGAGGGTTGTGCGCGTGCGCGGAGTTTTCGCTTCGCGCATGCGCACTTTTGGCCGGTTTTCGTGTGGAATTGCGCATGCGCGGGGGGGTTTTGCTTCGCGCATGCGCAGAATGATGTTTAGCGCTCGTATCACAACGGGATGACGTGACGCTACGCATGACGTCATCAGTGTGCGCCTTTTTTCGGCGCCATATTCAAACAAACAGTATCTTTGTGACTTTGAGTACACCTGTTGATAATATTTTTTGCCAGCGCCATTGTATTCTACTGTTGTTGGCTCCCTCTTTTTGCTTTGTGTTTTGTATAATGAACTTGGTAAGTAAAAACTACGAAAGTTTTCAAAGATTTAGAACGTGCGGTGTCAGGCCTGCATCCAACCGCTTGTAAGGCTATGTTGACTATATAAGCATGTTACTTATGTTCTATTCCATTAACGCCAAATGATATGGCAGGTTATACTTTAAAGAGATCAATATCAACAAAAAAAATCTGTGAGCAGCGCTTTATAATACTCACGATTTACGCCACTAAGTTATGAACTGTGTCACAAAAGTCCAGTCGATCATGCATTGTCCGTTTTGGATTTTGTTATCTGCTTCTTTATTCTTGGAGACCTGGGCTTCGCCACCGACCAGTGTGGCAAGGCAATAAGGTCCGGCGTTGGTATTCCTGCAGAAGGCATCCAGGACGGTATATCTGTGGGCTCCATTTCCAGAATTGGCCACAAGGCTTTCAAGTCCTCTGGCGCATGAATGGGTAATCGTCTGTTTCCTAGTATTACTGACAAGCCAAAGGGTTAGAGCCACACATATTGTATGTTTCTTGCACGAAGCTCTGTCAGGAAGGGTTTCAGCAGGCGTCTTTTTGCCAGTATAGAGGGGGCTACATCTTGCTATTTCTGCATTCTCAAAGATGATTGCCGGCTTGTTTCTGGCTGCAGTCAGAATAGCGTCTGTATCTAGGAATGAGAGTAGCCCACATATTACGTCTCTGGGAGGCTCACCTAGTTTGGGTTTGGGCCTCAAAGCTCTGTGTACTCTTTCTATTATCACCCTCTCAGCTCTGTCTTTCCCTAAGAGATCAGTAAACAGCCTGTTTGCAGTGGTAGGGAGGACATCAGGTGTATACGTCTCTGGTAGTCCTTTAAGGCGTATGTTTTTCCTGCGGCTTCTGTTCTCTTGGTCCTCGACTAGGAGTAGAGATTTGTCAATAAGCTCCTTATGCTGCTTAAGCTGGTCAGAGACTGCGGTTGAGTGTTCTTTCAACGAGGAGTATGCTTCTTCTAGATTAGAGACTCTGTGTCCCACCAACTGTATCTCCGATTTGATGTCAGCTAGTTCTGCTAAAACCGGGCTTACTGCTTTAGATAAGGCTTTCTGAAGAAAGGACTTTGAGATTATCGAGGAGCTTGAGTCTCTTTGCGAGCTGTCTCCCATGCTATCTGCGTCTGACTCCTCTTCCATATCTTGATCTTGTCTATTGTCAGAGGCCATCATTACAGAGCCTGTTGGAGAATGAGGGTGCTTCTTCTTGAGAAAGCGTTGTAGGTCCCCCTGCAGTTTAGAACTTTTAGGTGTGCTGGGGAGGTCGCAGCTTTTATCTCTCCCTATTTTAACCATAATGGTGCAGAAAGATAGTCTGAGGAAAAAAATGAGATGCAGGCCACACTCTACCGCACTTAGAGTGAGAGGCCCATTCTAGCCTCTCAGGCTATATGTATTGGGATTGAAGGCTGCAGTGCGTTATCTGCTCGTCCTACCCCTCAGATTCCCCAGTAATGGTTTTTCGTCTTTCTACCGACTCTGGGTCTCTTAAGGTATCTCAGCTACAATTAACGCTTCAGCCTCCCATTACAATAGATGTTTGCCCCAAATCTCCGGGCCTTCCCTGCGCAACCCCGGTACACACGCGGTCTGTCTCCACAACACCCGCGTCCTACCTCTCGCGCACAGCTGTATGTAATCTGCTTTCTTGCCGACTGTGCCCTCCAGTACACTCGACCTCGTGGGTAATGGTCCTAAGATGGCCGCCTCCCCTCTCTCTTTTCAGCCTCCGGTTTTCGCTACTCTGTCTGTTTCTCCGCACGTGAGGGACTTCTGCTCTTTCGCTTGCCTGCAGCGTCGGGTCCCCGAGTCTCCACGGCGCCAGCGCCAGGGAAGACAGCCTAGAGCCCCTTCACTCTTCAATATGGCGGCCGTACTCTCCACGCGGGCGGCGGTCCCTTCTCTCCGGGTCTCTGTCGCAGCGATTCAGGCCCCTCCACGGTATCGGTAAGAACCTAGGTGAGGTGTGTCGGTGCTAGCGCTGGATATAAGTGAGTGAGCGGGATGCAGCAGCTATATAGTCTCTTGGCAGCTCTCTTGGGTTGTGGAGAAGATGTCGGCTCAAATATAGAGGTGAGAGAAGGCCTCAAGTCGATCAACCCTTCACAGGGGCCAGAGTCTTCTAAAAACACCCAAGTTTGGCTTACTGGGGTCTGGGGGTATACCCCTGAGTGTTTAAAGTCTGCAGTGGTCAGGATGTTTGAGATTAAAGCTGGATTTCTTAAGTCTCCTTGAGATGCTGAAAGATGTGCGTCTGCTCCCTTCACCAGCTGGCCACGCCCCCCAGACTCCTTTTTAAAAGGTATCTCCATCAATGTTCCAGAACATAAGTAGTGTGGTATTTCTGCTGTCTAAGGGCAGTTTTCTAGTGAAAATAAGAGTGTGTTTTCATAAAGAAGGTGACTTTTTTTTTTTTTTTCCTCTCCCACAATGTGTAAAACCTGGAAAATGACTGACGTGTTGGAGTGGGAGGAAAAGTGAAGGTTCCACTCCATCTAGTAGGACTGCCCAAGGTTTGGTTTGCTTAATAAACCTCATTAGATGTCAGCTCAGGAGACCCCTGAATAAAGGTGTTCAGGACTCAGAAATCTCTCTCAGCCTGGGGAAGGAGAGAGGACACATCTAAACCAGGAAAGATGGCGATCCTGAGAGCTATTACCCCAGAAAATCTTACAGTAGTCACTAGGGTACGGCCTCTGAGACCCCCGACATTCTCTGCACAGCCAAGTTCCCATCCAGCCGTTCTGCAGTGAGCTTTAACACAGGCCCACAAATGTGAATGTTGTTGTGTTGCTGTTTACTATACATCAATTTGAAAAAGGGAGACACAGATCTTAAAGAAAGAGTTTTTTTTTTTTTTTTTTGAGGATACTACATTGATGGATAACCCATGTTCAGCTTGTTCACTTTAATAAGCTATTACCACACTTCTATTAATATTGCTGTGTGGTCTTTCTCCTTCACAGCAAACTCCTTGGCTTTCATGATCAGTGGGTGTTACTGTATGTAACTATCCTATTTGTGTCCATGTGGGGCCATCTAGGGAAAGTGGGAGGGATTTTAGTGAATTACAACGTTTGAAGACTTTTGTTAGCATGTCATGATGTTGTATTGAATTGACTTCACGAGTAGTTGGAGGCGTTAACCAGATTGGTGATCAGTTAAGTGAGAATACATTTGCAGTCATGCATGTGCACTGCAGTTTCCCCAGTCTTTACTTGCCAGGGGCTATTGAAAAACCTGTTCTGAATGTATATGAAGGTTCCAGTGGTAGGGTAAGGAATGAAGCAACACACAGACAAATATGTTCATGAGAATATGTAGGTTCCCTATTAAACCCCCTAGGTCAGTCAGCAGTTTTGGGACAACTACACATTAAACGTGCAGGAGCTTTTATGACATCCTAATCTAAATACATAGGCAGTAATATGGAGTTGGTCCTTCCTTTGTAGCTGAAACAGCTTCCACGCTTCTAGGATGATTTTCTACATGATTTTGGAGTGTGTCAGTGTGATTTTTTTTTTTTTTTTTTTTTGCCTGTTCATCCAGAATAGTGTTGGTGAGGCCAGACACTGATTTTGGATGAGAATCCCTGGCTTGCAGTCTCCATATTAATTCACTCCAAAGATTGTTGATGGGGTTGAAGTTAGGACTCTGTGTGGGCCAGTCAAGTTCATCCACACTATAGTCATCCAACCATACCTTTACAGACCTCACAAGCAATGGAATAGAGTCAGGCCGGAACAGAAAAAGATAGTAGCATACAATTCTCTGGAATGCCTTGGTATGCTGAAACTTTAAGCTTTCACTTCACTGGAATTAGAGGGCCTAAAAAACAACCCCATAGCATTATCCTTCTTTCACCAAACTTTACAGTTGGTACAATGCAGTCAGGCAGTTAATGTTCTCCTGCCATTCAAGAAACCAAGAGAACACATTTCCACTGGTAAAGAGTCCAGTGGAAATTCGACATTGTACAGTGGACATTCGACATCGTACTTGGTGTTATAAGCGTTGTATGCAGCTTCTTGGACATGGAAACCCTTAGCATGAAATAGGGCTGGACAGTTAATCACAAAATTAAAGTCCGCATTTAACGCAAGGTTTTTTTATGCCAGATATCTGGCACAAACATAGTAAATATGCTCCACCCAGTTTGACATGATTTCATGAGTGTTGTTGAGGAAGCACAGTGTATGCAATGAAAAAAAAATCAGTGAATATGTTCACACAGAAAAATTTGGACCTGATTTTTAGGCAAATTCTGTCTCAAAATCAGCTCCGAAGTTCACTTGAAATCTGCCTCAATATCATTTCCATGGAAGGTAGAGGCAGATTTTCTTTTTGCTTGCTGATTTCTTTCAGCTATCAGAAAAAAAAAGCATCCTGCTTATTCTGTGTGATTCTACCATTGAAATTGAATGATTAACGTGTATTACATGTTGGTCCATAATTAGATGCTCTTTGAAATAAGACTAAGGCCCAGTTCACATATGCATTCGGGCCATTCCATTCCCCTCTCCGCATGAAAAATGTAGAGAGAAAAGTCCTGCAAGCAGCACTTTTCTCTCCGCATTTTTCGTGCGGAAACCGAGCAGAAACCACACGGACCCGATTATAGTCTAAGGGGTCCGCTGGTTTCTTAAGGTAACCGCTTTTTTATGCGAATTAGGTTTCCGTTCGGAGGGGTCCCCAAGCAGACTCCCTGAATGGAAACCCATGCTTAGATGTGAACCAGGCCTAAGTTGTCTGAAAAGTTAGTGACCATCTAAGGTGTCCATTTATTCAAGACATAAATTCAATGTTGTAACATGCTTATAATAAAACCCTTAACAGGCTGCAGTTCACACAACACCACTGGTCATCTTTTGACACACATTTTAGGATATGTTCAGTCAAAAATAAAGCTAAGAAAAGTCACACAGAGATTTTGGCCACAGCACCCATTGCAAACCAGAGATCACTGTGTTGCCCTGCAAGATGGAAAGTAATGTAGGTAACAGGGGTCCAGCACAAATAAGATTTTTTGTGACGTGCTGCAGTAACCTTGGGATCACAATGTGAACCTTTTCTATTGCAATGTTGCAGTTTGACACAGCGATCTTTCTCATATGACAGGTGTTGCTGTGTAGTGTCAGTCTTAGAGGTTCTCTATTAGATGCAATAATGTTGTTCAGTCCAGAGTTTTATGTAAAATGCCTGTCTAGGTTGATTTTGTTGGAATATCTAAGAATGGACATACTGTATATAAACTTAAATGGACATATATGAACATAAATGGACAAATGTCTTACCCACGGTCAGTGATCTTGAGATATATGCTTAGGTCTCTTCGCACATATGATTATTATTATTTATTTATATAGCACCATTAATTCCATGGTGCTTTACATTTGAGGATTTACATACGGTACACAAGATATACAAAACAAATATAACACTAACAGTGACCAATTGGCACAGTGGGATAGAGGGCCCTGCCCGCAAGGGCTTACAATCTATGAAAAGAGAACTTTAAAAATGTATCTAAGGAAAAAAATTCTAACTTTATCAAAGCGCATACAATAATTACATTATGACAACCACTGGGTGGACATTCCCTTTAATGTTTCTGAATGTAATGAATATGATCTGCTGAACAGAATGCGATATCTCATTCTGTTTGTGCTTATACTGTATGCGTGGAAATGTTTGAATGCTAGTCTACAGGGGTTACATACAGAGACTGATAAATATCTAAACAAGCTCTCATAGTGCAGAAAGAGGATTCCTGATCTATTGAGGCTTTATGATCTGGGCTTAACGTATTGTTTTTTTCATGACTGCAAGACTGAAATCGCCAGGGGCAAAGTACATATTTCATGGATGCAGATGATATGTCTACTGAAAAGTTCTGTATATATTAATTACACAGCAGGACTAAACCAAAGGGAATAACAATAACAACGGTTATCTATGTTATCTTAAATGACACATTGTAGCTAAAATACAAGTTACTGCTAAATTAAATATCACAATAAAACTATATGAAACATTTAGTTCTTTATTTTCTAGAATACATTGCACAGGAAAACATGGTATACGCTGTTATATTCTTAAATACAGGGAACTGTTTGAGGAAGCGACACATTGTAATCGGCTAAGGATGAACATTGTGGTGTTTGGGTTGAAGTGGTCTTTGCCAAGGTGATAATTACTTTGTGTCTGGAGTGGTAACCTTTTGTGGCTAACTGCAGTCTCATTCCCTGCAGAAGCAGTCAGGCAATCCATCAGATCTTCCTACTATCGGTTCTCTCTATCTGTCTGAAAAATTACAGATTTTGCAGACATATCTATATGACTGTACAGAACTTGACATTTTCCAGACACAAAATATTATCTAAAAATTATGAAGACCGCTGTCTGTCACCAATGTAAGAAAGACGAAGCTGTGCTGAGCAAGCAAAATCCCGGGAGCTACTGTATATTTTTCGAGATGCTTAAGATTCCAGATATAATGTAAAAAAGGCTGCATATGACTTGCATGTAAATGTTTGTGGCCTTCTGGCTTAGAGTAATATGTATAGGGGGCAGTGGTGTCTAACAATAGCCTACTTCTATAACAAACACGTGCATAGGTGATAAAAGTATGATCACTGCGAGTCCAACTTCTGTGGCCCCCACCTGTCATAGAAATTGTTCTCAGTCCCCTGTGTGAATGGAGTGGTAGTCTACATACATGACCACCGCTCCATTCAATTCTACCAGACTGATGGACTGTACTCAGTTTTTCATGTCATTTTTATACAAGTGAATAGAATGGTGGTCTTGCTTGCACATATTGTGGTAGAATTTGACTATGATCCTTAAACTAGGGATGTCATCTTATTGTCTGTGAGCTTCCAATTCTGAAGTACATCATGGGGGAAGGGACAGTTGATTCCAGTCAGAAACAAATACAGAACTCAAAGCTCTATGTCACGTGTAGAGTCTTTCTAAATGATACCACAGCAACTAATTTCTTTTATACAAATTAAAAACTACCATTGGTTCATTCAGTGGAAATGGTGCCTTTAGTGTGTCGCCTCCAATCAGAATTTCCATTATATATAGTGTATTCATATATTAAATATATAGAATGCCACATATAGCACATTTAGAGCAGACAAAAAAAAATGATTTCTTGCCATACGCAGACTGGGGGTGATTGGGAACCTCTGGAAACTATTAGCTAGTGACTAGCATAGTACCCACAGACGTGAAATTGTGTTTTAACTCTTAATACACTACTGCTGTGTTTATTGTACCACGAGGATCCCTGTTCTCATGATCAGTTGGACCACCAGTAATCATACATTTATCCTCTATCCTTTGGATCGATGATAAATGTTTGTTATGAGAAAGCCTCTTTAACATTAGACTTGCAGTACAATTTTCAATAGTGGAGCCGCATGAAATCCTGTGGATTTCTTCTGGTTTTATGAATTTATTAGCTGATCATAGACTACTATTTATGATGGCTTGTATTCTGCTTATAGATCACCATAGAATAACTAAAAAATAGGATAGGCCTCACAGTGTCTACTTAAAAGGTAAGCAATGGGAGCATTGTATTCCCTGTGGCTTCCTGACTGTCAGCATGTTCCTACTTGGAAAGTTAGCAATTCTGATTCTGTGATTGTTTATGGCTCTGTGTTATTCACTCCAGCACTTTGAGTGGTTGGATAGGTGTAAATATTGATGTGCTTACAGCACATTATATTTCTTTTTCTTTATTGTGCCTCAAAATGAAATTGCACTATGGTGTATCATCCCAGATGATGCTAAAGTCTTGATCATGCATTTTTTAGCACACTTCCATTAACAGTCTCTCTTTACTGTAATAAAGGAGAAAGTATATTTAATACAAATGCACTCTTTCTACTTAGATTTTTTTTTCCCTGGTGAAACAGCGAGATGGTGTCTACTCAGCAAATGGACACACTTCATGGTATATTGAGAAAAAAAAAATAAAAAATTAAGCAAAATCTGAGCAGAATATACATTTGAAAATAACTGCAGTGTGTCCAAAATATTTTATTTTAGAGACTGAAAAAAATGTAAGTTCTCACCAAGTTATAAAACCTTGCAATATATGCAATAACCTGCAGTAATCTAATTTGCAATAAACTCAGTTTTCATAGTGGTTGGCAACATAAGTATAGTATAGTAGTGGGATGTAAGGGGATGCTTCCTTGTTGGTCAGGTGCAGCTGACAGCTTTCCTGTTTGGAAGCTTTCATGGGTTTAAAAGAATCTACCACCTCCCCAAGCATATTGAGCTGTCACCATCATGTTACGGAACACATTACAGTGATGTACAGCATACCTTTGTTATGTTTGTCTCTGTAGATTTGGAGAAAAACAACTTTGATGTCTTAAGCAAATGAGGCAGTTGGTACTCTAAGACGGGCCTTCAGCAGTCTGGAGCACCGATCTTGCAACTCAGACCCATACCATCTCCTGCCAGCACCACCAAGTGCAACTGGAGATGGTATATGAGCAGCAAGAACAGTGCTCCCAGGGCTGAAGACTGTCCTCTGTGCACCGACTGGATTATTTGCATAAGATTTCAAAGTTCTTTTTCTTCAAATCTGCAAAAGTGACTAACATAAAAAAAGAATGTTGTTTGTCGCTGTAATATGCTTTGTAATGGGGTGGTGACAGTTGAACAGGCTTGAGGAAGGTGGTAGACTGGGGGCACATCTTTTGGAGTACCCATTTTTGCTGGGCGTCTCCTCACATTGGGACCTGTCAGATGGAGGGGGGGCTTTATACGGGGGGAAAGATGAAAAGGGACATTAAACTGGGGGGGGGGGCAGATGGAGGGGGACATTAATGCCCACACACACTCAGCTCTGTAGCTTCTACATTCCCCCCACATGCAAGCTTCACCCCTGCATTTGACTGGTCACATGACTGTGACATCATCAAAGGTCCTTTTTGTAGTAGTGCAAAATGCCGGCAGTTGTCCTGCATTGTGGAAGAAATTTTTCAACCTGGTTTACGATTCCGCCCCCCTTTCCCAAAACCTCTGGGAAGTCACGACCTATTATATATTAAATAGTAATATGGAAATTAAATGGTAACAGAAAATAAAATGATGCTACTTATACTACTTTGTTTTGTTGTTGTCTCCTGTATTTATCTTTCACATGCTTCTGGCTGTGAACAACTTCAGATTTATGTTACAGTTCTGTACTGGATGTGCTGTAAATTTCTAAAGCGTTAACTGTTCAATAAAAAGTACTTTACAGAATTTATCTTAGAAGGCATTAAAACTGTTCACTGCCATCAGTCTACCTAAAACATTTAATCTCAGAAACGTCTACAGACATTTTCTGGACTTGATGACCATCATCTCACATATTCGTTCCATATGGCCATAAACTGTAAACATGTGTTTCCTGTATAGTTAATATACTAAGCCAGGAATTCCCATCCAAGGTCTTCAGCACATAGAGTTCGATTCAATGGTGAAGCAGGGAGCTCCTAGCACAACTACCGTGATGGGCCGTTGGGGAGCATTATACTTTGTGTGGGGGCCACTGGGGAGTATTATACTGAGTAGAAGCTACTTAGAAGTATTATACTGTGTGTTGATCACTTTGAAGCATTATACTGTTTGTTTGCCCACCGGCTAACATACTCTTTGTGTGGCCTCTGGGGATCTTTATACTATGTGGAGGCCACTGGGGTGCATTAATATTTAAACATATCTGGAATCTATACTTATCTATCAAATAACATCATTCACAGCAATAAATATTATTTAAATTACAATTGTATTTATCAAAAAAAGAAAATGTTAAAATCACATAAAGACATCAAAAAAGACGGAGGTCACGGCTTCATCCAGATAGCATCCCATACATTTCATATCTCAGAACAATTGCATATGTAGATAGTTATTACACATACCCTTAATTCAGTGCCTAGCCTGTATCTATATCAGTTGTACCCAACAAATAATTATTATATATGCACAGGTATAAATTCCATTCATATGGGGCCACAAAAACATATATAGTATAGTATAATATAATATAAAGTATTTATAATACTGATCTTATTCTATATACTGTAGCTCTAAGTATAGGGTAATCCATAGACCAAGTTACATACATTTGTGCCACATACAAGAGGGAAAACACATGCAAAAGGATATGAAGTCACTGGGGTGCATTATACTGTGCGGCAGATACTAAAGGAGCATGGTGAATTTATTGGGTGTTGTGGGGGATAGTAAAAGACATATTTTGATATGTGCTGCGTTGATGGTTGGATATAGAATAGTGTAGCATTGAGGGTGCAGTCGAGGTGCAATTAAAACTGCATCAAAATTGCATTGAAAAAGTTTGTGCAAGTGAAACTAATTTATTTAACATGTTTCAGCTGTAAATTCAACAACAGTGCTTAAAACCACATAAAAAAACGGATGGTTTTTGGTAAAAATGATTTGGTAGGGGTGTCCAGAGTTAATTTCCTTTTCCAGGGATGCCCTGGAAACTCTGAACTAACCCTGCTTTCACATGACCAAGTTTCGCCAGCCCAAAAAGTATATTGGGAGAGGACTCCTAGCATTATAGTTATGTATGATGCTAGGGATCCCTGCCTCCCCAGTGGCATGCTGTCCTGTACTGATCATAGTACGAGACAGTATGTCACTGGGAGGCAGGGACTCCTAGCAGCATGGAAAACTGTATTGCTAGGAGTCCCTCTCTCAGCATAATGTTCAGGTCAGTAAATCTGGCCAACACCCGTACCAAGTTTTTGTGTGAATGCGATATAAGCATTTTCAATGCCACTGTGTGTGTGAATCCTAATTTTCATGGAAGTAATATAAGTAAATGGATATTGTCCTCTCCCTACTGTCACATGTTCTAAACTCAACACTCAGGATTGAATTTTAAGACACATTGGTGGGAATTTAGTAAGATTATTGTTTGTTATGCCTGTCTTGATGTATTTCTGGCTGACATCAGATGCGCATTATTCAGAGTAGCCCATCGCTTATTCATTTTACTGCATGTTAAAGTGGTCAGTGCTCCAAAAGCTTATTTTATGATAAAAATAATGTTAAATTTGTGGGACCAACCTGTCCACTTTTTTGAAAGTAGTGAGAGCAGCCTAAAGAGGAAAAAGTAGACATTTTTGGTGCAAGTATGGCAGTGTGAGGAAAAACTGCAATTTTTATCATACATTAGAAAAATCATACCAAAAATATGCCTTTCATTTATCAAAACTACTAAGAAGTGTGATTGTTGTCCCTATCAGCCGTTTAGTGTTAAACTTTTATTTTTCCAAAGCAACTTTGAAGAAAAAGAGATTTGTTTGCTAAAGGAAAACTGATACTTATAACAGTTTATTGCTGCAATACCTTCTTCAGGCCTCATGCTCATAAGTATATGAAAAAACTGCACTAATTTGTATACACAAATGTGCAAACTGGAGTTTCAGACACTGTATTTTTAACTGTTTTCCTTTATACAGTGTGTTATGTTTGTTTCATGTTTTACTATTTTGTGTTCTGAATGGTTACAATATAGTATGAGCTAGTATGGGATCCGAATAATTCTGGCTTCCTCCTTGATCGTAGTTAATAATAATAATAATAGTCCTTTAATAGTCCCACAATGGGGAAATTCAGTGTGTTACAGCAGCAAAGATAAGATAAGATAAGCAGATACAAATACAAATACAACATGTACAGGAATGTTCCAAGGTGAGAGGCATTACATTAATAGCAGACAGACAGATAGGGCGTAGCAGAGGGGGGGGGGGATTTAACAGGCAGAGAGATATTTCAGTTCTCTGTGTGTAATGATCTCCACTTAGGTCAGTGTTGGTTGTACAGCCTAACCGCGGTGGGGAGGAAAGACTTGCGATAGCGCTCCTTCTCACACCTAGGGTGGAGCAGTCGGTCACTGACAGTACTGCTCAGCGCGATCACAGTCTCATGCATGGGATGGGACTTCTTCTTCTGCATGGAGCTCACCACGGACAGTATCCTTCTGTCACCCACAATCTGCACTGGGTCCAGTGGGCTCCCCAGGACAGAGCTGTCCTTTCTAATCAGCTTGTCAAGTTTATTTCTGTCCCTGGTTGATATACTGCTCCCCCAGCAGGCCACTCCAAAGAAGATGGCTGATGCCACTACCGAGTTGAAGAAAGTTCTAAGAAGTGCCCCCCGGATTCCAAAGGCTCTCAGTTTCCTAAGCAGGTAGAGCCTGCTGTGGCCCTTCCTGTACAGGGCCTCCATATGATCTGCCCAGTCCAGCTTATTATTAAGGAGCAAACCCAGGTACTTATAGGTGTTCACAATCTCGATGCCCGTCCCCAGGATGTCCACTGGTTTAGGAGGGCTTCTGCCTTTGCGGAAGTCCACCACCATCTCCTTGGTCTTCCCCGCGTTAATCTTCAGGTGGTTCCGGTGGCAGCAGTCCACAAAATCCTGGTTCAGTTCTCTGTACTCCCTGTCATCATCATCTGTGATGAGACCCACTATTGCAGAGTCGTCAGAATACTTCTGTAGGTAGCAGCTGGATGAGTTGCACCTAAAATCTGCAGTGTACAGTGTGAAGAGGAAAGGGGAGAGACCCGTACCCTGAGGTGCCCCCGTATTACAGATCACGGTACCTGACACACAGTCTTGGGCTCTCACGTATTGAGGTCGATTTGTGAGGTAGTCTAGGATCCAGTTGGAGAGGTGGTGGTCCACTCCAGCAAGGCCCAGCTTGTCCCTCAATAACCTGGGCTGTATGGTGTTAAAAGCACTGGAGAAGTCAAAGAACATTATTCTCACTGTGTTCCCTGGTTTCTCCAGGTGAGACAGAGCCCTGTGCAGAAGGTGGATGATGGCATCATCTACCCCAATGCCCGGCCGATAAGCAAACTGGAGGGGGTCCATAGCGGGGCTCACTAGAGGGCGGAGATGTGTGAGAACCAATCTCTCCAAGATCTTCATCAGGTGGGATGTCAGTGCTACAGGTCTGTAGTCGTTGAGGTCCATAGGGTGGGGTTTCTTTGGAACTGGTACCACACAAGAAGATTTCCATAATTCAGGGACTATTTCCTGCCTCAGGCTCATATTATACATATATGTAATTATACCACACAGCTGGTCCCCACAAGTCTTAATTAGCCTTGCACTGATGTCATCTGGCCCTGCGGCTTTCCTCGCCTTGATCTTTTTCATCTCCTTCCTCACCTGGGCCCGTTTGGGTTGAGATAAAAAAAAACACTCTTGGAGTACCCTTGTCGTATCACATAGCGTTATTGACGAATTTTCCTTCAAGGATTGATATTACTAATTGATTGCTGCAGCCTCTTCGCTTCATACCAAACTCGGCTCTGTACATCACATAGTGACTGTTCTTGGTGTTGCAGCTCAGCCTCTTAGATAAACAAAGTGATTAATTTTTAATTATATTGCACATTTTATTAGATAAAAAAATATTATAAATGTATAATTAGATGCATAGTTTGTTGCATATATACTTTCATAGGAAGTTAGTTACTAGCTTGTTAACCCTTTAATGCTGCAGGGTAGTTTGGGCATTAATGCTCTGACTTTTTTCATATTTTCCATCTCCGCCTTTCAAAATTCATAATTTATTTTTTTTTTTGACATAGCTATGTGAGGCCTTATTCTTTGTCTGATAAGTTGTACTATCATTTGGCACTATTTTGGGGTACACAGAATTTATTATTAACTTTTAATAATGTTTTTGGTGGGTCCGTGTGAAATAGCCCTACAATTCTATCAATTTTTGCATTTTTTTATGAAGTTCACTCTGCATTAAAAATGGCTTACATTGCAATTTTGTATGGTGGGGCATTACGATTATGGTAATATTTATATTGGTTTTACTAAGTTTTACCACTATTACTGAATTAAATGCCATTTGTCAAAAATAAATGGAGCTATGTCAGGGCTCTTTGTTTTTTGCTTTTTTTTGTAAGTTGTAGTTTTATTGGTACCAATTTTTGGTATGTATGACTTTTTGATCACTTTGTATTTCTATTTTAGGGGGAAGTGAGATGACGAAATCACATTAATTTACATTGATTATGTTCACTGTATGTGATAAATACATCTATTTTTGGATAGTGCTGAGTTATACGACTATGGAGATATCTAAAATGTTTCTTGTTTTGTTTACATTATGGATTTTTTTAAACAATAACTTTTTTTAAACGTTTTATTTTTTTAATTTGTATACTTTTTTAACTTTTTTTTTTTTTTTTAATTATTACTTTTTTCCTGTCCCACAAAGAGACTGGAACCTGGGGTCTTTTGATCTTGTATTGCAGTACATCGCACATAGTACCCCTATGTGCAATAGGCAGAGGCAGCCAGGAGGCTATTTAATAATAATAATAATAATAATAATAGTCCTTTAATAGTCCCACAATGGGGAAATTCGGTGAATTTTTTTTACTATTGATTGGCCTCCTAACTTTCATGGCAACCCTTCAGACCCTGCAATCTCGTCCTGGGGGCTGAAGGGGGTAGATGTTGCCCCTGAACCACTCAGATTGCTATTGATCATGGCATCTAAAGGATTAAGCTGCCGGAGTCTGAGTGTTTTTGGACTCCGGAGGCTAGTCCCTGCTATGTAATACAGCTGTGAGCCAGAAGTCATGACATAGGCACAGTATGGCAGGAGAGCGCCATACTAGGGCAGCACTGTGTGGCAAGAGCTTAATAATTTAGAGGAGCTTTATTGACTGACTATGGCTGCCAGCCATATATGAAGGAGTTAGAGCTGAGCTGTGGGAAAAAAGGAGTCAGAGTTGGTTGTGTGCAGGGCTGTGGAGTCGGTACGCCAAAGCCCCGCTCCGACTCCGACTCCTCAATTTCCCCTGACTCCAACTCCGACTCCGACTCCACCAAAATAGGCACCGACTCCGACTCCACGACTCCGACTCCACAGCCCTGGCACTGCTAAACCTTATAGGTTCACTCAGAACTCAGTCCCATCATTATATGAGGAATAGAACAGACCTTTACAGGACATTTCATCATTTTCAACATTTCATCATTTTCCCAAATTCTTATGAAAATATATTCAGCACATACTGCATTGTACTACTAACTGTACCAATTTATTATATATTTTGGGAGTCGGAGTCGGTCCATTTTATACCGACTCCACCAAAATAGGCACCGACTCCGACTCCGACTCCACAGCCCTGGTTGTGTGGCCTAGCGACTCTACAGCCCTGTGATGATTCTGCTGAAATATGGCTAAAACTCAAAGCTATATTTTGGTCTCTGGGTAGCGTACCTGCTTTACTCATAAGGTGCGCAGCTATAATCCTAGGTGTATGTTGTCATAATGTGGCCACACTGTAACAATAGGGCTCCATTGTATTCCTATACAGCCCTGAGTGATCAAAGAAACAATAGTGCATTGTTCAAGCCTGGGCTGTTGATCAGACCTGCCTGATAACATTGTATCATTCCAATTGGTCTCAACTCTATACAAAAGATCTGGACTTGATTGCATTAACTCATCAGACTTGCTGTTGCCGGTGACCTCATTCTGGGAGGTGGCATAAAGGGTATATAGGATGAGGTAAGAGGTCTGTGGGAGGAGATTATGCTATGGAGTTGAGACAGACCATCACAGACTACAAGAGATTGGTGTGGGATTACAAGCGAACACCATGAGGAGATTTTTGTGATGAGACTATTGGACTAATTCTGAGAGACTGTGATGCCACATGCTAGGAGTTAATGCCACATGCCAAGAAGCCTCCACTGGTGACTCACACATGCATGTGTGAGTGTTGGACTATAGAACCACATCAAGGACATGTGTGGTAAAGTAATCATTTCACCTTTATCCCTTTTATTTTATTTGTACTGTATCTTGTAACTAGTAACTGTTAATGCTTGCATATATCTGCATATCTGTTCTGAACTGTATGTGTTAGATGTTGATACTGTCCCATTTAGGGGTTAATAAATATATAAAATTTAGAAGGCTTGTCTTGTATTTATCTGGTGAACCCGACACTCACTGGCGGTGAGTGTGGTTTTTATATGAAAGAGGACTCAGGTGGGAGCCAAAGAGGTTTGGCGCACTGAGGATCTTTCACAAGCCCAAATAGAATATAAAGTCTTTCTGTCTAAAACAGGGGTTGGCAACCTTTTTTGCATGCTGTGCTGTGGTGTGTTTGTTTTTTTGTTTTTTTTTGTACAAATAAAACATAAAGTACCGTTTATTAAATTACTATTTCAATATGATCCCTGGTGATAGGATTGGATTTTGGCTGAGCAAAGGACTGAGTGGTCTGTAGTAATCCTGCTGTGTAGGGGACAGAGGATGCCCCTCACACAGCCAAGTCTTCTTTTTTTTTTTTTTTTTTTTGTTTTAATCCATGCATATCTGTCCAGCCTTGTTGAAATGAACGATGAGCAAACGCCCACTTTAGCATGTTAAGATGCCATATTATACTGTACTTTGGCACTTGCTTCAATATACAGTATTGATTGCTATCCTCTGACAAGGCAAGCTGATTGCTCGGACTCATGCCTCTCACTTTCCCCTGTAGTGCTTCCTCCACTCAGACTGTATTTCCATGGTCCAAGACAGAAAGATTTCTGCCTGCAGAAGAAATGCTCTTTATTTAAAATAGTGGAGTGAGCCCTGTGCAAGGTAAATATTCCTGACCTGCCAACCCTCGCACAGATGGCGGAGGTGGCGGACTCTGGGCCTAAAACCATAAGAGAGAATAAAGCTTCCATCTTGTTTTTATTACGGTGAACAATGATGGATGTAAACAATGCCCCAAATACATCCATTATTAGATTAGTTTTGCTATCTTATATTAAAGGAGTTGTCCAGTTTCAGCAAGTGAAGATTATTGTTAGTATAATAAAAAGTTGTACAATTTTCCAATATACTTTCTGTATTAATTCCTCACAGTTTTCTAGATCTCTGCTTGCTGTCATTCATTCTGCTTACTCCCAGTGGATAAAAATCAGTCCATGGTCATACAGTGGACCAAAAAGGTGCACAGCTTGTTACAGTCACAGTACAGAAAATTGTCTAACCCTTCATTATACAAACAATAATATGTATTTGCTGAAACTGGACAACCCCTTTAAATGAAGCTGATGTGAATTTAGCCTAACAGAGGGTCACAGCTGAAAATGCAGAATTTGAGTCATATAATGGCCAGAAATCGTGTTATTCATCATGTACACATACTGTACTATTGATTTATGCAGTTTGTTGAAAGGTTAGTGTGTATTTCTTTGTTTTGCTATGAGGAGTGTGTTCAGTATATGTTATTTGTTTACATCTTGGTTTTATTTTTGATTTTGCATGCTGTGATCCCCATTAAAATTGCATGACTTACCACAGAGACCATCTTAAAATCCTGCACTGAAGGTAGCAGTGAATATGTTATATGTTACTCTAGGTATCCATGACCTTTGCACCTGCAGCATTGAACAAAACTTCTATGACTTTGTAATATAAAAGATGCTAGCAGTGCCACCTAGGCCACATCACTAAGGTAAGATCCATGACATTTGGGGCTATAATTGTCCACCAGGAGCACAGGTGCATACTGCAGTTTTAATGAGGAGTTCTCAAATAAAACCCTCTTGGCTTATACTTGACCTGAGTTCTAATCTCTTTTTATTTAGAGTTTCTTAAGGGACCCCTTATTGTGAGACCAGCTGTTAGAGAACTAGATTTTGTGAATTGTACTGTAAAAAGGTGCTTATGAGAGATTTCTATTGCAGAATAAATGTGTACCAAAGACTCTCAATAATGCTTGTTTTTTTAAAGAAAGTATGGAACACGGCCAAACTGACGAATATTGGAGTAATAGCCTATTTTATTACTGCATGAAGGGTACATTTCTGGCATATGGGTGGCCCATTTTCCAGCCTGTAGTTTATTAGTGTCATTAGTATTTAATGCAGAATTCCCTGCACAATTCAAGTATTATTTCAGTTTCCAGTTTCCTATTTTATACAAATATGGTGTATGAAAATTTAAGGAGTAAATTAAATCATATTCCCCCAAGCATATTAAATGGGTCCCAGTGGATTACAGAGCACATTACAGTGAAAAAACACACCTTTGTTATGTATGTCACTTATGTAGATTTGGAGAAAAACAAATGTGAAGTCTTAGGCATTTGAGTTGCGCACTGGGGATGGGCCTTCAGCACTGGGAGCAATGCTCATGCTGCTGAAACAATGGGTGTGTCATAGCAGTGGGAAGATCAACATTCAATGCATGGTGTGATGTAGGCAGGAAATAGTAGGTCTGAGCAGCAAGAGCTGTGCTCCAGGGATCTAAATGTCCGCCATTAAGAGCATCAACAGCCTCATTTGCATAAGGCGTCAAAGTTTTTTTTTTTTTCTTGAACTTAAATATGGTCCCGACAGAGTCCTGATCTCAACATCATCCAGTCTGTCTGGGATTACATAAAGAGACTGAAGGATTTGAGCAAGTCTAAATCCACAGATTTGTGGTCAGTTCTCCAAAATGTTTGGAACAATTTTCCTGCTGAATTCCTTGAAAACCTGAGTGTAAGTGTACCTAGAAGAATTGATGCTGTTTTGAAGGCAAAGGGTGGTCATACCGAATATTGATTTCACTTGGATTTCCCATTTGTTTGTTTAATTTTAATACTTCCGTATTGGTGAAAAGTGGGAAAATTTGCTCTACCACCTAAAGGTACCTCCTTATAGATAAATTCCTGTTTTTCTTGAAAACTAGTTGCATGATCTGGGAAAAAAGCCAAGACAGAATAAGTCCAAAAAGAAGAGGAACCAATCCGCACACATGCTTTGTCTTTTAACCATTTGCGAGCAAAATACTGGCTGGCTGTATAAGAGGTCCTAGATGTGTTTCAGAATGGGTACTATGTCTCATGAAGGAGACGTAGCCTCAAAAGAGACCACTTTAAAGCGTACAGGGACTTAGACCATACATGCCCTGTTAAGAATTCTGTGAAAGAAATATGCAAAAACACCAAGGAGGACTTATACGCACAAAACCAGACCTTGATCTATAAGGAGCTACCTTCTCAAAGGTGGTGCTAGAGAAAGCTTCCCATTTTCCACCAAGGAAGACTTGTTTGCATATTCCTTTTGAGGCAACATCATCTACTTTTGAAAGCATTCTTACTTTGCAACATTTTTCCCCTATACCTGCCTAAAACTTTTGCAAAGTTCGTGTGTGTGTGTGTGTGTGTGTGTGTGTGTGTGTATATGTATATGTGTGTGTATATATATATATATATTTCACTTTTTAAGCAAAAGTTAGAAAACCAACTCACTTGGTCTGCTTATTAATACTGACTTAACAGCTGGAGTTTATCGTACAAACTCAAAGATATAATGGCGTGCAGTTCCACAGCGGCCTTGAAGTGTGATTGCATCCTATCAGTTTTATGTTTCGGTACATTTTATCTGTTTTGACATATATATTTTATAGCCAATATGTAAGCTTAGTAGAAAGAAATAAAATCTTGCAGCACTGGCAGTAATAGAAGCTTTGGTACTTTATTTGACCAGGTCGCAAAGAATATATTTTTTTTTGGTAAAAGTCGACTGAATACTCTCACTGCCTACTTCAGAGGATAGTAGTTTTGTTTGTAGATTTTATTCTGCTGTTGAAATTATTGTGGGTTTACTTCTGAATTAGAAAAGTAGTGAGTATTCATTTGTTTAGGTTATGTTTATAACATTGCAGGACTTTACAATTTTCTATACTTTTCTGTGGCTATATTGGGTTTCTCATTGTCTTACTGCTAAAAGTACAGGTTTTTTTTAGTTTCCAAGTATTTGTTAAATATAAACAAAAGGAAAAGAAACAATACAATAGCAACATAATTGCATAAGAGTATAATATAGACACATCCAAGCTGATAATAACAGGGTATAAGCATAAAAGAAATGCAGATATTGTATCAGTCAGAATCAAGATGCATAACATCTTAGGCTAGGTTCACATCTGCGCACGGATCTGCCAGGGGACCCGAACGACAGAGAGCCGGACCCCCCCCCCCCCCCCAAAAAAAAAATTGAGTTTCCATGCTACTAGTTTAACACACTGTTATCATCGCACAATATACACAATACACAAAGTTATAAAACAGTTTTTAAGAATTCTTCTTCAGTATTAGAGCAACAACACGGTATTAACAATGGCAATAACTTAACATATCTTCTGCTTGGTGGATGGACGCGCCCACGTGGCCCCCATACTCTATAATAGGAGCGCCGCAGAAAGCTGAGTACTGGACTTTGGGTATCTTTGGCACTCCCATTGAACTGAATGAGAGCCACGTGGGTTCGTCCATCCACCAAGTGACACACCTATATATGGCTGCGGTCAGGCTGAATTCCCACCCAGTGGGGGGAAAAACCCAATTCTCAGGTTCAGTGGGGGTCTCAGCAGACAGACCCCCATCAATCAGGTATTTATCCTCTATCATTTAGCTGAATACAGGGCAGTAACATTTTGTGACTTACAGGTGACGTCTCTGACTAATCCTTCACATTTCCCTTCTCTTCCCTCTGGACCGCCATGACCACTTCTTCCAGCTGTGACTTGTCTCTGTAAAGTTTGCAACACAGACATCTTTGGCTCCTCACTATTCCAGGCATCCGACCCACATTGTCCTCACCTGCACACCCATCCTGCTGCTACCCCCAATTATAAAATATGTTATACCCCCCCCCCCCATAATGAATAACTCCCAAGTGCATCTTTATATTAATAATGTCCGTGTGTACCCTGTATAAATAGTGCCCCTTATTAATAATGCCCCAGGTGTTAACTAATTTAAAAGGTTTTCCAGGTCATTAATAAACTAATCAGTGGGGCTCAAAAACCCAGGACCCCCACTGATCAGCTGTTTGAATGGTACCTGTGCAAGCGCCATGACCGCTTCTCTGTTTACATAGTGTAATTCATCTCATAGCGGCCATGTAATGTAACTACAGCCTCGTCCTGTACATGTCTACAGTATGTGACAAGGCTGGAATTACATCACACGGCCACTATAAACAGACAGCGTATAATATAAACAGGCGCCATAGCCCCTGTTTATAGCGCCCCATTTACACACACTATAATGTTCCACAGCAGCCCCTGCACACTGATAGCGCAGCGGCCCCTGCACATGGTATTATGCCCCATAGTGGCCCCTGCACACGGTATTATGCCTCACAGCAGCCCCTGCACGCGGTATTATGCTCCATAGTGGCCCCTGCACACGGTATTATGTTCTACAGCAACCCCTGCACACAGTTTTATGCTCCCTAGTGGCCCCTGCACACAGTATTATGCTTCATATTGGCTCCTGCACACGGTATTATGCTACATAGTGGCCCCTGCACGGGGTATTATGCTCCATAGTGGCCCCTGCACACGGTATTATGCTCCATAGTTGCCCACCCATGAACTATTATTATACTCTGGGGTCTTTTCAGACCCCAGAGTATAATGATTGGAGACCCAGGGGAGTTGACAAACATAAAAACCAGTGTTAATTACCTATCCTGGACACCGGTGCACTCCTTGCAGCTTTCGGCCCTGTTTAATTTCGCGCACACGTCACATGATCAGGCCGGCGACGCAACCTGATGACGTCACCAGCGGCCCCAAGCCTGCTCGGAGTAACACCGATCACAGGAGAGGTAAGTAGGATATGGTTTTTATGTTCCCTCACCTCCCCTGGGCCTCCGATTTATTATACTCCAGGGTCTGAAAAGACCTCAGAGTATAATAATAGTAGTATTTGAGGCCCGCGGCCTCACTTACTGATGCCCGCGGCTGCTCACAGCGGCATCCACTTCCCCTTCTGCGTCCCATAGCAGAAGGGGAGGTGGAGGCGGCCACGAGCAGACGCGAGGTAGGTACAGTGCCTTGCGAAACTATTCGGCCCCCTTGAACTTTTCAACCTTTTGCCACATTTCAGGCTTCAAACATAAGGAGATAAAATTTTAATTTTTTGGTGAAGAATCAACAAGTAGTGGAACGAAATTTATTACGATATTTTAAACTTTTGTAAAAAATAAAAAACTGAAAAGTGGGGCGTGCCAAATTATTCGGCCCCCTTAAGTTAATACTTTGTAGCGCCACCTTTTGCTGCGATTACAGCTGCAAGTCGCTTGGGGTATGTCTCTATCAGTTTTGCACATCGAGAGACTGAAATTCTTGCCCATTCTTCCTTGGAAAACAGCTGGAGCTCAGTGAGGTTGGATGCAGAGCGTTTGTGAACAGCAGTTTTCAGCTCTTTCCACAGATTCTCGATTGGATTCAGGTCTGGACTTTGACTTGGCCATTCTAACACCTGGATACGTTTATTTGTGAACCATTCCATTGTAGATTTTGTTTTATGTTTGAGATCATTGTCTTGTTGGAAGATAAATCTCCATCCCAGTCTCAGGTCTTTTGCAGACTCCAACAGGTTTTCTTCCAGAATGATCCTGTATTTGGCTCCATCCATCTTGCCATCAATTTTAACCATCTTCTATGTCCCTGCTGAAGAAAAGCAGGCCCAAACCATGATGCTGCCACCACCATGTTTGACAGTGGGGATGGTGTGTTCAGGGTGATGAGCTGTGTTGCTTTTATGCCAAACATATCGTTTTGCATTGTGGCCAAAAAGTTCGATTTTGGTTTCATCTGACCAGAGCACCTTCTTCCACATGTTTGGTGTGTCTCCCACGTGGCTTGTGGTAAACTTTAAACGAGACTTTTTATGGATATCTTTCAGAAATGGCTTTCTTCTTGCCACTCTTCCATAAAGGCCAGATTTGTGCAGTGTACGACTGATTGTTGTCCTATGGACAGACTTTTCCACCTCAGCTGCAGATCTCTGCAGTTCATCCAAAGTGATCATGGGCCTCTTGGCTGCATCTCTGATCAGTCTTCTCCTTGTTTGAGATGAAAGTTTAGAGGGACGGCCGGGTCTTGGTAGATTTGCAGTGGTCTGATACTCCTTCCATTTCAATATGATCGCTTGCACAGTGCTCCTTGGGATGTTTAAAGTTTGGAAAATCTTTTTGTATCCAAATCCGGCTTTAAACTTCTCCACAACAGTATCACGGACCTGCCTGGTGTGTTCCTTGGTCTTCATGATGCTCTCTGCACTTTAAACAGAACCCTGAGACTATCACAGAGCAGGTGCATTTATATGGAGACTTGATTACACACAGCTGGATTATATTTATCATCATCAGTCATTTAGGACAACATTGGATCATTCAGAGATCCTCACTGAACGTCTGGAGTGAGTTTGCTGCACTGAAAGTAAAGGGGCCGAATAATATTGCACGCCCCACTTTTCAGTTTTTTATTTTTTACAAAAGTTTAAAATAACTAATAAATTCTGTTCCACTTCACAATTGTGTCCCACTTGTTGATTCTTCACCAAAAAATTAAAATTTTATATCCTTATGTTTGAAGCCTGAAATGTGGCAAAAGGTTGAAAAGTTCAAGGGGGCCAAATACTTTCGCAAGGCACTGTAAATAAATAGGCCGTTACCTGCTGGGGATACTCCAGCAGGTTACGGCCTATTTATATATAAAAAAAACCTCAATATATAGTGAACATTTGAAAGGGAGATTCCATGAATATAATGTTATTAAAACCTTTGTTAGGAGAGAGAAATAAGACAAGATATCATGCTAAGAATGTAAGTCCATATATATGGTAAATCTCTTTTTAAGAAAAATCTGAGCCAAAAGCAAATTTTCTCCATTCTCATGCTTAGTTTAGTCCCAAGAGGTACTTGTGTAGTTTGTAAAAGACACTGGAGATAAAGCTGTATACATCTGCTTGAGTTTGTAATACCATTATGAAATAGCAAAAAGTTGTAAGATTTATATCTTATCACAGATCTTCTGATGCTGTGCCTCTTTCTCATGACAACTTCCATCCATATGCACCGTTAGAGCATATGGATGTCATAGAGAGAGAACAGTGCTATGTCTATTGACCTTTTCCATAAGAAGATAAAATTTGCTAGACAACATCATCCTGTGAGATCGGCTGTGTCCATTGATATACTCTACGCCATGTCCTGTCATGTGCAGACAATAGTCATCTGTCTACTTCATTGGAATTTCTTAAAGAAGCATGTCAGGGTCAAGTAGAATATGGTGGTGGTAGTTAGATTAGTTTTGAATGGGGGCAAATTCCGTTGGGGTTTTACTTTATATTGGCAGATTTATCACAACAAATAAAAAGTCAGGCAGTTCCCATAGCAAAATGTCAGATTCCAGATCTAATTTTTCCGTCCTTCTGAAAATGATATGGTTGCTGTCTAATATCACTGAAGATAAATAATTACCTCAATACAAGTCTAAGTAGTTCTTTCTAATTGAAAAAGTTGTTTGTAGAGCCATCTGCGCCATGATGTAATGCTTTGCGGATCAAGTACATTTGGCAGAAAACATTAGTATAGTTATTGCTGTGGTTTTGCTTATTATTATATTCTATGTAAATGTTTTTCTTGTGACAATATATTGCTGCTATTTACAATTTGGGGCGGAATTTATGGTTTAATGTGGGCTCCTAAAGGTACGATATCTCAGATTCTGACACTGAATCTTTAATGAAGTTGCTTTTCTTCCAAGAACATGCACAGATTCACACACACACAAGTCAAATGTTTACTTCCTAACCCCTTAATAAAGATTTATGCAAGGTTTTGGTACAAAAAGCTTTTTGTTGGAGATTAATATATTTAATATATGTAATTTTCAAAATGGAAAGGCATTGTTAAAATCACTTGTAACAATGTGATATTATTTATACCTTTTTACAGTGTTTCTCTTTAAGTGTTTTCAACGCTTTTCAGGGCTGTGTAATTTCCGGAATCTAATTGCTGATGAATACTTAACGCTGGTTCGTGTCCCTTGTCATTTATTTTCATACTAGATGTTGAGTGTAGTTCCCTAAGGAGCTTTTATTTGATCTCTGATCTTTTATCTTTACATTTCCTTTTTAATATCCCTATTTTAGGGCTATCAAGGTTGATGGCTACTGTTCTTCACTATCTCTTTCCTTAGTCAAAGTTCTTATTATAGTTACTGTGTATCTATTGAATTTGTTGATCAATAAGCAAATCGACACTAGGGTCATGTATTAACCATACTGGCATTTTTGGGCAGACATTATGGCGCTGTAATCATACACAGCTTAGAATATAGTTCTCTACAATAAATTATGTCCATTAGTAACAGCTTCTTCTGTTGTATTGTGTTTGTTTTGACCTTTTGTACATTTACCTCTATGCCAGGCATATAGTTGCTATCTGGTTGCTGGGATGCGCCCAGTCCTTATGAATAGTGTCCTTTAAACCCTTGAGGACGCGGCAATTCTCATTTTGGTGTTTTCATTTTTTACTCCCCATCTTCCAAAAGCCGTAACTTTTAGATTTTTACATTCCAAGTGATATAGGGGCTTATTTTTTGCGGGACAAATAATGCTTCTTAATGGATACATTTGATATTCTATACAATGTATGGATGTAACAATGACATGTTAGCTTTTATTCCTAGTGATATGATAACGTGATTCCAAATTTATATTTTTTTTCATGTTTTAATACCTTTGCAAAAATTCTAAATTTTGAATTAAAAAAATTCTTCAAGTCTCCATTTTCTGACACCTGTAACTTTTTATATACAGTTGTGCTAAAAAGTTTACATACCCCGGCAGATTTTTTGGTTTTTTTGGCCTTTTTTCAGAGAATATGAATGATAACACAACAACTTTTTCTCCACTCATGGTTAGTGGGTGGTTGAATCCATTTATTGTCAAACTTCTGTGTATTCTCTTTTTAAATCATAATGACAACCAAAAACAACAAAATGACCCTGTTCAAAAGTTCACATACCCTGGTGATTTTGGCCTGATAACATGCCCAGAAGTTGACACAAAGGGGTTTGAATGGCTGCTAAAGGTAATATCATCACCCGTGACCTGTTTGCTTGTAATCAGTGTGTGTGCATAAAAGCTGAGTGAGTTTCTGGGATCCAGACAGACTGTTGCATCTTTCCTCCAGCCACTGACGTTTCTGGATTGTGAGTCATGGGGAAAGCAAAAGAATTGTCCACGGATCTATGGGAAAAGGTACTTGAACTGTATAAAACAGGAAAGGGATACAAAAAGATATCCAAGGAATTGATAATGCCAGTCAGCAGTGTTCAAACTGTGATTAAGAAATGGAATCTCAGGGGCTCTGTAAAAACCAAACCACGGTCAGGTAGACCAACCAAAATTTGGGCCACAACTGCCCGGAAAATTGTTCGGAATGCAAAGAAAAACCCACACATAACATCAGCTGAAATACAGGACTCTCTGAAAACTATCGGTGTGGCTGTTTCAAGATGCACAATAAGGAGGCACTTCAAGAAAAATGGTCTGCATGGTCGAGTTGCCAGAAGAAAGCCATTACTGTGCAAATGCCACAAAGAATATCGCCTTCAATGCGCCAAACAGCACAGAGACAAGCCTCAAAACTTCTGGAACAAGATAATTTGGAATGATGAGACAAAAATCGAACTTTTTGGCCATAAACGTTACATTTGGAGAGGTGTCAACAAGGCCTATGATGAAAGGAAAACCATTCCCACTGTAAAGCACGGAGGTGGATCACTGATGATGTGGGGATGTGTGAGCTTCAAAGGCACAGGAAACTTGGTCAAAGTTGAAGGAAAGATGAATGCAGAACGTTATCAGCAAATACTGGAGGCAAATTTGCACTCATCAGCCAGGAAGCTGCACATGGGACGTACTTGGACGTTCCAACATGACAACGAAACAAAACACAAGGCCAAGTCGACGTGTCATTGGCTACAGCAGAAGAAAGTGAAGGTTCTGGAGTGGCCATCTCAGTCTCCTGACCTCAATATCATTGAGCCACTCTGGGGAGATCTCAAGCGCGCAGTACATGCAAGACAGCCCAGGAATTTACAGGAACTGGAGACTTTTTGCCAGAATAATGGGATTTTTACCATCTGAGAAAATAAAGAGCCTCATCCACAACTACCACAAAAGACTTCAAGCTGTCATTGATGTTAGAGGGGGCAATACACGCTATTAAGAACTGGGGTATGTGAACTTTTGAACAGGGTCATTTTGTTGTTTTTGGTTATCATTATGATTTAAAAAGAGAAAACACAGAAGTTTGACAATAAATGGCTTCAACCAACCACTAACCATGAGTGGAGAAAAAGTTTTTGTGTTATTCATATTCTCTGAAAAAAAGGCCAAAAATACAAAAAATCTGCCGGGGTATGTAAACTTTTTAGCACAACTGTATCAGTATATGGAGTTGTGTAAGGTGTCTTTTTGTGCAAGGCAATATGTAATTTTTATTGATAGTATTTTGGGGAAAGGATGGTGTTTTGATCACTTTTTGTTCCATTTTTACAAGAGGCAAAATGGCAAGTAAACAGGATTCAGCCATTCAGCTTTTTTTTTTACGTTAAAGTGTTTACCATATGGGACAAATGTGTTTTATATTTTAATATTTAGGGCATTTTTGGACTTGGGGATACCTAATGTGTTATTTTTGCTTTTTTTTTTTCAAACTATTTTTAAAACTAAAAAAAATTAAATGCTGTGCTCCCTTGAGCCCTGTTTCTGGCACTCTGACCCCTACTATGTCCTTGGTGTGCTCCTCTGTGCAGTAATGGTTGATCTTTCCTTTGCTACGACAAAATCACCTATCCTACTTCAGCAACACTCCCAGGGCTAAGGGCCCGCCCCCAGCGCACCAAGTGCTAAATTTGCATAAGACTTCAAATTTGTTTTTCTCCAAGTATACAAAAGTGAGGTATATAACAAAGGTATGTTGTTTATCACTTTATTGTGCTCTCTAATGCGGTGGTAGCAGTTGAATATATTTGGGGGAGGTGGTAGTCTCCCTTTAGGCACACATGGCAAACACTGCCATCAGCACCAAACTTCAAGAAGCCAGGAGATGGTGGGGTAGGTAGGAGATGATGAAACATCTGTTCGTAACACATTTGATGTAAGCCAACCAAGAGAAGGCGTAAGAAATAGAAAAGTGTCTAATCCTTGCCAAGATACACTAAGTCTATCACACAACATAATGATAAATTTAACATATCTCTATATCTCTAAATGTCTCTACTACTTTTTACCATGTCTTCAATTAAGGCAATATTAATAAATCTAACCCACTGTTTATTTTCCATCATACAATATGCTGCTTTTTACCTCCTTTTTGCTCCATTTGATCATTGAATGTTTTAATGGTTATCACATAAATACATAATAAAAATTTTTGTTTGAATTTTTGTTTGAATTAGTTGTAGGTAATTCTGGTATACTATAATGTTGTACATTAAAATTCTTAGTTCATGGGTTTTCCACAAACTTGCATTGACATACGTTGTTGTAAAGGGATACACTATTCCATCCACGCATTTACAGTATCACCTATCCACTGATCTGTGGGATTCTGACTAATTTCCCCTAGGCTGATTTCTCCTTGTCATTGTGAAGCAGCTAAGGAATATTCGGTAAAGGATTAGGTTCCCTATTATTTGTTTGTAGAAAAATCGCCATTCAGCTCCATGTGTGTAAATACAATAAACTATAATATTCATCTTTTTAATTATTTACTCTTACTGTGGTGCCACTGTGGTTGGTTCTTGTATAAATCGTAAAACTGTGATGTTGAGTTCACACTACTGTCAGCACTTCGTTTTTCTGTCAGCATTAACTCACAGAGTTCAGTGGACCCCATTGACTATAATGGGATCCATCAGTTGTCTTCCCTGCAGGACTTTTTTTCGACAATTTTCAGGCGGACATTGAGATTCTGATGCATGTGAACATAGTCTGATATGTCATATTGAATACATGACCATGGCTGCCACTATTTACTGCAACATTTCTCAGCTATGACAGAATAGGTACATTTAGTTGCACACAGTGTAGAAAGCAAGACTAGTCTAGTTCTCCATACAAAGGCTCCATCTATTGCAGAAGTAGGCGCCCTAATCCTGTAGTATTGAATGCTGGATTTGGCTCCGAATACAAAGGAATAATGTTTTACTATGTAACATTTTTATTTTACCAACACTTATTTTTTAGCTGCTGGAAGTTCAGTAGTAATATAAATAACAACCCCTGTTTGATCTCTTGTAAATCTTTGTCTCTGAAGTGTAAACTGCATTCATGTTAATGCTATGTTTCAGCAAAAAAGGCAATTTCAATGTGCCATTTTAGCAAATAGCATTGCTTACAGTTAATCTCACAGAAGATTATGGGTTCTGAAGATGTTCTGTGAACTGATCACTGCATTCATCCTATATTCTGCTTTTTAGGTAATATCTCCCTGTTGAATTTAAGCTTTTAGAACACACACTGCTGGTTTATTTTTCTTTCTTCCCTCTCTGCATAGCACTCATTAAGATGAAACCAGCTGCATCTAAATAAGTCACACTTTTTATGTATTAGCTTCCACTGTGCTGGGTTACTCGGAAATACATTTGATATAGCACAGAAGCATACTGAGGAATATCCATGTGACTTCTTGCATTTATTCACTTTGCTGTGTTTATTGCCTTATAACTGCCTTATTACATTACTATCCTGTCAGACTACACTGTCTTGGGGTATGTCCTAATAGGCGTTGTTACTGTGCAGCCCTGAGTATATTTGTAATGCCCTGAGCTAGAGAACTGACTGATACACGACAAAAGGATTCTCCCCCTTTGTCCAAACTGCAGTCAGTCAGATGGTCAGAATCTGGTCTCGTCTATTAGCGTACGGGTTGTTGTAGACCACATCACATCTGTGCAATGACCATGAATTACATATGAAGTTGACGCATACAGTGCTGGCCAAAAGTATTGGCACCCCTGCAATTCTGTCAGATAATACTAAATTTCTTCCAGAAAATGATTGCAATCACAAATGCTTTGGTAATAATATCTTCATTTATTTTGCTTGCAATGAAAAAACACAAAAGAGAATGAAAAAAAAAAAAGTCAAATCATAGTACGGATAGTACGGGTTGACACTGTTGTACCCTCGGACTACAGGGCAGCTAGAACTTGTTTGGATGTTAGTCGAGGTTCTTTAGCCACCATCCGCACAATCTTTCGTTCTCTCGTCAATTTTTCTTTTCCGTCCACATCTAGGGAGGTTAGCCACAGTGCCATGGGCTTTAAACTTCTTGATGACACTGCGCACGGTAGACACAGGAACATTCAGGTCTTTGGAGATGGACTTGTAGCCTTGAGATTGCTCATGCTTCCTCACAATTTTGCTTCTCAAGTCCTCAGACAGTTCTTTGGTCTTCTTTCTTTTCTCCATGCTCAATATGGTACACACAAGGACAGAGGTTGAGTCAACTTTAATCCATTTCAACTGGCTGCAAGTGTGATTTAGTTATTGCCACCACCTGTTATGTGCCACAGGTAAGTAACAGGTGCTGTTAATTATACAAATTAGAGAAGCATCACCAGATTTTTCAAAGGGTGCCAATACTTTTGTCCACCCCCTTTTTTATGTTTGGTGTGGAATTATATCCAATTTGGCTTTTTGACAATTCTTTTTGTGGTTTTCCATTGAAGACAAATTAAATGAAGATATTATTACCAAAGCATTTGTGATTGCAATCATTTTCTGGAAGAAATTGAGTATTATCTGACAGAATTGCAGGGGTGCCAATACTTTTGGCCAGCACTGTAAGTATCAATTTTGTAATTGTTTTATGGACTGTATGATAAAGAGAGGTCCTGAGTAGGGATTGGAATAGTACCAGAAAGTTGTAATATCTTTCATATTTAGGCCAACATGGTCTAGTATTGAAAAGAAAATGAAAGCATCCCATTTCCTCTCCAAACTCTCATTGCAACGTTTACCGGATCCCTGCTGGTCTCTACTTCATGTCTCTGTTTAAAATGCAGCAAATGCCCTAAACAGATCACTGGATAAGTCAAGTCACTGCAACAAATTTATTCCTCTTAAAGCATCAAAAAGGGTAAAACCCTTATACTGCTCTGACTACCTGAAATCCTACCAAACATTGATATTATTGTGATGGTTCTACTAAATCAAAAAGTATACAAAATGCTGAAGTGTTAAATGCAGTCAACAAACATGATCAGTGCACAAATTAACACAAAATTATGAAATACCATCAAAATCATGGGATCAGTGACACAGTTTGCATATAGCAGACAGTATCTTCTGTATAAAGAAATGTTCTTTTGAGTACCTCCATTTGTTTTGCAGCCTTCCAGAGAATTTACAGTTAACATACCAGAGACTTGTAATGCATGGTGGACATTTTAGCTGGAGAACCATAAGTTCAAGAACACTACAATATATCATGGAATAGCACAGTTACCCTCTCGGTCCCCAGCATGACTTCCCTCTTGTAAGACTCCGATTGCCCAATTCACACTCCCTGTTCACTTCAGTCCCCAGCATAGCTTCCTTCTCCATAGTCTGTAGCCTTGCCTCCCATCTCATTCTGTTTTTGCCTAGAACAATGACTGTTTCCTCACCAGGTAGTGGCAGGTTGTGTTGCAACCTATAACATTTTTGTACAAACCCCAATTTTCACAAAAATTATTTTGACGTTTTTATGCGTTGTATGCCAAATAATTGGTTTACAACTGAATAATAATCTGCCCCTTTATTGTCAGCTCTATTCTCTCCTGTGGCTTCCTTCCATCTTTTTGCTAGACCTGGCTGTCCCACTGTATTTCATGAGGCACAGTGGCATGGAGAAGGACCAAATAAATGGCACATGCAGCCTTCAGAAAGGGGAGGCCATTGGGCAAAATGAGAGGTGGTCTTTTAAATGAAATCTGTTATAGAAAAATAATTTTCTTTATGATGGTGAGGGGGAGCTCCTCGCAAAGAGGTGGCTTGCTGGGAAGATTTCACTGTATAAGGTAAGAACTAGCAACTAAAAATTCTACAGATTGTGGCTGAACCATAGATCAGTGGAAATGCATAAATCATAGTCATGCCTTTTTGTGTTTTACGTTTGAATATGGTTATATCATTCATTTTATTTACATAAACATTTGTACATTTAATACTTGATCATAAACTTCCCAAGGAGGATATTTTCTTTTTGTTTTTATCTTTTTTACTTGCAAATCTAAATACTAAAATTACCTAGAAATATGAGTAACCCTTTCATATCTAAATATTGCAATTCTTATCTTTAAACATCTACATTTAGTTAATGATGATAATGTTTTACATAATTAACCCAGATTGTGACATTTTTATATTAGTTTGCATCTGTTTTGTTGGTATTTACATATGTGCACATTTTACCATAGCAATTTCATATTTGTTGGAAAATAATTTACATAATGAAAATTGTATGACAGCTGATTAAAATCTTGGCATCATGTTGAGATGAATCTACTTTGAGTACATGCTATGAAATGATTGAACCTTATTATTTAAGCAGTTGGAGAAAACATTATGACTTGTGGTGTTTTATACCCTGCATGTAAGCTAAAGTACTGTATAACTGAGGCTTTGGCTTTTTTGACACAATATTTAAAAAGTACATTTGTCCATCCTGAAATGAAATATTATAAAAACACGTTCAACATTAGCTAGAACAGAACTTTTACAACATGGGAAAAGTGTTAAGAGGTAGGTTTAAGGGGTATGTGCAGTCACTCCAAGTCATATTTTTGATTTGGCTAAGAGTAAGTCTTATTTGTTAAACAGAGCGAAACTGTTGAAATTTCCAGATTTTTACTGATGTGGACAAGATGTACACCAAAGGGGACCACATACATTAGAATTGCCTGTGTGCATGTGATGAACCATTATAATGTTTTATTCTGTGTCTTAGATCAGAAATATTGTTTTATTTTCAAAAGAGAGAAAAATATAAAATCACTTACCATAAATGGGGACTTTATTGACATTCTGTAATTTACATCAATAACGGTGCTCTTCAGCATTTGCTCTGTCTAAACAGGGGATGGATGCTAAAAGGGATCATGGGTCACTGTCATTGGCATCTTAGAAAAGAATGGGACGGCTGACCCTTAAAAAAGGACCCCATCTATGAAAACACTTAAGCCTATTGCTTCAGGTCAAATGTAGTGAAATACTTTCAAGTGAATAGGTGGCCATGTAATATGTAGTCACATCAAGTGTTCAAAAATGAGCTGCGCTTTTAAAGGGTGTTTGTCACCAGAACCCAGCATATCAACCCAGCCCCACAGATACATAGGTTAAGGTCACCTGAATCAAACAGTGTTTTATCCTTGTGTATTGACACCTGTCTGTGGGGCTGAATTGATATACTGGTTTTGGTAACAGACTCCCTTTAAGTGGCCACTGCCCTGTGTAGTAGAAAGGTTCCGTTGTCAAAGACCCTCTTTATGATGACCACGTGCACTAACAGGTCATATGGTAAGGGGCTGTCCTTACTGGGTAATCCCTTTTAAGTATTTAACCTTTTGTGTTTCATTACTCTCTTTGTCTTTTGAAAGAGGGTAGTATATAGCATAGTGCCACATCAAGCAGTACTACATGTGCATGGTCAGATATTATAAGTTATGAAATATGTATCCCCTTTGAATGGGAAATAACTATGCTATATATATCTGAAAGCCATATTGTCCAGGAACAATGGTTTTTACCATGTGTTTAGATGTATCTTTTTTCAGTATGTAATAAAACCAGCAATGAAGGCTCCAGCAACATACCAGTATATAAAAATATTGTCAAAGCTACCGATTACGCTTTGTTCATCTTGGGTTTTTATTTGCTTGTCTTGTGCCACCCACTTCTTTTTTTCATTTTAGAAATATATATTTATCAATTCCCTAAACTATAATCTTTAACTTGAGTGTAACATAAATGGCACAGAATTAAAGCATTATTCACTTGTCACTGTGTTACCAGGCTAATATACAGTGGTCTGTCAAGCAAAAAGTACTTAAAGTTACATTCTGAACCTTTGAAGTCAAATTAAAGTTCATAGGTGCAGAAAATGCTGAATTCTACAAGTTAAAAGTTTTGGCAACGGCAGACACAGGCATAAAAGAACATGAAAAATCCTTTCTGCCGGGGAAAGAAAAAGCTATTATATTATTGTAGCTTTACGGCTTTGAAATATGGGACATCTTTCCCTTGGTCAAAGAGAGGCAGTGTTGACGGTAGCTGGGAAATTAACCACCTCTGGCAGAAGAGAGTAAGATTCATCTGAGCAACTAGGCAATTTGAAAACATCTAAGGAACATTTTAGATTGAAGTAAAAATATCAACAAATGCAGTTACAAGGTTGACAGTGTGAAATTGCAAACAGTAAAAGAACTTTTATCTTCAGAGAACCAAATGGTTTCCTGACACATGCTGAGGGAAATTTTTCATATAGCTATGTACTATATATAAATATGGAAAGAGAAATTAAGGCATTGCTATATTTTTGGTTTTAAATAGCTGAAATGTTTATTTCTAGGATATATACTGTTATGCATTATAATGGTATTTGTGCATAGCTTTATTCAAAACCTACAGATAATCTTAAGTGAAGGTTTTACAATTTAACTTTTTATTTTTGGTTATATGGTAAATGTCCTGGACAATTTAAATAATGCATTTTTTTTCCTTTGCAATTTTTATTAATTTCACATGACTCTGGCTTCTATGTTAAAAGTTTGACTGCTTAGAAAAAATTCTAAATTAGACCTCATTGAGTATTCCCTTTCAGTGATCATCTTGCTGTCGATATGGTTCTTTTTGGTCACTGCAGCCTGCTGTATGGCATTAAAGAAAGATGCCATTGTAGGATGAATCTGTAGAGAGGACAGCCTGTATTCAGAGCCACTAATTGTAACTTCTACTGGACCTGACTACAGAAGCAACTATTTGTAGTCAGGATCCACTTCTATCTTAAGGTTGTCTGCTCAGAAAAAAATTAAATTAAAGCCCAATGAATGTTCTCTTACAGTGATCTAACTGCTGTTGAGATGGCTCTTTTTGGTCACTGCAGCCTGCTACATGACATATGAGAAAGATGCCACTGTAGGATCAGTCTCAACAAAGAACAGCCTATATGCAGGGCTAACTGTAGTTTTTACTTAACCTGACTAGGTAATACACCCAAGATTGAAACAGGACTTAAAAGGCAAAATACGTAGAGTAGTATATTTCTATATACTATACAATTTAGCCTATTGATAAAGATATTGGTAGTTATTTATTAATCTATCAGCTTAATAAAATACACCACTTTAACAATTGTGCCATCCCAATATCTTCCAGAGATCACTTCATCATGGTGTCTGGGTGTAAAACACAGTATATAATGACTACATAGCAACTTTATATACTTTTACATACAAGGCAGTGGCATCCAAAAATGCACTCTTACTACAGGATTTATGTAAGGCTAAGGCCCCATGTTGTGGAAACGCAGCTTTTTTTTGTTGCAGATTTTGTTGCATTTTTTTGGAGCCAAATCCAGGAGTGGATTGAGCAAAAGGTAGAAGCATAAATATTATATATATCCCATTCCTCTTATAGCCATTTTAGGCTTCGGCTCAAACAACCGCAACAAAAAAGCTGCGTTTCCGCAACTTGGGTCCTTAGCCTTTAGGTTTTTTCAGAATCACCATAGCAAGTCTTCGCAATTTCAATCACAAATTGGTCCGACGTGCAGTACAGTAACCCCACATTCAGGATTTATCCGGCTGAATAGTATGACAGGAGAGGGACTTCTAGTATTATAATTATCAATTCTGCTGCCCCATACTTTAATCAGTGCTTGCATAATCAAGTGCTTCATAATTGTCAGTGTCTGAACCCAATAAAGCAAATGTTCTCCCCTAATCTTGGATCCTGAGACTGAGTCTGTTTTGGCTAATGGCTAAAAAAGAAAAGTTAATGGAATGGAAGCACCCCAGGTGTTCTAATGCAAGTGAATGCAATGCAGATTGTCATTGTATTTAAGTATAAAGCTGTCTTATAAAAGTCATGCCTTACCTTTGGCATTGCTTTGTATACAAACACATTTGCTTTATAAGTGGACCAACTTATAGGTTGCACTATTATGGAGCATCCTTTTGTGACATTGAAAGTGTTTCAAGGAGGCAATTTACAAATCAGACTGATGTTTTTATCCATGCCATTTCCACTCCAAGCTTTATGTCTGCTTCATGGCTGTACATTAAGTCTTTGAGTGCACAAGGGAAAGGAATGCCAAATACATCCATTATGTCCCAGTCATGATCGCAGTTAGCATTATATCCTTTTCCAGAGAAATTCATCTCAGGGCTTTGCGGAAAAAAATCTACATAAGAATTGTGACCATTTTTTTTTTTTTTTTTTTTTTTTTTACTCTTAAAGGCTTATTCTTGTCTTATAAAGGGATGGCATATTACTAGGATATGGCATCACTTTATGATAAAGAGGGGGCCAACCTCTGAGACTAAAGGGGTTCTAGCACTGATTCAGTGCTCTGTCCCTTTCCAGGTTTCCCCTGCACAGTGATGCTTAGTTTTTAGTGCTGCACTGCAGTTTTCTACAGAGGATGGTGGGACACTACTGTGCAGAGAAAAACATTGAAGGGAAAATAGTAGTAATCCAGCACTGTTCCCCCTTCATCCTTTGGATCCATGGATTCCCAGAAATTGAGCCCTTTTTAGTCATGAAGTTATGGCATGTGTTAATGATATACCATCACCTTACAAGCTTAAAATAACCCTTTAAATGCACTTTTTAGTTGTGACCTCATAGGGTCCATCTGTTCTGTGGTGCTAGGCTAGATCTGACTACGACAACATTCATCTGGACACTTCTTGGAGACATTAATATATCGCTTTGGGCACTTTGGTAATGCTGACTTTATTTGTAATCCTATTGCACATTTGCTGGCTCTATGACAGATGTCTTCATTAACCTTGGCCTCACGCACTGGTCTTTGGTTACTAAGCTTTGTTTAACAGCTGTCATTGTTGGCACAAGCAGTCCTGAGGAAACAATACTCCATTGACCTGGTGGTCACTGTGTGTTCATAAAGTGATGAATTTTAGCAGTAGTCTCACAAGTACCACGACTGCTGCATAATATATTTTGAGTATTGTGTGGAATTATGATAACACAGCCTGCATTTGGAAAGTGATATTCGTTGTGGATTAGGAACAGATGGTCAGCAACATTTGACCTTCTAAAATTTAACTAAACTTTTTCTTCTGTTGCATTATTTAAAGTTAAAGGAATAATAAAATGATATAATAGTAAGAAAAAACTTCCATTTATCATGTGAAAGCTACACCTTTGTTCCATGTTTTTAATGCAGTATTCCTTCTCCTACACATACACACGTGGACAAAATTGTTGGTACCCCTCATTTAATGAAAGAAAAACCCACAATGGTCACAGAAATAACTTGAATCTGACACAAGTAATAATATATAAAAATTCTATGAAAATGAACACATGAAAGTCAGACATTGCTTTTCAACCATGCTTCAACAGAATTAAAAAAAAAAAAAAAAAAAAAAAACTCATGAAACAGGCCTGGACAGAAATGATGGTTCCCTTAACTTAATATTTTGTTGCACAACCTTTTGAGGCAATCACTGCAATCAAACGATTCCTGTAACTGTCAATGAGACTTCTGCACCTCTCAACAGGTATTTTGGCCACTCCTCATGAGCAAACTGCTCCAGTTGTCTTGGGTTTGAAGGGTGCCTTTTCCAGACGGCATGTTTCAGCTCCTTCCAAAGATGCTCAATAGGATTTAGGGCAGGGCTCATAGAAGGCCACTTCAGAATAGTCCATTGTTTTCCTCTTAGCCATTCTTGGGTGTTTTTAGCTGTGTGTTTTGGGTCATTATCCTGTTGCAAGACCCATGACCTGCGAATGAGTCCAAGCTTTCTGTCACTGGGCAGCAAATTTCTCTCTAGAATCCCTTGATAGTCTTGAGATTTCATTGTACCCTGCACAGATTCAAGACACCCTGTGCCAGATGCAGCAAAGCAGCCCCAGAACATAACAAAGCATCCTCCATGTTTCACAGTAGGGACAGTGTTCTTTTCAAGATATGCTTCATTTTTCCGTCTGTGAACATAGAGCTGTTATGCCTTGCTAAAAATTTTGATTTTTGTCTCATCTATCCATAGGACATTCTTCCAGAAGCTTTGTGGCTTGTCAACATGTAGTTTGGCAAATTACTATTGTCAGATTCAAGTTATTTCTGTGACCATTGTGGGTTTTTCTTTCATTAAATAAGGGGTACCAACAATTTTGTCCACTTATTTATCTTTCACCTCATTGATTTCAGCGGGGGATACCTTAATCCAAATTTTTTATTTTTTTTTAATAAATCTAATACCATTATATGATTTTCAATGTAACAGTTACAAAACCATAGAGGTACTACACCTAATACTCCCATGGATGTCCTGTATGAACCTTTATTGAATAAGATGATAACCTCCCATGCACTTCCATCTCTTCACTGAAATTAGTTGAAGTTATGCAAATCTGTTGTGAAGAATATTTGTAACTGCTTATGGCGTACAAGGTTATACAGTGAATTATCTGTATTATTCTGAGTGAACACTCTTCATCAAAGTAACTGGTAAATTTTGTGAATATGTTAACCAATTTTTTGGAAATCTAGGGCATTGAGTTAAATTTCCTATCTGAAACTTCAAGGTTTATTTCAGTCGCTTAAAGGGCTTTGTCTAAGCTACAGTGCAAAAAGACAAAAATGAATAAAATGAAAGGCTAAAAGCTTATGATGATTCTGTGCAGAATATTGCTTATTTCATAATACGCTTTCTATGCTATGGCATTGGCATTACTGCATAAAATATCTAACCCTGATTTATATCTTTAATGTGTATGGATCTGATACTATTTCTTAGTTGCCTGCCTATCTGGCCCCAATCGCTATATTATCATCAGAGCTCTTTTTCACACATTAGTTATTTTTAGGCTAGGGCTACATAAGCAAATTTGGCTGTAACTCTTGTCATGCAACCATAGATCGCCGGATTGCCTTGTGACTCATGGATTGCAACTCCAAGAGTGTCATGGCCGCAATATTGCTCGACATTTTGTAATATATCAGGTAAATGCTGATGCTGTGCTCCAATAAAATATGCTCCTGTGCATACTGTATATTCTTGTGGGGGATGAGCAGGACCTGTAATGGTAGCCATGTTAGGGTTTGCAAGAAATACATGTAACTAAGAAACAGCTGGCTTAAACATTTTAACAACTTCAACAAAGGGTACAGGGAATTAATTTAAATAAAAATGCTCTACAACCTTTTATAACTCTTTTATAACCTTTTATGCTCTATAACCTTTTTGTGCAAGTTCTTTTGATTGTATAGTTAATAGATGTATCATTTATAGACAGGAATACTCATGGTGGGATTGACAACTGGAACAGAATAGAAATTAGGTTGCTTTCCTTGACTTGGCACACAGTAGAAGAAGTAAGATGTGGTGGGAGGTATGTGATGTGGGATGATATCATTTCTGGGTCAGTGCTGTGATTATATCTTTTGCAGCCTGTTGTGTCAAGATGTTGCAGAATACCTTTTAACTCCAAATCATTGCCGTGATGCCTTACTAATGGTCCAGTCTACAGTACAGAAGCATTCGGTCTACTAGGGTACAGAGTAATATTATAATGGTATAAGCATTGTGTCAGTAGCTAGTATGTTGTTGCAGATGGGTTTGCACTGTCAGGGAGGGTTATCTGATAGCCTAAGAATATTTGGTTCCCTCCTCTGATATTGTAAAAGTCAGTGCCACAGTAACCAATGCATTGGATGACATCAGCTAAATAATTTTCGTAGCCACAGAATTTTTCATGCAGCTGTGGCATATAATACAGGCCATGTCTGAGGATCATCACACAATAGGTAAACCAAAGTCAATCCAGTGTAGATAATGTTTGAAGGTCCTTTTATAGTAAAACCATATTTATTAGTAAAATAAAAGTAAATGCATACTGTCAATACTTGTAGAAATATAGCACCGCACTTTAAACCTTAGATAGTTCCATTAAAAATTTCATAAAAAAGAAAATTGTGAACAAACATCAGATATCTCAGCTTGTTATAGACTCTAGCCATTTATTCTACTATTCAGAATGCCAAGTAACGCACTACAAGCCCTGTACGAAAATAACTGTGAGCAGACAGTCACACGTCAGGCTTTAGTCATTACAAGGTTTTTGTGAACATTTTCAGTCTGGCACAAGTCAAAAAATGTAAATGTCAAAAATGATTAAGAAAGGAATTCATCTGGATATGCAACATCCTGCATTTATGGGGATTTTTATATGATGGCCATGCATCATAAATTCATTTGCCTTCCAAAGTCAAAATATTTCCATAAACCATTAGCAAACCGTATTGAAGTAACTTGGTGTTCAAAATATCATATCTCTCAGCTGCAAAACAGGTATATTCCTCAATCCATTTATTAACTGTGAAGCGCTGGATAATGCCATGTTTATATTTGTATATTTTAAGGATTGCTTTTGCACATCCAAATCTATATCAATTACAATGGCTGGAATGGTGGATCAATTCATTAGACTGCTATTTTTTGGAGATTTGTGAATTTCCCTCCAAATATTTGTGTCCACTTCACAGGGTTTTTTTTGCCTTTCTCTGGATCAGTGCTGAAGGATTTAGGCTGAATTTGATGGACCTGTGACTGTTTTCAACTTTATAAACTATGTATCTTTGAAAGGATACGTTTTCTGTGGTTGTCTTGCTGTGATTACTGCTCATGTGTCCCAAACACATTACTTACATTCATTTTAAAAAATTCTGCATGTTATGCAACTTTCTCTTTTTTTACTTTTTTTTTTTTTTTCTCTTTTTTGTTTCCTTTTTTTACTGTAGCTGGAAGTGAAAATGAAGTGTCTTCTTTCCAGTACATGAGATCCCATTTTTATTTATGTGCACTTTCTTTGCGTTGTCACCAAGCCTGGCCCAAGTCACAGCGATCAGTCCTATGACTGACAGCAAGTACATGTTATTCCTGTCAAGTGAGACTTACACCAATCTTAGTGACATAGCTAAGAAAAGTATGCTGGTGATTGGCCAAATAATTGTATTTTCAGCTAACAGCTGGTCAAAAATAACCAGCATGGCCAATCTGTGTCTACCATTGGCCAGCCATGAATAACTGCAGCATCTACATATCCAGTTGGCCATTTGTCTGGTGAAAATCTAATGCATATGGTTCACTTAACATTTCTGAGATGTTACTCCACTTTCTATGCCACCCCATTATTGTAATGAGATTGAACAATTTTTGCAACTTTTAAAAAAAAAAAAAAATCACATTTGATAAATTTGGTGTACAGACGGTCAGACAGCCTACAATGCCCACTTTCTCATCCACTTTTTAAAACTGGATAGGGTACTGAAAAATGTGCAAATAAACACAATTTTGACAAAAGTATTATCTTGTGATTTTATTGAAGTACAGTAAAGTACTTGATACAAATTGGAAAGCAGGAAAGTGTTAATGTTATTGTGTGGTACTGCTTTGCTTCATGAGGGTCGGGGCAGCTTACCTTCATAAAAGCCACTAACAATTTTTCATTGTACAGTGATGGCCAAAAGTATTGTCACCTCTGCAATTCTGTCAGATAATACTCAATTTCTTCCAGAAAATGATTGCAATCACAAATGCTTTGGTAATATCTTCATTTATTTTGCTTGCAATGAAAAAAACTCAAAAGAGAATGAAAAAAAGTCAAATCATTGATCATTTTACACAAAACTCCAAAAATGGGCCGGACAAAAGTATTGGCACCCTCAGCCTAATACTTGGTAGCACAACCTTTAGACAAAATAACTGCGAACAACCGCTTCCGGTAACCATCAATGAGTTTCTTACAATGCTCTGCTGGAATTTTAGACCATTCTTCTTTGGCAAATTTCTCCAGGTCCCTGAGATTTGAAGGGTGCCTTCTCCAAACTGCCATTTTGAGATCTCTCCACAGGTGTTCTATGGGATTCAGGTCTGGACTCATTGCTGGCCACTTTAGAAGTCTCCAGTGCTTTCTCTCAAACCATTTTCTAGTGCTTTTTGAAGTGTGTTTTGGATCATTGTCCTGCTGGAAGACCCATGACCTCTGAGGGAGACCCAGCTTTCTCACACTGGGCCCTACATTATGCTGCAAAATTTGTTGGTAGTCTTCAGACTTCATAATGCCATGCACACGGTCAAGTAGTCCAGTGCCACAGGCAGCAAAGCAACCCCAAAACATCAGGGAATCTCTGCCATGTTTGACTGTAGGGACCGTGTTCTTTTCTTTGAAGGCCTCTTTTTTTTTTCCTGTAAACTCTATGTTGATGCCTTTTCCCAAAAAGCTCTACTTTTGTCTCATCTGACCAGAGAACATACTTGCAAAAAGTTTTTGGCTTTCTCAGGTAAGTTTTGGCAAACTCCAGCCTGGCTTTTTTATGTCTCTGGGTCAGAAGTGGGGTCTTCCTGGGTATCCTACCATAGAGTCCCTTTTCATTCAGACGCCGACGGATAGTACGGGTTGACACTGTTGTACCCTCGGACTGCAGGGCAGCTAGAACTTGTTTGGATGTTAGTCGAGGTTCTTTAGCCACCATCCGCACAATCTTTCATTGAAATCTCTCGTCAATTTTTCTTTTCCGTCCACATCTAGGGAGGTTAGCCACAGTGCCATGGGCTTTAAACTTCTTGATGACACTGCGCACGGTAGACACAGGAACATTCAGGTCTTTGGAGATGGACTTGTAGCCTTGAGATTGCTCATGCTTCCTCACAATTTTGCTTCTCAAGTCCTCAGACAGTTCTTTGGTCTTCTTTGTTTTCTCCATGCTCAATATGGTACACACAAGGACACAGGACAGAGGTTGAGTCAACTTTAATCCATTTCAACTGGCTGCAAGTGTGATTTAGTTATTGCCACCACCTGTTATGTGCCACAGGTAAGTAACAGGTGCTGTTAATTACACAAATTAGAGAAGCATCACATGATTTTTCAAAGGGTGCCAATACTTTTGTCCACCCCCTTTTTATGTTTGGTGTGGAATTATATCCAATTTGGCTTTTTGACAATTCTTTTTGTGGTTTTCCATTGACGACAAATTAAATGAAGATATTATTACCAAAGCATTTGTGATTGCAATCATTTTCTGGAAGAAATTGAGTATTATCTGACAGAATTGCAGGGGTGCCAATACTTTTGGCCAGCACTGTATCACTGGGCCACCATTCTGCTCAGGTTAAATGCCTACTGAAGGTTGTTTGTGACTACAGTATATCTGTGAAAATTTTGTTTTAAAATACTAGTAAGCAGGGCGATTAATCGAAATATAACCAAAACCGAAAATCGACCAGGATAGCCAATGCGATTTTGTTTACCTCTGTTATTTCGATTTGGTTATTACAATATTTGCAGTTTCATTCTGACCGAACATGTCCAAACCGAAACTGCTATTATTATGCTCTGTGGTTTCTTTAGACCCTAGAGTATAATAAGCGGAGGGCCAGGGGAGGTGAGAGAACCTGAAAAAATAGTGTTACTCACCTCTCCTGCGCTTCAGTGCGACTCCTTGCTGTCTTCTGCACTGACATCATGTGGTGTAGCGACCATTGCGTCTATGCGTCACAATGCCACGTGAGGACCAATCAGCGGTTCCTGATGTCAGCCAGAAGTGCCGAAGTCATCAGAAGTGCCGAAGTTGCCCCGGAGTACAGGACAGGGGTGTAACACTGTTTTTTATGTTTGATCACCTCCCCTGGCCCTCCGCTTATTATACTCTGGGGTCTTAAGAGACTCCCGAGTATAATAGCAGTTTCAGTTTGGCTGTGGTTGGTCTAAACGAAACAGCCAGGCAAACCTCGCAAGACGAATCTCTGAGTTCGCCCAACACTCAATCATACGGTCAAAGGGGCATGATTTAAAAGGGGTGTGGCCTAAATAATCACCATTAATCGTAATCGAGGTAAAATGCCAATTAATCACAATTTTGATTTAGTTCATAATCGCCCTGCTCTATTAGGAAAAAAAAAAACAAAAAACAAAATCATGCCCACACAAAAGTAAAAAATTATTAACAAAGTTTATTAACAAATAAATAAAATACAAATAAACAAACACATGAGGGAATACAGGAAAAAAACAATAAATAATGTGTACAAAGGCATGAAGTTCAGGGTATCAGATAAATAAATAATCATGGCAAAGCACCTTCACAAATGCACTTTGAGATAATTAGAAATAGCATATTCAAATGCAACCAAGGCTGCACTAAAGTCATACCATAGTTTTAAATGTAGAGAGGTGCTAAAAAACCATATATTATAAGATGAAAAAAACCCTGAAAAACCATACCTAAGGCACAAACAACCTGACGTGCGTTTCGCCTACAGCTTGGGTAGGCGAAACGCGTGTCAGGTTGTTTGTGCCTTAGGTATGGTTTTTCAGGGTTTTTTTCATCTTATAATATATGGTTTTTTAGCACCTCTCTACATTTAAAACTATGGTATGACTTTAGAGCATAGGTGAAGCTGTAGGCGAAACGCGCGTCAGGTTGTTTGTGCCTTAGGTATGGTTTTTCAGGCTTTTTTTTCATCTTATAATATATGGTTTTTTAGCACCTCTCTACATTTAAAACTATGGTATAACTTTAGAGCAGCCTTGGTTGCATTTGAACATGCTATTTCTAATTATCTCAAAGTGCATTTGTGCAGGTGCTTTGCCATGACTATTTATTTATTTGATACCCTGAGCTTCATGCCTTTGTAGGTTGTCTTAGGTATGTTGTTTCAGGATCCTTTCATTTTGCAACATATGGTCTTTTAGCACTTTTCTATATTTAAATTTATGACATGACTTTAGGGGAGCTTTGGCTATATTTGAATATGCTATTCCAGATTATTTCAAGTGCATTTGTGAAGGTGCTTTGCCATGATTATTTATTTATCTGATACCCTGAACTTCATGCCTTTGTACACATTATTTATTGTTTTTTTCCTGTATTCCCTCATGTGTTTGTTTATTTGTATTTTATTTATTTGTTAATAAACTTTGTTAATAATTTTTTACTTTTGTGTGGGCATGATTTTGTTTTTTGATTTATTGCTTGTCCTGCACATTTTTTGTTAATTGGTTATTGGCCCATTTTTTGTTCATACTGCTTTATTAGGAAGTCAATTTGTTTTTGTTCAGTACATTTATCTTTATATATTGTTTAAGCAGAAATAAACATTGATATATCATTTATTCAACAAAAAAAAGTAATGAGTATCCTTTCTTTTCTCATAGCTGTAAATTATATAAAAATATATACAGTAGGTATTTGCAGTAATGCTCTTGGTGCTAGTAGAGTATTGTCGCAACTTTGTATTTGTAAATTATGTGCTTTATACTTTAGGTTATTAGACACTTACAGTGCTGTGGAAAACTAGGAAGTAGCAAATAGAACGCGTCAAAAGTTCTTGATATTCTGAGAGGTGCACAGTACTTTATTTTGTAAGAATATACACACATTTTAAACCATACATGACTCACTGTATGGTGGGATCAGCTTGACGGATAATGTCTAAGGCACCCAACAATCTGGTCTACTGGCTTCCGACATCTAAATCTGGTATTGCATGATGTACTTTTTCTGGATCAACACCGTAGGATAATAAATAGAGCTTTATGGGCTTGTTCCTGTTTTCGACATTATCATCTATGTAGTTTTTTAAATCTACGTAACTTTTTCATTAATAAACAGCAACCACTGATATTCCCTTCTGTCTAAAAATGACATTACTTTTACTTATCCCTTAGACAGCATTTTCTGCACTCATTTCTCTATATTCCTGTCTCTAAGCATTCTCTATACAAATAACACAATAACAGTAAATTACTATGGTAATCATTACCATATCGCATAGGGGAAATAGGGAAAAAACATATTCCCTTTTAAATTGAGTGTCACATTGTATTCAGCAGTGAGTAAAATATGTGGTAAATTGTCTGGTTAGTATTGCATTCATTGAGCTTTATGTGACAATCCTAAAGCAGCACACAGTCAGTAGGGAGCAGCATATTTCTGTAAATCAGTTTTAAAATTAGAATATGTCAGATTTTTGATATTGTGAGACAGTTTGGAGATATATTGTACAAGAAGTGAGAATTATATGGCTGTGTTCTGTTCTACACCAATGAGATGTATTCAGCAACAAGGATTGATACAAAGCGCACAGCCCATCAGACCCACAGCATACACTATCAATAATTAACATAATTGTTATGACTCATAATATTCTGCAAGGGAACAATTAGCATGTTTCTCTCTTCCACCAGGTGCAGAAATGATCATTTGGCTTTCAGTGCACACATTTCAATGCCTGAATCATTGCTTAACAGAATTTATTTTCTTCATATATTAAAATAACTGCAATGCACCTGTGTTTATCTTTATCACTGTTCATATTGTTTGGAAAAGCGTCACCCCTCACTTTGATAAGATGTGGCTCGAATGTACCGACTGCTTATGATATATTTGTATCATTTTCCAGAGTACTGTTACATTTTATAATAGTGGTTTAGATTAAAGAGATTCTATGTGGGTGATTAATGCCTGTGTGTTGCAGGTGTTCAGTAGGCGCTTTTCACCTTTTATATTGGTGGTATTCATCAAAAAGCTCTCTGGTTGGGAATTTTCAAAGGAAAATTCCACTGAAAAACTGAATTGGTATAACATTAAAAAATACCCTTTTATAAAATTCAGTGTCACTACCTCAAAGGTCTCACCAGGTTCTGCATGCTGCTACACATCTTGACTGGGGTATATTCAGATGTAATTGCTCCAACACATTACAACTGTGCTGATAATGCGTCTCTCCCACACTGTTGTGGACTTAAAGTTGAGATATGAAGTTCAGTTGAAAGAAAAAATTACAGACAAGTCTACTCTTACTTTTTTAATTATGTAGTACTTGAATATATAGTATGCCTCTACACCAGGCCTGGATATATCCAATTTAGACAACGAGAACGATCTAAAAACATTGGCTCCAGTATTAGGCTCAAATCTTTTTCTAAATACTGCCCATGAATAAGCATGGCTGTGGAGTCAGAATTGGAGTAGGGACCAGTTTTGGGTGGAATTGGAGTCAGAAAAAAGCTACTTTTGAACCAAATTTGGCTTCAAAATTATAAGGAATATTTTTAAAGGGAGTCTACCATCTCTCCCAAGCATACTCAACTGCCACCACTGCCTTGCAGAGCTCATTGCAGTGATAAATAATATGTCTTTGTTATCTATGTTGCTTTTGTGCATTTGGAGAAAAACAACTTTGAAGTCTTATGCAAATAAGGTTGTTGGTGCACTAGGGGCGGACCTTCAGATCTGGGAGCACTGCTTTTGCTGCTTAGGTAGAATGGGTGATGTTATAGCAGTGGCAGGATCAACTCCCACTTCATTAGGTGGCGCAGGCAGGGCATGGTAAGGGTCTGAGTGGCAATAGAAGTGTATTGGGGGGTATGGTCTTCTCCAAAGGTATTTTGGAGAGGTTTTAATGAATATGACTTTGCATTAAAGATAATTGTACAATAGTACTAAGGAACCCTAAGGATTGGCATATCAGATTTTCAGAGTATGATAGATTTTTCTAACATAAGTAAAAATCTCATTTACTAATGGACTGATTTTTTTTGTACATGAATCCTTGGTAATCTTCTTTTCTACATCAAAAATAAAGGTATCTGTATTCGACACAACAAACAATTGATTGTAAGGAAGGAAAAAAAAGAAAAAAAGAAAAGGAACAAGAGATGATAAATGTACAGAACAAGACCAGAGCATTTCATGTCCCATTAACAAATGAGGACTGCCCAGTACAAACAAGACAAGGATCCTTAAAGTCTTAAAAAGTTGTACGTGTTCTTTAGTTTTGCTGGTGTATGCTGTTTTTTTGTAATCTTATAAAAAGATATTGCATTCTTTATGATTAATAGAGCCATTTGTTACCTCACCCTTGACCTTTTTCCCAAGGCTATTTTTGTTTTGTTTCAAATTAGCTTTTTTCCTGTGTATAGAATATGTAGATATTGGTGTGATTGTCCGAACCTTCATTGAATTCACAAAAGTATTCCTGTTAAAGGAGTCCTTTGGATAGCTCATCAATTGATGATCTGTGAGGGCCAACACCTGGCACCTCTGCGGATCAAAAGTTTGAAGTAGCAGCAGCTCTTCATGAGTGCTGCTTCCAATTTACAGGCCATATAATGTCATTTAATTGGTCCCATGACCTGATCACAGCTCTGTCCCTTTCAGGTCATTGGGCTGAACTGTGATACCAAGTACAGAAGCTGCATAAATCTATGGCACTGTGCTTGGTAAGTACTGAAGAGGCTTCAGCACTCACAAATGCTGTAGCCTTTTCAAACAGCTGATCGACTGGGGGCCCGGGTGTCAGACCCCTGCCAAACTTTAATTGATGACCTATCCAATAGACAGGAAGACCTCTTGAATCTGACATATAGATATTCAGGCTCAAGTGGTTTGTTTTGTAGCAGTCCCGTACATCTAGTGTGATGTTTGTATTCCATTTGGTGTTTTTTTTTATATTTCTATGCACAGTACAAAGCTCCTTTAGTGGTTTGATAACGGCATTGTATTGATTTTATACTAATAAAATATGTAAGATTCAAGTTAGAATGGGGAAATATTGAAGGTTCTATACATATTGTATGTAGTTTCCTTTGTTATTTTGGGATTTACAGTAATTGGGAAGTCTAAGGTATATAATTGCATATATTAAGTTATGACATTGATTTATTGGACAAGTTACATTTTTTGCTGTTTTTTACTACATGGTGGAATATACCCATGGAATATACTATCTGAAAGCAGTTTTCGGTTTCCTACACTGTGTGGCACCTAAGGTCCTGGTATGCATTATGGACCCAAAGACTTTCTGTGTGACACCATTTGGTATTGTATTCTCCTCTAGAAGACCCTTTTATTGGACCTAATACATTTGAGTATTCATGGCAATTGAAACTGCAGCAGAAAGCTCCATGTTGCTAAAATGCTGCGTTTTACAGCTTGAGACAGGCTGCCTATTTTTTGGACTATATACAGTGGGGAAAAAAAGTATTTAGTCAGCCACCAATTGTGCAAGTTCTCCCACTTAAAAAGATGAGGCCGGCCTGTAATTGACATCATAGGTAGACCTCAACTATGAGACACAAAATGAGAAAACAAATCCAGAAAATCACATTGTCTGATTTTTAAAGAATTTATTTGCAAATTATGGTGGAAAATAAGTATTTGGTCAATAACAAAAGTTCATCTCAATACTTTGTTATATATCCTTAGTTAGCAATGACAGAGGTCAAACATTTTCTGTAAGTCTTCACAAGGTTGGCACACACTGTTGCTGGTATGTTGGCCCATTCCTCCATGTAGATCTCCTCTAGAGCAGTGATGTTTTGGGGCTGTCGCTGGGCAACACGGACTTTCTACTCCCTCCAAAGGTTTTCTATGGGGTTAAGATCTGGAGACTGGCTAGGCCACTCCAGGACCTTGAAATGCTTCTTACGAAGCCACTCCTTCGTTGCCCTGGCGGTGTGCTTGGGATCATTGTCATGCTAAAAGACCCAGCCATGTTTCATCTTCAATGCCCTTGCTGATGGAAGGAGGTTTGCACTCAAAATCTCACAATACATGGCCCCATTCATTCTTTCATGTACACGGATCAGTCGTCCTAGTCCCTTTGCAGAGAAACAGCCCCAAAGCATGATGTTGCCACCCCCATGCTTCACAGTAGGTGTGGTGTTCTTTGGATGCAACTCAGCATTCACTCTCCTCCAAACACGACGAGTTGTGTTTCTACCAAACAGTTCTACTTTGGTTTCATCTGACCATATGACATTCTCCCAATACTCTTCTGGAACATCCAAATGCTCTCTAGCAAACTTCAGACGGGCCCGGATATGTACTGGCTTAAGCAGGGGGACACGTCTGGCACTGCAGGATCTGAGTCCCTGGCGGTGTAGTGTGTTACTGACAGTCTTTGTTACATTAGTCCTAGCTTTCTACAGGTCATTCACTAGGTCCCCCCGTGTGGTTCTGGAATTTTTGCTCACCGTTCTTGTGATCATTTTGACCCCACAGGGTGAGATCTTGCGTGGATCCCCTGATCGAGGGAGATTATCAGTGGTCTTGTAGGTCTTCAATTTTCTAATTATTGCTCCCACAGATGATTTCTTCACACCAAGCTGCTTGCCTATTGCAGGTTCAGTCTTCCCAGCCTGGAGCAGGTCTACAATTTTGTTTCTGGTGTCCTTCCACAGCTCTTTGGTCTTCACCATAGTGGAGTTTGGAGTGTGACTGTAGGTTGTGGACAGGTGTCTTTTATACTGATAACAATGTCAAACAGGAGCCATTACTACAGGTAATGAGTGGACGACAGAGGAGCCTCTTAAAGAAGAAGTTACAGGTCTGTGAGAGCCAGAAATCTTGCTTGTTTGTAGGTGACCAAATACTTATTTTCCACCATAATTTGCAAATAAATTCTTAAAAAATCAGACAATGTGATTTTCTAGATATGTTTTCTCATTTTGTCTCTCATAGTTGAGGTCTACCTATGATGTCAATTACAGGCCTCTCTCATCTTGCACAATTGGTGGCTGACTAAATACTTTATTCCCCACTGTGTATGTGTATATGTATGTATGTATGTGTGTGTATATATATATATATATATATATATATATAGTGTGTGTGTGTGTGTGTGTCTGTTAGATTATTCAATGCATTGTTATCAAGTGAAAAAAAGTATACATTAAATATGTATTTTTTTTTTTTTTTTTTTTTGAACCATGGGACCCTATGGGTGACGAATGCCACTGTATTTCAGTGTTGTGTAGGATAAAGAGAGGCCATAAACATGACATGGACAGAACCTGATACATCATGCAACAGTTATTAAAAAGATTTTTTGGAAAAATTCATAATCTATGGGGAATAAAGTTCCATGTAACTCCATAAAGAAATCAGATGTGCAGTGTAGTCTGTCATATACATGGACCCTTATATTCCATATTCTGTTTGTAGGGATATTCATTAAAGGGGTTATGCCATGAAATAAGTCAAACTGAAAATAGACAATTTCACCAACTTGTATAACCTTGATTAGAAGCTTAGCAGAAGTCACATCCGCTCCATTTATTTCAATGGGAACGCCGGAGATAGCTGAGTGTTGAACTTTGGCTATCTACAGTGCTCCAATAAAAGTGAATGGAATGAGGTATGGCTTTGTCCACCACAACTACATTCCCATACCCAGGATCAGTAATGGTTTCAGTGCTTGGGCCCCCATCAGTCAGCAGTTTATCCAATATTCTATCTATAAATAATAATCCTGGGACAACACCTTTAAAGCATACCTCCAGCTATAAACAGCTTTTCAAAAATGAATAGTACAGGTGAAAATAACAAATTTAGTAGTATATTTTATTAAGGATATCTGTTTCCTCCGCTTATTAAGCTGTTCTCCTTATCTTCAATCTGTTTGTTTACATGAGATTCTGGTATTCAGCCTCACACACAGAGCTTTAAAAAGAAAGGCGGTGTGGAGTGGGATGCTCCCTCCAGCTGGTTAAAGGGATTCTATCATTGCAGAAATGCATTTTTAAATAAGCATATATTCCAATAGCCTTTAGAAAGGCTATTCTAGGCATACCTTTTTTCTTTAGTTCTTTGCAGCCATTTTTGAATAAATTCGTAATTCTTGATATGCAAATCAAGCGCATGCGCTGTATGCTCAATCAAGAAGAAAAGGAAAGATGGCCGTCAGCCATCTTCTTGAATGAGCATACAGAGCATGCACAAAATTTTGATCTCAGCAAAGTCACTTGCTGCTCGTTATGCAGTGAAAAGGATGAGTAGGAGGGATCTTTTTCAAAGGAGGGGGCATCGAAGAAAGGAGCCAGAGGTGTTCTTCAGGTGTGACGATGCAGTGTTCAGAGCACAGGGGTAACACCCCCTGTGTTCCCTGAGCTCGATTTGCATATCAAGAATTACGAATTTATTCAAAATGGCTGCAAAGAAATAAAGAAAAAAGGTATGCCTAGAATAGCCTTTCTAAAGGCTATTGGAATATATGGTTATTTAAAAATGCATTTCTGCAATGATAGAATCCCTTTAATTGATGAATTGCCTCATTCTGTGTACTAGCAGCCTCTTGTCTACTGACATAGCAGTTTTAAAAGTGTAGGAGCAGTAATTATATAGGAAATCTTTTCTATACCTATCTCCTGTTGATAGACAAATGTAGTATACAAATATATAACAAAGTTTCTTATTTTCACCTGTACTATTAATTTATAACTGCAAGTATGCTTTAATGATTTCCAACAGCAATATTAAAATTGGACATGGTTATGGAATAGAATATATGTGTGTGCATTTTGTGTGTGTGTGTTTTATATATAGAGAGATATATATATATATATATATATATATATATATATATATATAAATCAGGTGTGGCTTTTGGGGGGTTTATATATAGAGATATATATATATATAGCATATTCAGGATTGTGTGCATTTCACTGATCCTCTGCAGCACCACGCTTGGATTATAAAACACACAAGCTCTTAAACTGTCACTATACATTACAGGCAGGCTGCAGGAAGACCATGATTTATTTATAATCATAATGTAAATTTCAGTAACATGCTTTACACTGTGAGATTTAACGTCACACACATTTTGTTTCTGAAGTGTAACGTTTTAATAATAAATCAGCCATATTTAATTCATTGCGTGCATTTTATGCCATATGTAAACAAAGTGTACTTGTTGTAATGTTCAGAGACTTTATAATTAGTCCAATGTGATTTCCGCTAAACTTCTAATCAAGGTTATACAACTTGGTGAGATTTTCTCTTTTTCAATGAGACTTTAACCTGTGTGTATAGCCTTTGCATATATAATAAAATGCCAGCTTAGGATCTCACAACCTGACATTCGCATTGGAGTCAATTTAGATTAAGTATTCTTTCCTTCATTACGGCACGCTTGTCAGTAGCCAGAGTCAATTGCAACCTACTATGTTACAGGTGTTCTGTCTTTATTAAATAAAGCTAGAGACCAGGTAATTGTCAGAATAACGTATTTCAGATGAAATAATTCTAAAAATCAGTCATTCTCTGTATGCCCTCCTCAGTACTTAAGATTTACTAGAAGCTAATGAGCAATAAATCTTACTGGATAGGTGTCAATTTAACATATCAATGTCAGCTTTGCATATAGAATACATCTGATAAAAGCTTGGAGAAGCGTAGTGCTTGTTTGTTAGAGGGTAAAGCTAAGGAACGTAGGGTATCTTCAAACTTCCTTCCTTTTGTTTTATTTGTTTTTTAAGGCTAGGGCTACACAGCAATTTCCAGTCATGTGACATAATATTGCAACTACATAGTGTTCATGCCACTACATAGCACGTAATGAGGTCAATGTGGATGTTTTATTACCCATTATGTGACCCAACCTCTGGTGGATCATATTTACTAGCACAACATTTGCAGAGTCTTACGGTAGTTTTCCCAGTGTCGCATGGCCATAAGTTGCAAAATGATGCCTTAGCCTAATACTGCATCTCTAGGTCATCTTTACATCTGCTGCCTTGCAGGGTCTTCTACAGTACATTATGACTTGTTTCTATAATGTTTGTCCATAATGTGTGGAGTACTTATCTTAAAGAAAATATACTACCTCCATCAAGCATATATAACTGCTACCACTGCAGTACAGAGCAGATTACAGTGATATACACCATACCTTTTGTTATCTGTGTCACTTTTATAGATTTGGAGAAAAACAACTTTGTAGGCTTACTCAAATGAAGTAGTCAGTGCACTGGAGGCGGGCACCTGCTGACTGACTCCCTTTAACGAGTTTAATTTCTCATGAAACTAATTTAGTACTATAGTGTGACACAGTAGAAAAACACTTTAGAGGCAGCAATTCACAACATAGGACTATATTGTAGGATAAATCTCTCTAGAGTATTGCAGAATCCTTTTTTTTTTTTTTTAGAAGCTACTCATCTCACACCACTATACTTTTGTCAGTGAATAGGTTAGAATCATAAGGGTTACACTGCAGATATTATTCTGTGCACATATGTGTTATTTCTTTCTGTAAATCAGAGATGACTGTTGTAGACCATGCTACAATAAATATTGATAGCTATTGCAGGTTATCTATACTAATAAAATGTTCACTTCAAACTTCAAGAAACTTTTTATCTTACTTTCTTATATTGTAGCATTATTTAGTATTGTAAAGATAGATGACTCAATATGGTCATAATAGAATCAGTGGGTTGATGGGACACCAACTGATGTGCTTACTTTTATGCTCATAGTCCATCTCAGTGTCATCACTTGGATCTTAAAGAACATATCCAGTGGAAATTCATCTTTCCATCACTGCAACTCCCTACCTGATTGTCTATCACACTCTGCACTTCTTTTGTGTATACTGTACTTCTTGTACTACAGTTTTCTCTTTGCTTCTAATTCAAAATCCATCTTGATTTTTAGATTTCTCTTGCTTCATATTTACCACATGATGCCTCAGCTCAGAATCATATGGGCAGCTAGAGCCAGTACCATCTCTACCTCCTGGGTTTATACTGTGATCATCTTCTCCTCTTTCTGCTGAAAGATAATCTAATGACTATAAGTAGACAGAGATGCTGAATTGTCATTTTCTACATTATAATTGTGTGATGAGAGTCTGTCTGATCATCAAAAGTAATTGTGATAGTTTCTGTGTCGCCCTGTGGAGAACTTATGTAGTACAGTTATTTTAAATTCATCATATAGGAACTTCTAAAACCTGTTTGGGTGCACATTCCTGTTCATAGATCCAAGTACAAGAACATGTCATCAGAGACTAGTTCACACTGCTCAGTTTGATATATGGAGCAAGCAGCAAGAAAGAAAGAGAACTGTTGGGAGACAGACATATGGAATGCCATAATGGAGTTTTGGGTGGAGTGTGACTTTGAGGTCGGGGCCACATGCAGCGTAAACACGATTTTGCCACAGTGGACACCGCGGTGTTTTACAGTACCTGCAAAGTGGATGGGCTAATCCTATCCACACATTGTAGAAAAATATCCGCAGCGGTCTTGCTGCAATTTCGAAAACCATCGCATTTTTTTAAATTCTAGCATGTCAATTATGCCTACGGAAACGCTGGTGTTTTCTGTACAGGTATAATTGAAGCAGAAAGTCCGCAGAGGAAAACTCCACAAAGCGTTTCTGCCGCAATTGTTCTTGCAGCGCTTTTTCGCTTCGGCTCACTACGTGAGGCCTTAGCCTTAAATGGTTTGATTATATAAAATTTCCTCAGCTTGTTGTCTGATCAACAAGGTACTTTGTTTTTTGTGATTTGGTAAATTTGCTATTTTGAATGAAACCAGACTGGCTTTTCTTTATGCTTCCTGATTGCTGCCTGGTTCAGTGCTTCAGAAAAATATCTGCAAGCCATCAGCTGTTGCTGTTGGCTGCAAAGCCAGTAACTCAACCGGGGGTTTCCCTTCTGAAAATTTATATATCCCTTGAGGGCCATTATAATTAAATAATTCAATTATTAAATAATCCTAGTTATAAATGGCAACTTTTGTGAATAACAGTTGTAGCCGGAACATTTGCAATCAGGTGGTTGTTAAGTATTAGAAAAGTGTGGCTCCTTTATTTCCAAATAGTGCTGCATCTCTCCATCAGTTGTATTTATTATTGCTGAACTTCTTTGAAATGAATGGAGCTGAGCAACAAGACCACATACTACCTGTTAAAACAAAGTAGCCATGTTTTTTTTTTTAACCATGGACTACCTCTTTAACCCCTTCCTGTCGTAAACATTTTCATTTTTCGTTTTTGACTTCCCTGCCTTCCAATCCCCAAGAGGGCTTAATGTTTGTGGGCCAAATTGTACTTTTGTAATTGTACCATTTAATATTCTGTACGATGTACTGGGAAGCTGAAATAATTCAGAATGGGGTGGAATTGGAGAAAAAGTTTCTTACAGTTTTTGTTTGACGTCATATGGTTTTGCAGCCAAAATTACATGTCACCTGTATTCTCTGGATCAATATGATTCCAGGGATACCAAATTTACATAATTTTTTTTTTTGTACGTTTTAACCTCTTAAAAATCCAAAACTTTGCAAAAAATAAAAAATAAAAATTCTTGGAGTCGCCATTATCTAACACCCATAACTTTTTTTTATATTTCCATGTACAGGGATACATAAGTCTTTTTTTTTTTTTTTTTTTTTGCGGGGCCAGATGTACTTTTTAGTGATACCATTTTGGGGAATGTCTGATGTATTGATCTCTTTTTATTCAGTGATAAGCAACATACCTTTGTTAAGCATGTCAACTTTGTAGATTTGGTGAGAAATAACTTTAATATATTTGATATGCAGGTAAGGCAGTTAGTGCACTAGGGGCGGGTCTTCAGCTACCTGGAGCACTGTTGTTCAGACCCCTACCACATATGCCAGATTCCCTTTAAGAATATCTACAGTGATTTTAATTTAGCCAATCTGGGGTTAGGTCATTACACACAATTGACTTGAGTAGTCACACATGGGTGCAATATACATGCAACACAATTTTGTTTTTCTGTGATGCAACTTTACTGAGTTACTACTGACATACCTGTAATATGAACGAAATTGTTAGTATGATTAGCTTCTTTTAAGAAAAAGCAAAGTTTGTATGCAAGGCTTGTAACTTTTCTTGTACTATTCACTGCTAAATTCACAGCTACAACTTCCATGTAAGCCCGAACTGCAAGAATGCCTTATAAAATAGCCTTTATTTATACAATGTGGAATATTCTGTAGCGTGTTACAATCACTGGAGGTTATGTTACATTTATATAGTATTTGAATCTGTATTTTTCTATTTCACCATCATAGTACTGTATTCCAAATGTGCTGTTTTATGCAATTTCCTGTATTATATTTCTGAACTTTTGGCATAAGTAATGCAACTTTTGTACGACTGCTAGACCTATCAAACTAAGCCTATTCATACATATTCAAACTATGAATATAGGCAGAAATGTAATCTACTGCCTTTATGCTTCCCACTGAGTCACTAGAATCCAAGTACTCAGTATCTCCACAGGGAAGTGACAAAGCTGCCCACAGAAATAAGAATGGATTAAGAAATATATCAGGGCATGGTTTAAAAACAGAATTAAATATACATAATTGGATGAATCATGAGAAGTTCAAAGCACAATCAGATGGTCAGAAGGTCTTCCTTCACTTCCAGCTAACTCCATGCCGAGAAGCTTCTTATTTGTATGCTATTGATTATAATGTAACACTATGTAACACAAATTTTGTTCCCAGCTTTTAAATGTTATATTCCAATTGCTTATGCCTAAAACAAATTTAAAATTGCTTACATTCATCATAAACTTTGCTTTTGTGACCACGGCAACGAAAATTATGCATTTTTGCTATAGAAACAGACGATTTCTGTACCAACCTATAAGCAAACAAAATAATATTTGGATTGAGAATTTGATTTAGGCCTATTTCACACTAATAACTAGTGATGTTTACAATATTAGCACAGTTAATCTGCTATTTAAGAGAGTAGCATTTATCCACTTACCTTCAAGAGTTTTCTTGCAGTGCTCACATGTGAAATGAGGAGCCCATGGTTTGTCTTGGTCACCAACAGGCATGCCGAAGTATGCTTTGTAGGCCTCACACATCTTAGCAGATGCTTCCACAGAGTACTTTTTCGCTCTTGTCTTTTTTAAACTGGCCACATACGTAGCAAAATGCGTCTGCTGGATGTATGCAACCTCTTGATGCCATCTAAATTGACTAAGTTGCTGTGAACTGTAAGGAAAAAGGATGTCTCTCCAAACTTGATAAAAATGGTCTTTATTCCATGCAGTATTAAAGTTCAAGAGTGTACTGAGGATTCAGCAGAGCAAGATTGATCACGCGGTACCAGAGTAACACACAATATATACATTTACATTCCTAAGCTCCTCCTGTAATGGGTGTGGGGAGAAGTGTGAATACTGTCCTTATCAGAATCTGAATAGATATTGAATTCACACCTGTCTGTCTAGGTCAATTCCCCTTTGTCTGTGATGGCCATTGCCCACTTACTATGCAATCCCAATCAATTAGATCCTGTCTCTCCATCTCTCAGGAAGGGCTATAGTGGCCCTATATAACTGTAGTTATACAGCTACCTACAATTCTGTACAGTCCCTAGGCAGTTCTACAAACTTCTTGATAGTTCTCACAATTCCAGAAGTTTCTTAAGTATCTTGAAATATTGCGAATATCCTTAAAAATAGATCAATTTCAAAATATCATTGTGCTGACCACAAAAGCAAAGTTTACAGGGAATAATAACTTTTTTTCTAATCATTTAAGGTACAAACAATCAGGAAAACACACGTAACAACTGGGAACAAATATTTTTTTGAAAATTGTTACATGGTGTTATTTTGAGCACATTTACAGCAGTAATTTTGACTCTGTGTGCAGTATGTGACGTGGCTGTGATGTCTGTAAATGTTTGAGTGCCCATGCAATTCTTAATGGGAAAACAATATAACTTTTATAAAAAAAAAAAAAAAAAAATCTCTCAATAGAAGTTAGACCTTCCACCAATTGACACATGGTTGCAGAAATTTCTGTGATCTAATGATGTAAATGATATTTCAGTTATGCTAACAGGTCAGGGAAGATTATTTTGCCACTAGAAGATTGATTAAAGGGGTATTCCATTCACAACTTATTACACCCTATATACAGAATAGGGAGTAACTTACTAATTGGTGGGGTCTGACCACAGGGACTCCCACTGATCATGAAAACTGGGGCGTTTTGAGCCCCAGTATGTTTTGAGTGGCAGGTCAGAAATATGTGCTGGTGGTCCATTTATTTAAATGGGAAAGGTCTATAGCTGGGAATCTCATTGTTATCCTTAAACTATTGTTGAGAAGCCCATATATTTTGGGAATTTGAAATATTGTAAGCAAAGTTGCAAACACATGCCTACCTTAACAGCATAACTTTTCTATGTCCCCAAGGAAAGAAAAGCCACATGCCTCCCTAAATGTGCTCAACCACCACAAAATGGTGTCTCCAGTGATAGATTATTAAAAGAAAGACATCTCTGGTCTAGACACCAGGAATTGTAACTCCAATGCTGTCATGATACATCTAAAGTATATTTAAAGGGAGTCACCAGAAACCAGCATGACAACCTAGCCCTGCAGATAGATAGGTTTCAGTTACCTGAATCAAAGGTTGTTTTCCCCTTGTGAATCAGTGCCTCCGTTGGCTATGAGAGTGTAGCTATTACTCCAAAGAGTTAAGCTTCAAAGAGAATTTATAGACAAACAAACGTTAAATTTTCTTCAAACTATGAAAAAATGTATATGATGATAAGTTTCCAAGGAGATCCATTGTCATGTTGGGAGTTTAATTAAACAGATGTGCACGAAATAAAGTTTCTTTGCTTATTGAACCTTTATGATATAAAAACAATTTTTCTCTGATATCGTTAGAGAACAGATCATTTAAGGTTAATCCGTGTTCTAATGGTATTATAGTGTTACTGAAATTTGGACTCTCTTCGAAGCAAATTCAGCAGGGATTAAGATTAACTGTTACATTAAACTGCTTTTAATTTATTTAAAGCAAAGTCACAAATTAGCATAGAAACAAAAGCGTATCAGCTCTTTGTTGTCATAGAGCATAATAAAGCAATTTTGGAATGATCTGCTGTGGTTAATCAAATTAGTGTAGGAAAGTATGTCACCGTCCTAGAACTGTATAGCAGTTACAGCAGTAGTCACCGTCCTAGAACTGTATAGCAGTTACAGCAGTAGTCACCGTCCTAGAACTGTATAGCAGTTACAGCAGTAGTCACCGTCCTAGAACTGTATAGTAGTTATAGCAGTAGTCACCGTCCTAGAACTGTATAGTAGTTATAGCAGTAGTCACCGTCCTAGAACTGTATAGCAGTTACAGCAGTAGTAACCGTCCTAGACCTGTATAGCAGTTACAGCAGTAGTCACCGTCCTAGAACTGTATAGTAGTTATAGCAGTAGTCACCGTCCTAGAACTGTATAGCAGTTACAGCAGTAGTCACCGTCCTAGAACTGTATAGCAGTTATAGCAGTAGTCACCATCCTAGAACTGTATAGCAGTTACAGCAGTAGTCACCGTCCTAGAACTGTATAGCAGTTACAGCAGTAGTCACCGTCCTAGAACTGTATAGCAGTTATAGTAGTAATAACCGTCCTAGAACTGTATAGAAGTTATAGCAGTAGTCATGTCCTAGAACTGTATAGTAGTTATAGCAGTAGTCACAGTCCTAGAACTGTATAGCAGTTACAGCAGTAGTCACCGTCCTAGAACTGTATAGCAGTTACAGCAGTAGTCACCGTCCTAGAACTGTATAGCAGTTACAGCAGTAGTCACCGTCCTAGAACTGTATAGTAGATATAGCAGTAGTCACCGTCCTAGAACTGTATAGCAGTTACAGCAGTAGTCACCGTCCTAGAACTGTATAGCAGTTATAGTAGTAATGACCGTCCTAGAACTGTATAGCAGTTACAGCAGTAGTCACTGTCCTAGAACTGTATAGTAGTTATAGCAGTAGTCACCGTCCTAGAACTGTATAGAAGTTATAGCAGTAGTCATGTCCTAGAACTGTATAGTAGTTATAGCAGTAGTCACAGTCCTAGAACTGTATAGCAGTTACAGCAGTAGTCACAGTCCTAGAACTGTATAGCAGTTACAGCAGTAGTCACCGTCCTAGAACTGTATTGCAGTTATAGGAGTAGTCACCGTCCTAGAACTGTATAGCAGTTACAGCAGTAGTCACCGTCCTAGAACTGTATAGCAGTTACAGCAGTAGTCACCGTCCTAGAACTGTATAGCAGTTACAGCAGTAGTCACCGTCCTAGAACTGTATAGCAGTTACAGTAGTAGTCACCGTCCTAGAACTGTATAGCAGTTACAGCAGTAGTCACCGTCCTAGAACTGTATAGCAGTTGTAGCAGTAGTCACCGTCCTAGAACTGTATAGTAGTTATAGCAGTAGTCACCGTCCTAGAACTGTATAGAAGTTATAGCAGTAGTCATGTCCTAGAACTGTATAGTAGTTATAGCAGTAGTCACAGTCCTAGAACTGTATAGCAGTAGTCACCGTCCTAGAACTGTATAGCAGTTACAGCAGTAGTAACCGTCCTAGAACTGTATAGCAGTTACAGCAGTAGTCACCGTCCTAGAACTGTATTGCAGTTATAGCAGTAGTCACCGTCCTAGAACTGTATAGCAGTTACAGCAGTAGTCACCGTCCTAGAACTGTATTGCAGTTATAGCAGTAGTCACCGTCCTAGAACTGTATAGCAGTTACAGCAGTAGTCACCGTCCTAGAACTGTATAGCAGTTACAGCAGTAGTCACCGTCCTAGAACTGTATAGCAGTTATAGTAGTAATAACCATCCTAGAACTGTATAGAAGTTATAGCAGTAGTCATGTCCTAGAACTGTATAGTAGTTATAGCAGTAGTCACAGTCCTAGAACTGTATAGCAGTTACAGCAGTAGTCACCGTCCTAGAACTGTATAGCAGTTACAGCAGTAGTCACCGTCCTAGAACTGTATAGTAGTTATAGCAGTAGTCACCGTCCTAGAACTGTATAGAAGTTATAGCAGTAGTCATGTCCTAGAACTGTATAGTAGTTATAGCAGTAGTCACAGTCCTAGAACTGTATAGCAGTAGTCACCGTCCTAGAACTGTATAGCAGTTACAGCAGTAGTCACCGTCCTAGAACTGTATAGCAGCTACAGCAGTAGTCACCGTCCTAGAACTGTATAGTAGTTATAGCAGTAGTCACCGTCCTAGAACTGTATAGAAGTTATAGCAGTAGTCATGTCCTAGAACTGTATAGTAGTTATAGCAGTAGTCACAGTCCTAGAACTGTATAGCAGTAGTCACCGTCCTAGAACTGTATAGCAGTTACAGCAGTAGTAACCGTCCTAGAACTGTATAGCAGTTACAGCAGTAGTCACCGTCCTAGAACTGTATTGCAGTTATAGCAGTAGTCACCGTCCTAGAACTGTATAGCAGTTACAGCAGTAGTCACCGTCCTAGAACTGTATAGCAGTTACAGCAGTAGTCACCGTCCTAGAACTGTATAGCAGTTATAGCAGTAGTCACAGTCCTAGAACTGTATAGCAGTAGTCACCGTCCTAGAACTGTATAGCAGTTACAGCAGTAGTAACCGTCCTAGAACTGTATAGCAGTTACAGCAGTAGTCACCGTCCTAGAACTGTATAGTAGATATAGCAGTAGTCACCGTCCTAGAACTGTATAGCAGTTACAGCAGTAGTCACCGTCCTAGAACTGTATAGCAGTTATAGCAGTAGTCACCGTCCTAGAACTGTATAGCAGTTATAGCAGTAGTCACCGTCCTATAACTGTACAGCAGTAGTCACCGTCCTAGAACTGTATAGCAGTTACAGCAGTAGTCACCGTCCTAGAACTGTATAGCAGTTACAGCAGTAGTCACCGTCCTAGAACTGTATAGCAGTTACAGCAGTAGTCACAGTCCTAGAACTGTATAGCAGTTGTAGCAGTAGTCACCGTCCTAGAACTGTATAGCAGTTACAGCAGTAGTCACAGTCCTAGAACTGTATAGCAGTTACAGCAGTAGTCACAGTCCTAGAACTGTATAGCAGTTACAGCAGTAGTCACCGTCCTAGAACTGTATAGCAGTTACAGCAGTAGTCACCGTCCTAGAACTGTATAGCAGTTACAGCAGTAGTCACCGTCCTAGAACTGTATTGCAGTTATAGCAGTAGTCACCGTCCTAGAACTGTATAGCAGTTACAGCAGTAGTCACCGTCCTAGAACTGTATAGCAGTTATAGTAGTAATAACCGTCCTAGAACTGTATAGAAGTTATAGCAGTAGTCATGTCCTAGAACTGTATAGTAGTTATAGCAGTAGTCACAGTCCTAGAATTGTATAGCAGTAGTCACCGTCCTAGAACTGTATAGCAGTTACAGCAGTAGTCACCGTCCTAGAACTGTATAGCAGCTACAGCAGTAGTCACCGTCCTAGAACTGTATAGTAGTTATAGCAGTAGTCACCGTCCTAGAACTGTATAGAAGTTATAGCAGTAGTCATGTCCTAGAACTGTATAGTAGTTATAGCAGTAGTCACCGTCCTAGAACTGTATAGCAGTTACAGCAGTAGTCACCGTCCTAGAACTGTATTGCAGTTATAGCAGTAGTCACCGTCCTAGAACTGTATAGCAGTTACAGCAGTAGTCACCGTCCTAGAACTGTATAGCAGTTACAGCAGTAGTCACCGTCCTAGAACTGTATAGTAGTTATAGCAGTAGTCACCGTCCTAGAACTGTATAGAAGTTATAGCAGTAGTCATGTCCTAGAACTGTATAGTAGTTATAGCAGTAGTCACAGTCCTAGAACTGTATAGCAGTAGTCACCGTCCTAGAACTGTATAGCAGTTACAGCAGTAGTAACCGTCCTAGAACTGTATAGCAGTTACAGCAGTAGTCACCGTCCTAGAACTGTATTGCAGTTATAGCAGTAGTCACCGTCCTAGAACTGTATAGCAGTTACAGCAGTAGTCACCGTCCTAGAACTGTATAGCAGTTACAGCAGTAGTCACCGTCCTAGAACTGTATAGCAGTTACAGCAGTAGTCACCGTCCTAGAACTGTATTGCAGTTATAGCAGTAGTCACCGTCCTAGAACTGTATAGCAGTTACAGCAGTAGTCACCGTCCTAGAACTGTATAGCAGTTACAGCAGTAGTCACCGTCCTAGAACTGTATAGCAGTTACAGCAGTAGTTACCGTCCTAGAACTGTATAGCAGTTGTAGCAGTAGTCACCGTCCTAGAACTGTATAGCAGTTACAGCAGTAGTCACAGTCCTAGAACTGTATAGCAGTTACAGCAGTAGTCACAGTCCTAGAACTGTATAGCAGTTACAGCAGTAGTCACCGTCCTAGAACTGTATTGCAGTTATAGCAGTAGTCACCATCCTAGAACTGTATAGCAGTTACAGCAGTAGTCACCGTCCTAGAACTGTATAGCAGTTACAGCAGTAGTCACCGTCCTAGAACTGTATAGCAGTTACAGCAGTAGTCACCGTCCTAGAACTGTATAGCAGTTACAGCAGTAGTCACCGTCCTAGAACTGTATAGCAGTTACAGCAGTAGTCACCGTCCTAGAACTGTATAGCAGTTACAGCAGTAGTCACCGTCCTAGAACTGTATAGCAGTTACAGCAGTAGTCACCGTCCTAGAACTGTATAGCAGTTACAGCAGTAGTCACCGTCCTAGAACTGTATAGCAGTTGTAGCAGTAGTCACCGTCCTAGAACTGTATAGCAGTTATAGCCGTAGTCACCGTCCTAGAACTGTATAGCAGTTACAGCAGTAGTCACCGTCCTAGAACTGTATAGCAGTTACAGCAGTAGTCACCGTCCTAGAACTGTATAGTAGTTGTAGCAGTAGTCACCGTCCTAATACTGTATAGCAGTTATAGCAGTAGTCACCGTCCTAGAACTGTATAGTAGTTATAGCAGTAGTCAGACATTGTCTTGATCAGAAACACCATTTCATAAATATATTATTTTCTTACAGTATTATATTTAAAGAATTGGGAAATTTTAGGAGAGTTGAAACCCAGAGCTCTTAAGCCATACGGGCGACTTAATTCTGTACAAAAACTAGGAAAGTAAAGCAAAATTATATCCTGTGCTAACTGACTGATCACTATTATGCAGGTGCAGCTGAAAACCACTGTCTCAAGCCAATATGTCATTCGAACTCAACCAAATAACACGTGTCTTTCTACTTTGGAATGTGCTGCAATTGCACTTTCGATAATGGAGAAAAATACAGAAATTCAGCAGGTAGGAATAACCTCAAAATACTATGGCTTCCAGTTATAGTGGTCTATTACATGTAATATTTTTATATTTTTTGCTAGATAAAATACCAAAGAATAGAGTTTTTGTTCCAATGATGATAACGTGAACATTATGAAAACCCAATAAAATTTAAAGGTTGTCACACATCTTATTTTACTCTGCCCAATAATTTTCTCCTAGTCTTACAAATCCTGTTTATGTCATTGTCTTATTAAACTTCCTGTGATTTCTGTCCCTACTTGGATTAGTACACTTATGAATTTACATACTCTTTATGGACAAAAATATTGGTACAACCCCAACTGAAAAGGACAGGAGCTTTCATTGTATCCTATTGTAAATCCATAGGCATTAGTATGAAATCGGTTCCCATTTGCAATTAAAACACCTTCGACTTTTCTCGGAAGGCTTTGTACAAGTTTTTGGAGTGTGTCTGTGCGAATTTGCGCTCCATTTGTGCACATCCAAAAAATAATTTGTGAGGCCTGCAATCTGTATCCTAGTTCATCCTAAAAGTGATGGGGTTGAGCTCAGGGCTCTGTTCAGGCCAATCACTTACCCAACTTACACAATCATGTGTTAATGGATTAAAAAGGTCTTCCCCAGCTGATCCCACAAATTTGGAAGCATACAATTATCCTGAAGCATTAGGGTTTGCTTTCACTGAAACAAAGGGTCTAGGTAACCCCTAAAAAACAACACCATTGCATTTTCCCATCTCCTATAAACTTTACAGTTGGCACAATGCAGTCAGGAAAGTAACTTTTTACTTACTTTGCCAAACCCAGACTCTTGAATCACACTGCCAGATAGAGGCACAAATGGAGCAGAGCAAAGGCTTGGACTGGGATTTCCATGTTTGGGGCTCTAAACCCCAGCTGCATAAAAACATCCTGGTGACTTAGGGGCACTAAACCTGGTAACAGGTAACTTTAAATATACAGAGAAGTCTCTATATGAGTGTACACAACTTTACTGTTCTGATGGCCACACTGTCAGATTGCACCCCTTCCAAGGGCAGCAAAAACCTTGAAGGGTTTGTTTTCATCTAAAGTGGTATACTATGCTTCAAATGTTTGATAGGTGAGGGTTCCATGACTTCTACTTTTGAATGTGTCCACCATTTGGTTAAGGTCTCAAATTTCTCATGAAGCAAATTTAATATACTATCACAACATCTTATCATCATGTGTCATATATCTCTGGTTATGTTGAGCCAAAAAGACAGATAAGGAAAGAAACATTTGTATCTGGAAAATATCAAATATTAGCATACAGTTTACTGGACCCCTGTTGCCCACTCCAAAGCAGAAGAGACAATGTGACATAGTCACATAGTTGTAGTTTATGGGATTTATGAAATGAAATGAAATGCTCTTTTCACAAGTTTTCATGCTATATAAAGTGCCACTGTCACGGCCATCTTTCCATCTCATATCCTTCTCTTTGGAGTGCCAAATCTATCAGATATTGTTGGTACATCCAGGGTGTATGGCTGATTGTGCTGGAGCCCTCGCTATATCCTGTGGATATGTCTAAGTACCTTATATAATAATTCTTTAAAGTTACAATCTAGCTTAAAGAGGATTTTTCACCATGTCCACCAACTCCAAATAATTGCATCCTTCAATAGGTACTGCTCTACTAATTTTGGTGCAGTTGGAATTTTTTCTCTAGCCCCCACCGTTCCTCAGCAATAATTTCTGTTACTTTCTAAACAATCATGTTCTCTACTGTCAGGTGGGCGGTCTTGAGTTTAAACAGGCAGACAGGGACAACCCACTTGACAGCAAAAAGCATAATTGTGCTGAAACCAACAGAATTGATTGCTCTGGGATGGTGGGGCCTAGAAAAAAATTCCATCTTCACCAGAATCAGTGGAACAGCAACTATTAAAGGATGCAAAGAGTTGGAGTTGGTGGGGGAAATGTCCTCTATAAGTTGATGCACTCCGTTATGCTTTGCACAGGGACTAAAGGGGGTGAGACATACTGTTACATATGGATACAAGGAGCATAATAAAGAGAGAGTATTAGTTATTGTGTTCACAAATCATGAATACAGAAACAGTCACCTGGATTGCTCCTTTAAGTTGATTAAAAAAGAACTAACAGCCCCATAGTGTCCTAGTACAGTACGATCCTGATGGTTTAGGGCTGCACCTTTACAATCCTCCTAACATGCAAAGAAACCACACTTTTTCTATTTTATAACAAGAAGATATTTCATGAACTTTTTTCATTTTAGCTAAAATCTATGTGTTATAATCATAAAAAGTTCTGTGGGTAGCCAAAATCTGAATACAGTTTACTGTGACTGTGGATCTCATATTGATTTACATCTTTCTCCTCTAATTTATTTGGCAGACCATCCTCCGCCCTCTGCAGGCACTGTGCTCATTCCAGCTCCAGCATGGTGCTCAGATTCATCACAGCAAGGAACATCTGCTAAAAAATGGCCAGTATAAGAAACCTATGCCAAAGAATAAGCGCAAGCTGAAAAAGATGGAGCTTCTAGTTAACAATGTTAAAATTTAATAATTTTCTATTTCTGTATTTAATTCTCTGTTTACAGAGTGAAATAGAATATGGTCCTTTTTGTTTTTAAGCTCCTGAGATGGTATCTTTATTGGTCACACAAGATTAGTTCTTATCATGTGAACCTATAACTAATGAAGTACTGGCTGTTTTCAGATGGAGTTTTTTATTTCAGTGGTTTCTGACTGATATTTAACTTTTTTTAAAATAAATTTAGTAACTTTTCTTGCAGATCTGAAGGAATTTTTGATTTACATCTCAGAATTGCTATACTTTAATGTAGTTGATATTGTTTTATATACATGGGCAGTAATGCTAAAGTAAAACTAGTATTATATTACAATAAACTCAGAACTTATCAAAACTGAGTATGTATGAGATAAATGTGATGGGACCCAAAAAGGTTCATAGTGTAATATACTGAAGTTTGAGAGCTTGTGTATGCTGTCCCATAGATAAAGTATTACAGTATACTGTGGTAAACACCAGCTTATATTATACAGAACAATGCCAATCTGCTGCTGCCCTGCTGTATTATCAGAAAAATCTACAGTGTTCAGTACTTATTTTGAAACAAGTAAAGTTAAATCTCATCCCTCGACCGTTTGTGCTGCAGACCTCCCATTTCTTCTATTTCACATTCAGGAATTTGTCATCAATGTGTTATTCTACAGATACTGTAATGCTGCAGCTCGGTCCCTGTCACTCTGTCTGCAAGCCTACTAACGCACATTTCTTCTGCCACCCCATAGACAGAAGTGTGCAGCCTGCATGGGAATGAAGCCAATAATGAACAACACTGAATATTCATTACTTACTTCTATATTAGAAACCTGAATTTATACAGTGAGTAAGAGTTCACACTACTGTTATTCAATGTCTGTTGCTCTCATCCATTGCATTAAAAGACACATGCAGATGGAGCCTCCTGCGTTGAGTGGCCATCTGCACTTTCCCTCATGTAAAAAAAAAACGTTTTTACTTTTCTGATGGAAGCAAAAGTTGTGAATGCAGGACTTTTTCTTCCGTTACAAAAGTTAACAAACATGACGGAAGAAAGTGTCCATCATGTTACATTATAGTCAGTGGGAGCAGGCACAGACCAAGGGGTCTGTCTGTTACTCCACTACTATTAATGTCCATTGCTGTCATCCTATGATGGATCAGTCAGAACATTTATGAAAATGATGATTATAGTTTATTGTATAAATCTAACTTTAATATCTAGGATATTAAAATGAGTGAGGTGACCATGTGGAAAACATTATGGGTATAAACATATGGACACTATATGCAATCTTCCCCTATCCTGTGTATATCTGACTCTGATGAAGGCTCTGGATGAGCCTTCCACATGGTGCCTTATTCATTTTGCTATCCTACATATCTATGTTGGATTTATACAATAAACATAATCACGTGCACCCTAATTTATATTAAAGTCTTGAGTGGGAATTGAACTATATTTATCCTACGGATGACAGCAACGGACTGTAATGACGGTAGTGTGAATATAGTTTTAAGAGGATTTTAAGTGGATCACTGGAAATCAGCCTTTTAGCTGGATTTACACATTATGATGCATTTTTATAAGCCGAAGCTACAGAGGTGAAGCTAGGGGTTACGCTCAAGGGGGGCAAACACGTCCAAATGGGAACCCAACTCAGGTATACTGATATTATCACTATATGTTGATTGTATAGTGGTAGATACTGGTGCTACATAGGACCCTGCAAGCAATTTAGGTGTATACAGCACCGGAAACATTTAGTGACTTACAGGTGACGTCTCTGACTATACTGAAATTGCTAGGATTACTTCTTTAAGGTTAGTATTAAGCTAATATTTCTTCAGCCATTTATGGCTGTCTACACATTGATAGAAACAATTGAATATTGTGCACTATTTCAAGGTACAGGAATTTTTATATGGTGGTGAATATCATTACTTATTTGTTCTGTGAGACAAATTATATTTTAGGAGTAGTGACCTTCCATTTGAAAGGAATGATATGTGTATTTAATACACATTTATATTGCTGTTTTTAGATAATTCATGTTTTTGTTGCTTTGACATTTACTGCACATGACCATCAATACTTTTTCTTTATAATTTCAGTACTGTTTCTATACAATGGAAATCTCCCTAGGTAATCATAAACCCATTGATTTACCAAATTGTATGAGTCCATAAAGCTAAACCTCTTACTGTTAGCACAAACTATGGGGGTTTATCACTCTGTGCCACCAACAAGGTATAAATTCAATTATTCTTAATGACATGTTCTTGAGTCACTGGCACTGAGAGTCACACTCAGGTTGTTTTATTTCTATACATCACAAACAAGTAGTAATAGATTGTTATTTAGGTGTATGGTATAATGTATACCTTCATTTCACTAACTGGCAATGTCTGTTATTGAACTTGAAGTAGCGTTAAAGTGACCTGCCGTTCGGGAAGGAGGTCATTTTTCATAGTGTCAGGTGTTGAGTAGGTATATTTAGCACCAGCATCTTATTTCTAGCTAAAAATAGAGACCACAATTAATAGCAGTTGTAGAAAACAATCTACAAAGACATACAGTCAAATATTTGGTTTGGTAACCAGTTCACTACTGTACCATGGGGAAACTTCCTTATATATTTTGTATGCTACCTAAATGATGACCAGAGTACTGCTTTAAGACAGGCGTTGAGCAAGATGTCTCATCTTTGGTTACGGAGATAACTTAGCTCTTTCTACTCTACCACAACTACTTGGTTTAAAGGGAACCTTTCATGTGGTTTGAGGCCAGTAAACCCCAGCATACTGTTATGCAACTGAGGTTTAGGGTTCGAAACTTGTGAAATTACAACTGGGTGTCACTGCAATGTGTAGGAAATTGAGTAAAACTTAACACAGATGAACCCTGGAGTCCACAATGGTGCATGTACATTACACCTGGTGAAGTAGAGGTTAGTACACCTGTCTCTCTTCACTGCACATACCCTGCACATCAAACACATGTGCTGTGAAGTGAGGTGCACTGACTTGTTCTTCACTGGGCACATTGCGCCGATATGCGGCAGTAGACTGCCTGAATTATTTGCTGAAGAGTTATAACTCAATTTTCTACATTTTGTAGTGATGGGTGGCTTTAATTTACACAGATTTAGAACACTACATAGCAACGTGCTAGAGGTTTAGTGGCCCCAAACCACCTCACTCATTTCATTTCATTCTTCTCTTACATAGGATCCAAAACTTGGTTTCGAAAGTGTGGCTTGGACAAAATTATAATAGTGCATGATATGGGCTGTGATGGTTTGTCCAGGAAAGTACACTGGGCTTCAGGTTATGGACAAGTACCTGCAGGTTTGGATCACGCACTTGTGCATGATGTCAACTTTCTTAGGGCAATTTAAGTAATCTACAATGCAGAATAAGACTTTATTAAGATTTTATTAGCTTATTGTTTTGTAGATTTACTGTTAAATGTATTGTAATCTCAAGCTGTAAATTAAATGGGCCACTGTCCAATTTTCCTCTGTGTACATTAATGCAGCCCATTCTTCCCAGGAAATGTTTGCAGCTAACTACTCAGTATTAAAATGTGGTCGAGACTGATGTTTTCTCCTGCCAAAAAAGTCATCAACAAAACCTGGATAATGGGATAAGCACAGACAATTGATATGAATTTATGTCCCCATTGCACTTTGTCCCTACAGTTTAATTGGTCTCTGTCACGGCAGGTGCTCAGACTGAGAAATCTTGCCGTTTAGCTGGAGCTATTTTGTTTATGGATTGTTATGTGTTGGCTATATGTTCCCCAGCATTATGTTTTAGTATATGCTTTTATTTCAACTTATGTTGCTGACTAAGACTTTGATGTTGGTTTAATTAGCTTCGGCTCCGAGAACTGCTATTAGTGATTGTAAAAAAACCCAATCTGTGTCATTATCGGTTACTCTTATTATCTGTATACAGATGGTGCTGGGTTATTTTTTTAAATGACAGTCATTTTTTACCCTTCTCCAGTGTGATTTTAATATTCTAGAAATATTTTCATGTTTTTGTTTAGTTTTGGGTTCATTTAATATTTATTTTTAAAATTCGCATGACTCTGCTATCCTTGATGTGTCTGGTCTTTCTAATTCTCTTTGTGACTATATTATTGCTTATGATACATCTTATATCAAAAACATACTAAATTCAACAGTGCTAAATTATTCACATTTTATGTTTGAAAAACACATTTGCCAGTAAAACTTTCCACTAGTAATAAATTCATAATCAATTTACCATCATCCTTTTTTTGTATCACTCAGGGATTTTTACTGTAGTGGTTAGGTTTTTAGGGTAATATTTTCAAATTAAATTTCATGAAAACTGACCTGAAGTTCTGCTGATCTTGAGACTAGCAATAAAGTCACATGGATGTACTTACATGGATTATCCTCCATACGCAATACTAACCAATCACATTAGATTAATGTTGGCCAATGCCACCGAGTTTGGCAGAATCCACCAGCCATTTAATTAGTATGGGGTCCTCTCAAATCTCCCCAGGGTTTTCTATTTCAACATGTTCAGCTCTTATGTTCTTGAGAAATATACTACCCCCAGAAGTCTCTGATAGTGGCTTTCTCCCCATTCAGAACACACAAAGCTCGGCTAAGTGTGTGCGTGTATGGCGTGGTTTGGAGAAATACCTATTGGCAAAATGCATGTTCTCAGCTACCAAATGCATATGGCCATCTCAGTAGTATGTGCTATATCTGTTTGCATGTGGTAAACTGAGTTTTGAAGGCTTCATCTCTGTGTATGCCTTACACATTGTTTAGAATTTTAAGCATTTTCTAATGTTGGTTTTAACTTTTCAATGACTTTAGATTACTGCCATTGGCCTTTTCAGTAAGATGGTTCTATGTCTATTGGACATAACTAGCCTATTAAAGCTGACGGTGCATGAGCATATATTTCTAATTATATGAATGTTTTAACTATGTGTAACCATTAATTTTGTGCCATTTACATACTCCCACATGCGATTGTCTCATGTGATGAGATCGTTTAGCCTAAGGCCTCACATAGCGAGCCACAGCCAAAAAGTGTTGTAGAAAATGCGTCAGAAACACATTGCGGTGTTTTCCGTAGCGCTTTTCACAGAAAGTCCACAGAGTTTTCCTCTGCGGACTTTCTGCACCTATTATACCTATATGGCAACCGCCAGTGTTTGCCTAGGTATAATTGACATGCTGCGATTTACAAAAACATTACGTTTTTTTAAATCGCAGCATTTCCACTGTGGATATTTTTTTGCAGTGTGTGGATGGGATTAGCCAGAATACCATCCACTTTGCAGGTACTGTAAAAAGCAGCAGCCAAATTGTGGCATTTTCACTACATAGGGCTCCAGCCTTAAGTTTAAATTATAATTAATGATCTGTTTGGTTTTTGCACAATAAGAAGACAGTTGATATGGCACCCAAGATATGACTTTCACCTTCATAATGCTGTGCTTCACAATGAGTACCTGGTCACAGTTTCTAATGGCTTAACATAGGTTAAACTTAAATGCAATTACAACTGACGTAGAAACACGTATCTGACATCACTTTCAACAATAATGCTTTCTTTCCCAAACACATAAGTGCCAGCACCTAATGCCCAATGTACCAAACTAGGTGAAACTTGTCTGTGTGGTGCCCATGATCCATGAAAAAATATTACATTTTTTGAATATAGTCTAATACCTGTGATGTGCCTCATTGTTACAACTTTTTTACATATGATATCTGTTCTGCACAGTCAGCTCCCCATTTAATACTATGTCTACAAACTCGCCACGGCTCTAGACCTCTGCAGCAGCATTGCAGATGCCGTATCAAGTGGCTGTGTTCATTATGTAACTATCATAAAGGTGTTTGGAAAGAGATGTCAATGACCAGCTTCGCTATTCACATGAGTACATCTTCATATGACTTTACCAGGCATATTGAATTGAAATTCAGGCAAATTGTTCATTTTTTTTAACTCATTATTCAGTAGTTCAAATTTTAAAGAGGTTTCTGCGTGACCTCTGATCCCAGGGCCCTGAAAAGCAAATCTGTCATATTTATACCTTATTAATAATAGACAGCTATAGTTAGGTATATAAGTGCATTAATGTGGCTTTCTCTAGCAATATAGGCAGCATACAGAACGCTTTATTCTTTTTCAATGGAATGCCATGTTTAAATGATTGCATTTTTTTTTTCTTCCAAATACAATATTGCAACTGGCCACAGAAAATAGATACTGACCTAAACATGAGGTATAATTGACAATCTAAAACCCAAATAACGGATCAGAGAGGCGAATCAATATATGAAAACTTCCCACTGAAATGTCAGCTGAAAATGCCATCTTATTACTTGCATGTGGAAATAGGAGGCTAAATAAACTTTAATATAAACTTTAGCTTCTTGTAGATTAAAGCAAATTCCTGTTTAACCAGTTTGTAATGCTACAGCAGTAGATAACACATTCATAATAGAAGTAAGCCTGTGTCTCTGACTTGTGTTTTGTGAGTCTATGCTTGCATTATTTTAGTAGTGCAGCCTTTAGTAAAAGTACCAAGCATTCTCTTAGTCACAAGTAAGTTGAAAAAATACTTCCCTGTCACATATTTAGCAAACCACTTACTATTGGTAACCTAAGCATTGACTTTTGTATATTTATAATACTAGTAACATCTGTGTACGTAAAGTGTCTGCTTTCTGATGACATTATTAAGCTGGCCATATACTTTAGATGTGTTTGTTAAGTATACAGCTGTTGCTCACAGCCTTCACCTCCCTGCTCATATACATGCACTTCTGACTCATCTTGCTTGTGTTCTGAACGGGGAGAGGATAGTAAGCTGCTGCCAGGCAAACCAATTCTACATTTGTTTCTCTTGTTGGAGGTAAGTTGGGACTCTCCCATACCCCTTAGATGGTTGACTGGTTTTGCCAAAATTGATGGGTTCAACCATCATTAATCTAATGTGTACAACAACCCTTATGTTTTCAGTACAGTCTCCACTTATTTAGTTCAGGCAGATTTTTGGGTGTGTAATATTAAGTATGTAACCATAAGACCAGAGTAACCATTGTCATTTTGCATTGCAGTTTATGAGCAAAGAGCAGCAGACATGGCAATAGCAAGTGACAATCTCTACCCTAATAAATATCTCTGGTGAAAGTTACTTAGATGATGTAGAAAACAACTAGAAAAAAGTTCTTTGGACATGTAAATAAGCCATAGGACATTTTGAGGACTGTTATATTTAGTGAAAAACATACCACTGTGTGACATGCTAGGGAAACCTCAAATTTTGGCTTGTAGAAGTGAAATCTATAGAAATATGTCAGAATAAATGTCACTAGATCTATGCACGAGCTGAGACTTAACAGAAAATGACTCATGCAGCATAACAGCGGTCCTCAAGTCACAAATAATTCTGTAATAATGGCTGAAGCAAAAGCAATTTCATGTTTATCAATGAGTCAAATTTCTAGCATGTCATGGTCTAAAAAGAACCATTAAAATCAGGGAATCGAAGCAAATTTGTAAACTGTTATTAGACAAACGTCACCTAAGGAATAAATACAGTTAAGGTTTAGATTTTGGAAACTCCAGTCAGCACAGAAAAACAGTGCCTCTTAGTAGAAAAACAGGGCTTAAAAAAATCACTGGCAAGAATGTCTCCTATAACACATACATGAGCTTAAAAATATATAAATATCAATATATTAAGTCTGCTTTTGGATTTTTTCCATAATTTCGGTTAACATTTACACTTCCCAAGGTTCTGCTGAACTGAAACTAGATTACAGTGGGACTAAATGGTGACCGAACTCCAGTTCATTATAACAGAATAATGTGTAATATTGACATTAAGCTACAAAAAGACTCTCCTTAAAGGTTATGTCTCGTAATGACTAGAGGAGGCTTCTCCTGACATTAACAGCTGACTGCCAGACATTGAGGCCCTATTAGACAGCCCAATATTCACAGTTGTTATTGGCAATGAGCGCTCCTAAGATGCTCATTCCTGATAATATCCCTGTCTAATAGAGCTGCTGATCAGCCGACTAGCTAGCGAATGTTTGCAGGTTGGTGGACTGTATCTTTTATATGGCATAAAAGTTGCAGATTTTTGGCAGCACATCATCCTTTGTAATGTGTAAGGGCAGCGCTGCAGATAAAGGGATGTTCACACTGTCATAGGATGAGCACAACAGACTTTAACAGCGATCGACTGATGGACGGAGACCCCTCCATCTGTGTCCATTATTAGTGATTCTAATGAAAACATGACAGAAGCTTCTTACTTTTGTAACAGAAGAAAACGTTTTGCATGCAGGACTTTTTCTTCGGTCATAAAAGTAAGAAATATGGCAGAAAAAAAGCTTCCATCAGGGAACATGAGTGATGAACTCCAAGACTTGAGGAGGCTCCATCAGCATTTTAGGGTTAATGTCCATTGCGCTCAAAGTATGACAGATGAGTGCAAGGGACACTAATAACAGTAGTAGGAACCTAGACTAATCCATACAGTTAAATAAGAGATAAATGATCGCAGTAGATATTATTCCTTCCTATTCACTTTGCATCAGCCTTTGAAATGAGGTTGATGCATACACATTGATCGGTATTTCTCCTGGCCTGGATCTGGCTCTGTAATACAGTGTTTAGAAAAGCCAGAAACGCTTGCTGCCTTTTTTTTCAATTTTGGGGAAAAAAAAGGGTGGTCTTTGGGAGACAACCCCTTTAATGTCCACAAAGTGATCTATGTATACTTTAATAATAAAACACAATGTAACAAAATGTCTAAACATTCAGTGCCTTCAGGGGGTATTAAGTAGAGGTATATATGGCAGCAATTACATCTTTAAGTTGATTGAGGTCAGGAAACCGTTGGGATTGAATGTTAATTGATACTCAGTAATGGATGGAAAAGTCCAAGGGGATAAATAGAAACTTTTTCTAGACACTGGACCTAAAATATCCACAATGAGTTTTGTTTCTGTTTATTAATCCTGTAACAAGATGCTTATTATTTTCTCATTATGAAGTTCATTGTTTCCATCTGCATGCTATACATATAGTGTTGGAGGATCCTCGCTTACTGACTTCTTCTTGTCCTCTCTAATGCTTTAATTAGGTTAAATCTATCTTATTCTAATCCATTGCACCAGTCATTTTTGTTTGCTCACATCCAAAATTCTAATAACATAAGAAGAAAAACCTCTCTGCTTTAAAGAACACCAGGCCAGCAAGCAATCTTTTAAAGTAATTGAACGGCTTATAAAGTACATCCAATAAGTAATATTATGTTGGAGACTCAGCACCTTATTCCAACCATTGTGTTTATTTCCTTGGGGATTATGTATAAAAAGAGTCAGTATTTGGAGAGCTGGACACATTGTAACCTTCAGAATGTCCTCACTTGTAAGAAGACGTCTGATCTATGACTTTAACAAGAGGAATATTTTATCAAACATAGAAGGATGATTATATGACAATGCTGTGATTAGTTTAAGAGATGGAACCTTTCTATATTGATTTCTATTGTAACTTGAGAGATGTCTTGAATGCAATAATTTCATCTTAATTCATTTTAATTGTGTGTTATGAGAAAAAAACGTCCAAGATCATAACTGGATTCTCTTGTGCCTGACCCCAAGAATGATTTAGATTCAGAATAGACTCACACTGGGCATTTTCTGACTCTTCTTTCTTCTATAGTAATTGTAGCATAGTTTAAAGGGGCTCTGTCTTACTTGTGAGAATGATCCATTGACTGTAAGATGATCACAAAGCTTTCCCTTACTGGGACCCACAGCAGTCAGCTGTAAATGTTTAATTTCACTACAGTTCCACCATGCAGAAAATGAAGTATTACACAATGCCACTAGTCCTCCACAGTAGGTGATCGACTTTGTAACATAATCTCTAAGAAATGTTTCCATTGTAGAATCCTTGCACAGGTAGAAGCCAAAGAGGCATTCTACCCAGTGTAGAGAGATGTAACTAAAAGCATAGACATTAAAAGTGTTTATCCATCTATGTGTACACAAGCTAAACTCATAATTTGTGTTATTTAAGTTGTCATTTTATGCAAAAAAAAAAGCCTTTGGGAAAAATAGACCTGCTCATGGTAAGCAATTTATATGTATTAGCTCCTGTGTTCCTGTGCTTGTTCATAGTGCAGAATAACATTACCATTGCATGCAGTTTCTTCGATTGTGAGTACATCTAAAAAAGAAATTAAAGTAATATCATAAAAACTGTAATTTTTGTGGATTTTTGTGTCAATAAATCAGTTCAAGATTCATCTTTAATATTTTTTTGTTTTTACGTCGTTTTTTGGATCTTTAGTGCTGTTTGGAGTTTTGCAATTTTTTTTTCCTTTATGCTTTTAAAAAAAAAAAGTGCAACAACAAAAACACATTATTGAATGTGCCACTAATGACTGAACTACAGGACAATCGAGCAATGGATATTTATGGTGGTAGCATTGTATGATTCTGGCATTGAATCCCTGTTTATTGAGTGGGCCACCCAAGAATGGTCAAGCATTTCTATATTTATCTGGGAAACCTTGTCTCATGCCAATTGAAATGCATGCAGTGTGTAGCTTTTCTCCTTTCAACCTGACAGATTGTAAAAAAAAAGTATTCCTTTCTCCTGGGATGATACCTTTTGTCTTGTGTCTGTCTGCCGTCACTCAGAAGTTCATGGCTCAGCCCCATAGTATGAATGGCCATACAATCTATGTCCAAGTGACTACCATTTGCATAGCAACCATGTTACGTTTCCGGCAGGATCCAATCCATGCCCTTTTATCTCTGAAATTATTATATTCTTGGGGAACAATGGCTCTTTTTATGTGCACAAAATACTTGCTGCTAATTGACAGATAATTGTTATAATCCATAATGCCACAAAAAATACGCTGACAAGTTATGAGCCGCGCTTGTTATTTTAGTTGACCATTCTCTCAACTAGGATAAAAGCGATGGGAGAAAGGGTAAGTACCAGATTAACATACCAACTATTTCGCTTTTATGTTTGCTGGAGAACGATAAGCCCGTTTTTTTTTTTTCTTTGACTCCAACTCATTAAAATCACTAGAAAAAGAATTAACCAGTTATTCTTATTTAGTCTCAAAGTCTTGTAGAGATAAGGTTTGGGGAATATTATAAAACCACTTTTTTTGTTCCAAAATTGCACATTTTAGGATATCTTTATAGCTGTTATCTGCCTTATTGCTTTGTCTGTTAAAATAAATGGGAGATATGCATGAGCTGCCATGTAAGTGTTCCTTTCTCAGCACCATGTGAGAGTATAAGCCAGGTTACCCTGGCTACTTATTGTGATCGGTCACATATAATGAGCAAGTAACAATGTTGGCCAGTGTAAGGAAAGAAACAGTTCAGAGATAGTGAAAAACAACCAAACCATTTTATTATTGATCTTACTTGTGTTCATTTTTATGGTAGATCTGGCTAATAGAGAATACATTGCACTTCCCAATGTTGCTCATCTCTCCCAGGAAGGAGTTTCCCTTTATCCCTTTATGAGGTAATCCTAGGGACCATAATCATAAAAATGCCCATCAGATACTATAAAATGACTTTTTAAACCACATATTGTTGGTGGTTTATAAATTCATTCTGTGCAAAGGGATCCTGTCACCTTGAATATGCAATCCAATCATCATCATCAATTCAATATCCAATCTGTCAGCATCAGGTTACCAAGAAGGAGGAGCCAATTAGATTGATATATGGATTTACGGGGAAAAGTTCCAGGATAAGTGTAATTAATTAATTCATTAAAAAAAACAAAACTCACTCTTGGTTTAGGATCCAGTGGGTGGTGTTACTAGTGATTTACAGCCTCCTTATAAGTGTACATGCAAAGGTATCTGACAGTGAGTAGAACACATAAAGATCTCTCAAGCTTGGGATGAGCAGGAAGTAATGAAAGAATGAAAATAAAACTGCAATTACACTGAATCTTTTCCCATAATACACACGTGGACAAAATTGTTGGTACCCCTCGTTTAATGAAAGCAAAACCCACAATGGTCACGGAAATAACTTGAATCTGACAAAAGTAATTTGCCAAACTACATATTGACAAGCCATAAAGCTTCTGGGAGAATGTCCTATGGACAGACGAGACAAAAATCGAAATTTTTGGCAAGGCACATCAGCTCTATGTTCACAGATGGAAAAATGAAGCATGTCTTGAAAAGAACACTGTCCCTACTGTGAAACATGGAGGAGGCTCTGTTATGTTCTGGGGCTGCTTTGCTGCATCTGGCACAGGGTGTTTTGAATCTGTGTAGGGTACAATGAAATCTCAAGACTATCACGGGATTCTAGAGATAATGTGCTGCCCAGTGTCAGAAAGCTTGGGCTCAGTCATAGGTCATGGGTCCTTCAACAGGATAATGACCCAAAACACACAGCTAAAAACACCCAAGAATGGCTAAGTTAAGGGAACCATCATTTCTGTCCAGGCCTGTTTCATGAGTTTTCTTTTTTAAAAAATTCTGTTGAAGCATGGTTGAAAAGCAATGTCTGACTTTCATTTGTTCATTTCCATAGAATTTTTATATATTATTACTTCTGTCAGATTGAAGTTAATTCTGTGACCATTGTGGGTTTTTCTTTCGTTAAACGAGGGGTACCAACAATTTTGTCCACGTGTGTATATATAAATCTGCCTTGCTCCTCCTGCTCTATAACATGCTGCCTGCAGATTGAACTGCATGTTTGAAGTGTAACTGTTGTGTTTCAGTTGTTATCTACTATTGTGTAGAGAGGTGTTTGATGAACATGTTTGTAATATACTTTATTAACCTATTTTACTTCCATTGAGTAGAAAAAAGGCTCTAAAGTTCTCGCAATTCCGTAAGTGTTGTCAGGGAGATCCGCCCTGTATTCACTTTGTATTGCTAGTATGTACAGATATAGCAGTTGCTAAATGGTGGGGGGTCACTTCAGATAGCTGTATCTTCCATTTATACTATCTGGCGTCATATGAAAGCTGAGTCCACATGCTATGAGAAATCATTAGTTAAATACACAGTAAGGAATGTGACTTTTATATGCAGCCTATACTGAGCTTTTAGCTTTCATTAAAGAAGCACTTTTCTAGGTGGTATAAAACTGGAGACACATCTATACATTTGACATCAGTGGACTGTTCTTCAATTTTAAAAAATCACCAACAGAAAACTAGTATCTATGCACATTAGCTTTGTGAATATGCTCCAGATGTTGTGCTAGTTTATGGGCTTTTGGAAAGTAAAAGTAATAACATGATTTGTTTATTGGGCAATTTTTTACTATTAGTTTTGATGAATCTTACCAAATGGTGTATTGGTCCATTGCAGACATTCCAGGCCTGTCACTTCCAGGAAAGTAGGCAATGATTAATATTTTTCTAGAATAATTCATGCTTGCCTTGTTTGAGTATTCGCCTAATTAAATAAGACCATCCAAGCTTCATACAAGTATAACATATGTACCTGAGCCAAGTGTGTATGGGTAAGTATGGCTTGGGTGCCCCTATCTTGATGAAGAATGCGTAGTGCCATTACATTCATTCTCTATGGCAGCACCAAAGATAACTGTGTGCAGCACTCAGCTATCTTCAGGGTTCCCATAAAGCATGAATGGAGTGACAAGGCACATGCTCAGCCTGTCATTCCATTAGGACAGGAGCACCAGAGCCCCATTCTAAAGATCAATGGGGACCCAGTGGTTGGTTCCCCACTGATCATGAAATTATCCACTGTCCTATCAATAGGATCAATTCTATCAATCATAACTTGGTACAACCCCTTTAAGCTGGATATCAGTTATGGACTTAGTCTACCAATAGTTACCCTCTCTGCCTAATCTTTTTTTCAAGCACTTTCCACTTAAGTTGGCCATACGCATTATATTAATGTCAGGCAGAACATGTAGAACATCTGACTGACATAGATAAGGATCAGGATGAATGAACATTTTGAGAGAATGTTGGGCTACGCATTAAATTGAAATAGCATTTGATCTACCATCAAATACTGTAACTGATGTATATGGCCACTTTAGGCTGTATTCACTCAAATCAGATTGATGGCCATTTTTTTAACAGCTCTCACATGGCTGCATTAAAATCAATTCATTTCAGTTGGGCTTTTCACATGACTTATTTTCTGATGATCTATTTTAACAGGCTGTCACAAAATAGGACATGTCCTATTTTCCCATTTTCATGGATCCCACAATAGCCCCAAGTCTATGAGATCTTGGTATCTATGAAAATGGGTGCCCCATAAATGTTAAACAGGCATAAAAAAAAGGCCCCTTTTCACAACTGTTTTGCATCATGGTCATCTTAATAGAGCCTTACTGTGAATCCTTCTGTCTGTTCACAGTATCTACATAAATAGTTTGTTTATACTTATGTTTTTCTTCATGTAATTCACTTTACAGTAATAGTCTGTAATACATACAGTACATATATTAAACTCTGCCCCTTGACTAATCCCAACCTTCTTTCTCAGTCTGTGGCTGAAGATGGAGTAGCCCATTAGGAGATTAACACTTTTTTCTCTGCAGGATTTCTATAAGACTGGTCAAGTCAGGATCATGAAGAACATTCTTCAGGCTAAAAATATTGAGGGCTATTACAGTGGGGAAAAAAAAGTATTTAGTCAGCCACCAATTATGCAAGTTCTCCCACTTAAGAAGATGAGAGAGGCCTGTAATTGACATCATAGGTAGACCTCAATTATGAGAGACAAAATGAGAAAACATATCTAGAAAATCACATTGTCTGATTTTTTAATAATTTATTTGCAAATTATGGTGGAAAATAAGTATTTGGTCACCTACAAACAAGCAAGATTTCTGGCTCTCACAGACCTGTAACTTCTTCTTTAAGAGGCTCCTCTGTCCTCCACTCATTACCTGTAGTAATGGCTCCTGTTTGACATTGTTATCAGTATAAAAGACACCTGTCCACAACCTCAAACAGTCACACTCCAACCTCCACTATGGTGAAGACCAAAGAGCTGTGGAAGGACACCAGAAACAAAATTGTAGACCTGCACCAGGCTGGGAAGACTGAATCTGCAATTGGCAAGCAGCTTGGTGTGAAGAAATCAACTGTGGGAGCAATAATTAGAAAATGGAAGACATATAAGACCACTGATAATCTCCCTTGATCAGGGGCTCCACGCAAGATCTCACCCCGTGGGGTCAAAATGATTACAAGAATGGTGAGCAAAAATCCCAGAACCACACGGGGGGACCTAGTGAATGACCTGCATAAAGCTGGGACTAACGTAACAAAGGCTACCGTCGGTAACACACTACGCCGCCAGGGACTCAGATCCTGCAGTGCCAGACGTGTCCCCCTGCTTAAGCCAGTACATATCCGGGCCCGTCTGAAGTTTACTAGAGAGCATTTGGATGTTCCAGAAGATTATTGGGAGAATGTCATATGGTCAGATGAAACCAAAGTAGAACTGTTTGGTAGAAACACAACTCGTTGTGTTTGGAGGAGAGTGAATGCTGAGTTGCATCCAAAGAACACCATACCTACTGTGAAGCATGGGGGTGGCAACATCAGACTTTGGGGCTGTTTCTCTGCAAAGGGACCAGGACGACTGATCCGTGTACATGAAATAATGAATGGGGCCATGTATCGTGAGATTTTGAGTGTAAACCACCTTCCATCAGCAAGGGCACTGAAGATGAAACATGGTTGGGTCTTTCTGCATGACAATGATCCCAAGCACACCGCCAGGGCAACGAAGGAGTGGCTTCGTAAGAAGCATTTCAAGGTCCTGGAATGGCCTAGCCAGTCTCCAGATCTTAACCCCATAGAAAACCTTTGGAGGGAGTGGAAAGTCCGTGTTGCCCAGCGACAGCCCCAAAACATCACTGCTCTAGAGGAGATCTGCATGGAGGAATGGGCCAACATACCAGCAACAGTGTGTGCCAACCTTGTGAAGACTTAGAGGAAAACGTTTGACCTCTGTCATTGCCAACAAAGGATATATAACAAAGTATTGAGTTGAACTTTTGTTATTGACCAAATACTTATTTTCCACCATAATTTGCATATAAATTCTTTAAAAAATCTGACAATGTGATTTTCTGGATTTGTTTTCTCATTTTGTCTCTCATAGTTGAGGTCTACCTATGATGACAATTACAGGCCGGCCTCATCTTTTTAATTGGGAGAACTTGCACAATTGGTGGCTGACTAAATACTTTTTTTCCCCACTGTATATTTGAGCTGGACGTTTAGATTTCATTTGTGGGTTTAGTTTTCCTTTAAGTGAAGTTCTAGGTGATATTCCTGTTGGCTTGTTATCTTCCTTTTTGTTCAGTAAACTGTTATTGCTATACCCTATAAAATAGATTTGTAACATGCTTATCATATCTTCATTATTTGGCTTGTGGCTCCTAATCCATGTGATCTCAAACTATTTACACATTTCCATCAATAAATAAATTGTTGTCTTCTGCTTGTAGTGTAAACTTATCATTTATTAATCGAGCTCCAAGGCCATCATGTGAAAGGAATGTCAGACCCTGGCTTGTTTTCTTGAATTTCATTTACCATTTGAACATACGGTATATCAGCCTGAAATGGGTAAGAAAACCTTGATCTGCTTTAAATCACATCTCCACTAATGTGTAGAAGGCTATAATAAACTAGTGGTATAATTGGTTTACCTACTTGTTTTTCTCTCATGGGCCTTCTTGTTTCTTCCAGTCTTTTGTGATTTATAATTTTCTATTTCTTAAATCTACAGTATGTTTGTTCCTAAGAGGTATCCTACTGCATATCCTTCATGGACCACAGCAGGCACCTGTAATGGTTTCACTATACTATGAAGAAAGCATAGAAGAGCTACACGCTTTTGCATATCTCTGATGCAGTGTAGCATGAGGCTGTATCCACATTTTCATTTAAATCTTTCCATGGGGATTTCAGTATTTTTTATTTCAAAATAATCTGAATCTCAACAGAAGCAAGCGATCAAACAGGACCCAGCAGACGTATTGATTTGTAATAGAGTCCATCTGGATTTGTTTAGAAACTGTTCCAAAAATGGATTTGTCCTAACTGTTGCGGTTCAGTTAAGAATGTAAGTCATGATGCTAACATAAAGAGAGCCTGGAATCTAATCCATAAAGCAATTTATCTGGTACATCAGTATTTATCTAAAGTGTAAACATTCCAACACCGATCTAAGTACATATCCTCTTCATCTCATTTCTAGCAGCGATAATTGCAACCAATATATCACACAATATAACATCGGTGTTTCTCACTCTTCATGAAGCTAAACCTCAATATGTATTTAAAGGGATTTCCCACCTACACTTATTGATGACTCTTCAATATCAGATTGGTGAGGGTCCAGAATCTGCCTGATCGACTGTTCTCAGTCACTGCATCTGCCTGAGTCACTGCATCTTAGCTCCCATTTAGGTGAAAAGAAGTTGATCTGCAACATCCCGGTCTGGCCACTACACAGAGAAGAGAACTTTCAGAACGGCTTTCTGCTCTTTTCTCTTTGTATCTGCTGATTTGTGGATGTGCTGGGTGTTGGACCCCCTACCAATCTGAAATGGATGATCTATGCAGTAGATTGGTACAAAACTAGGATAGTTCATAAAACCTCTCTGGAATTCCAACAAGTGTCACTATAGTGTGCTTGTCTCAATAATAATAACTTATTAGTAATGTTACCTTGTTCCCAAAAGTGCCAGGTGTTAGGCTTCATGCTCATGACCAAGTGTGCTATCCAACTGTCTTCTGGGCTTTTGTTCTGATATTTTAGAGTAGGTCCTATTCGAACCTGTGGAATGAACACATGAACCCAGAAGACAGTCGACTTAGACTCAGTACACTTGGTCGTGTGCAAAGCTAATTAACTGAAATGGAAGAGCCACCAAAACCAAATGAGCCTTTCCATGCAACCTGGTGGTACAGCCATGTTCACCTCTTTTGGCATTTCAATAGTTTTTGCGTTCCATGCATTTGTAGATTTACAGTTTACCAGCTGAGAAATCACAGAGCTAGCATGTTGAATGCATATTGTAATAAAAGCTGATATGAGTGTGTTGTTTCCTTGGGAGTAGATTGTATTGTGCTGTAATAAATGTTATGACACATAAATGAATTTCAAGCTTCTTTATTGCTTTCTTAATTTAATTGTAGTCAGTCTTTATATATTTGCTTTATTAACATTGGCTGTAATATAGAATCATGCAAATTTGCTGCATTTTCCACATGGCATTAAATAATGGGAAATTGTATCTCTTTCCTGACATTTAATCATTATCCTGTGAAATAAAAGTAATAATTTAAACATGTGTTGCCCACATTAACATATGAATACATTTAGGGTCTTCTTTCCCAGTGCAATAAAATTGACAAAAGTACGGTATATACAAGTTTAAAAACTGTACTAAAAGAACTTTTTAGTACAGTTTTTCTTAGAGGACCTTTAACTACTGCCATTAACTCCAGTTCTTTGCATCCTTTAATACTTGCCCTTCCACTCTGACACATTTGGAATTTCCTCTCCAGCCCCCCACCGTTCCTGAACAATTAGTGCAGTTAATTTTGGTGGCAGATAGTACATAGTTACATAGTAGATGAGGTTGGATGAAGACATCAGTCCATCAAGTCCAACCTACAACCTTACAGTCCCCTACAGTGTTGATCCAGAGGAAGGCAAAAAACACCCATGAGGCTTATGCCAATTGCCCCATTTCATGGGAAAAAATTCCTTCCCGACTCCAATCTGGCAATCAGCATAAAACCCTGGATCAACGTGCCCTTAAAATCTAAAACCCATAACCTGTAATATTGTTCTGTTCGAGAAAGGCATCCAGGCCCTTTTTGTACTTATTCAATTAATCCACCATCACCACTTCCTGGGGCAGAGAGTTCCATAGCCTTGTTAGATATGCTAACTAGACCCTCTAGTGTCAACTGGATGGTGTCAGGCAAGGACAGGCAAAGGGGTGTAGCTCAGAGCTCCAATCAGAGACAGACAGTATGACACCGCCCACTTGGCTTTAGAGATTCTGGAAGCCAACTGGTCAACCCCATATGATATTGTAGTGGTGCTGATCGATTCCAATATGGCAGTGCCCTTGCTGTGCAGTAGTCTATATAATGTGGTCACAATTGACCCAAGTGATGCTGCAATCCCTGCTAGCACCATTTGCAGCTTTTACCGATGGGTGCCTGTGGCATAATACAGCCTATCCTGCTATGTATAGAGAGGGTTCACCTCCTGAGCCCTTTCCATATCCCTCAGCTGACATTATGATGTGCATTTAGGTCATATGTCAGGAAGGGGTTAAACGTTAAAGAAGTTTGTTAGCAGTTTATCAACCAGTGTAATAGGGACATGCTCCTGACAATCAATGAGACTGTCGGGAATAATGATCACAGTAGCAATCGTTCCTCCTCCAGGTAGATTTGTGTCCCTTCTTTACCTGTTCTCTTGGCATGTCCAAATTTGAGTGTCAAAAGTTATGAGCGTTTCTAAAAACATGATTTTGTGTTAACTTATCACTAAGTGTTGTGATAACTGTCCTATTTGTGTCCACGTGCATGTGGACTTCTCAGTCAAATTGGGATTCTGTTAAATGTGAAGACATCTGTACTTCTATCAACAATAGCACAACTTAAAACCACACTATAGTGAGGCCGGACCGAGGACGAAGGATGGAAGGGGAGGCCTGCATGACAGGAGTTTAGCCAGGAGCATAAGCTGAGGGTACAGAAAAGGGTTAAGTTGGCCATTTAGAGGAAGCGTAGGGGAGGGAACTGGGAAAGGGGGGGTTGGGGGAGGGAGTATTTAAAGTGAAGGCGGGAAGATTCCCGCCACTTTAGAGAAAGCAGGGAGTGAGTGAAGCCCCCGCCCACCCACCCCTTTTTTGTTTGGTTCAGTGAACGGGTCGTTTTAGTCGGGATGTTCTGTCACAGTGGCCTTGGCGGTGGGGGTCCTCGAGGCTGGGATATCGGAAATGGTCGTGGTGGGGAGGGCCCCGCGGTAGGGGCTGGACTCCCCAGACCATTTGGACTGTGGCTGGATGGCTCCGGTAGGGTTAAAGGGTATTAAGGGCTTTATGGCCTTAGGAAATAGAGCACAGAGCAGATTTATTTAAATAGGTGCCCCTGAGCTGGTGTGGAACGGCTAGGGGTAACAGCTGGTGCTCAGGAAGTATGGGGTTAACATTTTGGGTTTTGGGGCCTCGAGGTCCTCCGTCGTCGGATCGGGTTATTTACTGTGTTTTGGGGAATATTTGTTGTGGCATTTAAATGGTTAAATTATTTTATTTAATAAACTGGCTGCTGTGGCCAATTTAATCCAACATCGGTGTCGAGTATTATTTCAGGTAAAGAAAACAGAGAAGAGCGGGCGACTTGGCAATACCCTGGTCATGTATTTTCTTCAGCTTTGTGTAGTGGATTCTTCACACAATCGATCTATGGATCCCATCTCCCCCTGAATATTTAAAACCCATCTCTTTTTGTTAGATTTCTGTTTTGGGTTTGTGTTCTGTGTGTGAAATAAGAATTAATGTTATTGTATGTGTTATTTTTCAACAATCATCTCAACATTTGCAATACACAGACATTTTTTTTTTTTTACATCCGCAGTCCACGTGTAATAATTGCTAAATTTTCATAAACATTTGTAAACGTAAACATGTTAGACACAGAAATGCCATGGAAAGGGTTATTGAGGTATAAAGTATAGCAGGATTATCAAGATATTCTGACAATATGAAGTTTGCTTTCTTGAGGGCCAAGTCACTGGGGAAATCACTAATAGGTTGACTGACAGCCACTGTATAAATACTGCTATTTCCAAATTTAGGTTTAGCACCATATGATTAACCTGAAATGTGCAGGTTATCTGTCTTTGAAGCTTTGACCTGATCCATTACTTCTCTCCAGTGTCAATGTCATTCATCAGTGTCAGCCTATACATAATACTTAACAACTTACTTTGTACCCTAAAATAAAAATAAGGTATAGATATCGTGTAGCTGGTTTTTTGACTGATGTGCATTTTCAACATGAGCATCTGATGTACAATACAGTAGATTGCATTACCATTAATAAGTCTCTAGCTGCTGCTGACATGTCATGCTATTTGATCTATGGTTTTATGTTCCTGAATGGGCATATTTTACTTTCTCCCTGACATTTCAGGTAATTATTCTAGGTGAAACAGTGGCTATCAAGCAGATATCTAGTTCTTGTAACTTACATTTGAACTTAAAGTGTACCTACCTCTATTCATAAAACAAATATTGATAGAAGAATAGTGCAAGTTAAAGGGGTTGGCCACTTTCAAACCAATATTGAGAGATAAATGTAGTTGTTTGTATAATAAAAAGTTGTATAATTTTTCAATACACTTTCTGTATCAATTCCTCACGGTTTTCTAGATCTCTGCTTGCTGTCATTCACTCTGTTTACTTCCAGTGGTTAAAATCAGTCCATGGTCATGTGATAGACACACAGGTGCACAGCTTGTTACCAGACAGATGTCTGATTACTGTGCTGTGACTATAACGAGTAGTGCAGGTCGCATGACCATGGACCGTATATCACATGACCATGAACCGTATATCACATGACCATGGACTGATTTTTATCCACTGGAAGTAAGCAGAATGAATGTCATCAAGCAGAGATCTAGAAAACAGGGAGGAATTGATACAGAAAGTATATTGAAAAATTGTACAACTTTTTATTATACAAACAATTACATTAGTCTCTCACTATTGATCTGAAAGTGGCCAACCCCTCTAATAGGAAACTAGGTTTAGGAAACTTGATAACATATTTTATTAAGAAAATATGTTTCCTTCTGCACTTATCACACTGAGCTATTATTTACAAATCTGTGGAGAGAAGAGGAGGAGGAGGCTGCTGGACAACACATGTATAGCTGCAGCTGCTAAGTCCTTTTATACTGAGAGTGAGGGAACTCTTTTAACACTGCTAGGTTTCTAGATAAGACTACCACTCTATCTTCCTCCTCCCACTCCATAGACTTCTGTGTTTGAGGTGAATATGGAGGGACTCTATATAAGACAAGGAGGAGGAGAGCAGCCTAATAAGTGGAGAAAAAATATATTTCTTTAATAATATATTACAAATGTTCTTTCACATGTTTTATTCATTTTGAAATGTTGATTTATACTTCATGCCACATGGCTGGGCACTTTGGGCATACAATAAATTATATGCTTATCTGTCCTTATCTAGGTAAGTAATGAATGGCCCTATATTTGCCTGCTAAAAATAACATATACCATACTATATGTACAACTTTTTTAGGTGCACAAGGGGCTTAAAGGGAAGGGCATCTGCTTCTATTTAAAAAAAAAAAAATGGTTCCTGCTCTGTATTAGATCACATATATGAAGCTAAGCTACTATATTTCTTTCTAAATATTTCTTACAATTATGATGGTGAGAGGTTTTCTGGCATGCATGAATGATAGAGTCCATGGCTTGCACACCAAATTCTTCAAATTAGCAGCTGGATATGAAGTAACCCATGCACTGTTCTAGCACATGGTCAACTACAATGGTATGAAAAATGGGTTTCCATGACATGAAAAATATGCCTTCAGAAATTCAATGTCAATGCTGTGACATCACAGTCTCTGTTTTCAGTTAGGTAAGTTATTATTACATCACAACAGTGATTCTGTCAGATGAGCTGCAATGACATCACAAGTAGGTTGCAGTTCAGTTTGGTAAGCTGATGTGACCTGACAGGTGTGTTTCCTTCAGGTAAGCTACTGTGACATCACATGTGAATTTCAGTAAATTAAAGGGAGTCTATCACCTTCCTAATGGTATATAAACTAAATATAATGGTTCATAAAACACTTTTACTATTTTATAGATGTAACTTTGTTACTGAACACCATTCTGTCCTTTTTTTTTTTTTTTCCCTTCCCAAAAAAGTGGATTTTAAAAATGTGCCAATGAGGGTCTTGGTGCACTGAGGGTATTCCCTCTATGACAGAGCTGACATCACAGGGCTTTGGACATTTCTGAGGTAGAGAAAAATGGTGCAGCAGCAGGGAAGGGAGTGCCCCAGTGCACCAAAACCCTCATTTGTATATTCTTAAAATATACTCTTTTGGACAAAGGACAGATTCGGCTACAGTATCAGAGGTACATTTGTAAAGCTGTCACAGTGCTCTACCAGCTGCTAAATCTAGTTCATATACCATTAGGGAGATGGTAGACTCCCTTTTACCTACTACAGATTTCAGTCAGTCATGGTACTGCAACATCACAACTGTGTTTCAGTCAAATATGTACTGTGACATGAAAACTGTTCCAGTCATGGCATCACAAGTGAAAGTTCCATATCTGTGTTATTATCAATTTGGCTGCTATGACATCGTAAGTGGGTTTCAGTCACTTACTGAAAGGCGATTTAATATCACAACTGTGTTTCTGAAAACTTATTCTGTAACATCACAACTGTTTTTCTATTAGTAAAGTTGCTGTTAAATTGCAGATTCAGTTTTAATGGCTCCAGGATGGGTATATTGTAAGACTATACTGTCCTTGCAGGGGCCATTTGTTGATGGTTTCTTCCCTTGACAGGTAAATAAGACACGGAAGGGAAAAAAATATGTATTGGTTGTGTATTTTTGCATACAGGTGGTTAACCTTGTCCCCAAAGACATCTTTCTACAGCCTATAATTATTAACAATGATTGAACCTTCCTGCCAGTGTTTCTTCACTGCTGCTCTACTGGACAAACTACAAAGAAAGAAATGTAAATCTAATTAATATTTAATTTTGTTTTAATTGTATTTTCATCTTTGTATTTTCATTTCATTTTTTACAAAATCCTTCTATTAAGTCTATGTGACCCTGTAACCTTATTTGTCAAGCTCAATAATATTATACAGACATTCTCGGTCATAAGAAACATAAATCAAAACTGATTAAGAAAGATTGATATTGATTAATGTTTTTCAGAATAATTACAAGCATTTATGTTCTGATTATTTCTCTTACGAGTAATGGTCTGAAGTATATTAGTTTTACTTTGTCCTTATTTAAGGTTGATTAGCATGTGTTTCTTTATCTTTTTGTTTATGAACTGGTGAGATTTTAGACAGTAAAATAAAAAGAGAAAATATGCCAAAATATCTATTTAGGTAGCATTGCTAGATACGGAATTGAGAACCTCTTTTGGGTTCTTATACAACAGATTATAAGAACTCTATAGTGAAAGGTTATGTATACTTATTGATACGTTTTTGTCTGCAGTCCCCTGACACGCAGCCTGGCTATTCATTTGAATTATCAGGTGAATAATCAGGTGGTCCCTGCATTCAATTGAAGTTACAATTAATTAAGGGTTACTATTGATCATATCTACTGACCTAATTTCAATGACCGATAGAACCCCAAATACATGCAATAGTGTAAACCAGGAATGATTGCTCTAAGCTGTTACTAACTGGTTTATATCATGTGGTCAAGGTTACTCTAGTTTATAGGCCTACTTATAAAAGGAGGTCAGTGACCACAAGCAATGACTATTTTCTGGCAAATGGATCACCCAGGATGTGCAAAAATTATTGATCTGGCTGTTTATGAAAAAAAAGGTGGTCACCCCTCTTTTTACAAAATAATTTAAAATATGCCAAGGGGTCCCCCTCTTTTTCATAACTAGCCAGATACAGACAGAAGCTTGCAGGCTTTTATTAGCAGGGTGGGAAGGTCCATGACTATTGGCCCCTTCCCTTGCTGATGATGTATCTAGGATCTACCATTACTTCAGATGGTCAAGTTCTGCTGGTACTTGGCTCTTCTTGATAGCTCAGGTGTTGTTGGGTATCAGGATAACGCTGAGTGGTTTTTACTGGATCACACTAAAAACCTGACTTAACGGAAAGCTGTCATTAGACAGCTTCATTGCTGAGACAATAATAATGTATTCAATGGAGTAAATACCAGGGTAGCAGTGGTAGTGGCTGCCACAGGGCCCGGGACATTAGGGGGCCCAGAGGGCCCCTGATTTTTTTATTTTTTTTTTTTTAATAGGTCGTTGCCTGCTGGAGTAAACCCAGCAGGTAATGGGTCCTATTTACTTACTGATCCCCGATCCTGCTCATGGCCGCCTGCACTTCCCATTCTGCGGAGGCGGCTGGGAGCAGGAGCGGGGATCGGTAAGTAAGGCCAAGGGCCCACAAACCCCACAAACACTGCTATCATTATACTCTGGGGTCTTTTCATACCTCAGAATATAATGATCGAAGGCCCAGGGGAGTTGAGGGAACATAAAAAAAACAACGTTTACTTACCTCTCCTGCTCTCCGGCAGTTTTTGGGCCTTTTTGGTGATGTACCAGACGTCACATGGGCCAGGCCGGCATCAATATGCATCGCGACCCCGGCCTGGCTCACGTGACGTCTGGTCCAACATTGAAGAGGGCCGAAAGGAGTGCGCCAGAGCCAGGGAGAGGTAAGAAACAGTGGTTTTTATGTTTTTCTGAAAAGACCCCAGAGTATAATAATTGTTTATGGGTGGTCCACAATGGGGAATAATAGTGTGTGCAGGGGCCACTGTGGGGCATAATAGTGTGTGCAGGGGCCACTATAGGGCATAATAGTGTGTGCAGGGGCCACTATAGGGCATAATGTGTGTGCAGGGGCCACTATGGGGCATAATAGTGTGTGCAGGGGCCACTATGGCACATAATAGTGTATGTAGGAGCCACTATGGGGCATAATATTGTGTGCAGGAATGTGGGAAATGCAGTTTGTTCGTGGAGGGGGGGGGGGGTACGTCAAATGTTCACCTTGGGACCCAGCCATTCCTAGTTACGCCACTGAATGTATTTTTAGTAGCACACAAATGCATGAGATAAACCATCGTATTGAAATAAAAGGAGTCCATTGAATCTGAAGTAGTCGTCTGCATAATGGAGCCTGTAAAATAAAAACAACACAAAAAAAACACATTAGTAAACATTTATAAACAAAACAATTATTATACTTACCTTGCCTTGCACCAACACAGGAGTAACAAGCTCCTCCTGCTCTCTCCCTTCACATTACACCTTGGGTGATTTAGATCATGTGGTTTTTGTTATCTGAGTTAATTGACCTACTTTCAGAAATCAATGACTGGGAGCAAGGACCGTTTTCAGGCACAAGGATCACTCAAGATGTGTCAAAGTTATTAATTGTGGCTCATCTGGTCAGTGCACCATAAAATGGTCCTAACTCCCGGCCACTGACCTAGTTTTCAAAGTACTATATATGAAATAAACCAGCCAGTAACAACTGTAAACTGTCATTGCCTTGTTTCTACTATTATAAGGGATCGGGGTTGTTATCATTCATTGAAAGCAGATCTGTGGCCTACATTCAAAGACCAGTAGTAACCCACCATGATTACATACAATAGTGCAAACTGGCTGGTATAGTTCCTGCATTAAAGGCAGTGCGTGGCTTTTTGGCTCTTGCATTTTCAGCAGATGCCACTTGCCAGTTCATTTAAAAATTAATGGACAGCCCCTGCATTCACAGGAAGTGTGATGCAGACATGAAATATTGCATCGGCATAGCTTCTCCTCTTTTCCTGATGGCTGCAGCACCTGTATTTCAGTTAAAGAATGGTTGTAAAACAAAATATGTGTTTTGGAGTGGCCAAATCAGAATCCTGATCTTAACCTTGTCAAGATACTGTGGTGTGATCTGAAGTTTACACGTAAGGCATCCCAGAAATGCTAATAAACTTAATTTGCAGGGAAGAATGGTCTAAAAGGCGTGAATTATAAAACTGTGTTATTAGTTATTGTGACTTAGATAGTAATCAGACCACACTGCTGTAGCAATCAATGCAGTAATCCAGGTAATTCCAGTTACGTTTTCTTGCAGCTGTAAAAGTTAAGCTAGCCATACACAGGATAGATAAGATATCTTTCACTGAACAATGGGGAGACTATATCAATTTTCTGTCATAGTGAAGTGAAATTGTGGCGCACATTTGCCACAAGGCCCTTTCATGTTCGAAATGTGTGCCACAACCCTCAGTCTGAGCCTCACTTGTCACATGATGTGAATGTTGGTGGAGTAGGGCTGTCCAGGGACACCTCGGCCCAATATTGTCATCATAACTCACACTAGTTTTCTGACGTGAGTTATAATGGAAATCTATGCCCTTTCCAAAGGGTTTGTTCACAGTAGTGTTATTTAATGTCCATTGCTCTCATCTGTCATAGGATGAGAGCAATGAACATTAAACAACAGATGTAGTCGGAACCCCTTCCATCTGGTGTCCATCTACATTCACCCCTGTGTATAAAGCATGACAGATGCTTTCTTCCATCGTTTTTTACTTTTAATATGGAAGAAAAAGTCCTGTTTGTTACAAAAGTAAACAAACATGGCAGAAGAAAGTGTTCATCATGTTTTTTCATCATAGTCAATGGGATCAGATACAGACGGAGGGGCTCCATTTGCGTTCGTTACTTTACTGCCGGTAATGTCTGTTTCTGTCATCTTATTACAGATGACAGCAATGGACTGTAATAATGGTAGTGTGAACATACCCTTACTATCATAGATCTCCATTTTGGCTGATGGGTTCCCTGCACCAGTTGGGGTCTTTATTAAGACTAGCATAGGAAATGCCAGTCTTAATAAATCAGACCCAATCTGTATGTTTGGCTTTATGGTTATGTTTTTCTGTGGAGGAAAGGAATATTCATTCACTACTAGTTCTCAAGTTAACAGAGTTAAACAGTTAGAGTTAAAAGGCTGAGGATCTAGACAGAATCTGATATGACAACAAGCCTTTAATGCTAAGTGATTGCCCCAGTTAATTCAATAGGAAACACTTGATAAATAATTTACCCAGGACAGATGCATGTACTTGCTAGTCAGTGATTCCAAAGATGAAAATCAAATTAGAACTAGAGCAAAATGCATGATAGCCGTAATGTTGTTCTTTAAAGTTTAATTGAGACAGTCTACAGGGTAAAATATGTCATATTTTTCCTTTCGGACAGTACATGCAAGATAAAAACTTTTTCATCTTAACATAAGACTGTGAAACAGCTGGCCGGCCACCAGCCACATTGTTTTAGCCATTAGAGGACTTGTTCTGTGTCCTAATGGCAGTAAGCATATAGTCATTATATCATTCTGGCAAACATGTTTTCTGAAAGTTAATGTTGAGGCTATTCAGTAGATTAATTTTCTGAAAAGCATGCCAAGAACCAAGTAGGCTTATAAGTTTAGCAGCAATTTTTCATATTTTCAAGAAAATTTCCAAAATGTGCTTTTTAAATGACCAATTCAGTTGTGAAGTGGTTTTGGGGGCCTAAAGCATTAGAATCCCTTCCATGCATCACCCTATTTCAAAACTGCACCCTTCAAAGTATTGAAAACGCTATGTAGAAAGTGCTTTAATTCTTGTGAAAATCCTAAAGGGTTAACAAAGTGAACAAATTATACCTAACCTGCTTATCTATACTAAAACTAGGTAAATTAAGACTGGCTGCGCTAAACTATTTATGGGTTTTTTTTTTTTTAATAACTTTTAAGTCTTTATGACACAGGTTACAACAGCTCCGCACAGTGATCCTTGTCTCTCTGTGCCTGGAGGCCAATCCGACAGAGATGGAGGATATACAAAGTTACAAGTAGCATAAGGTCCAGAAGTCTTCTCTCATTATTAAGGTTGCTAACAGCAGCCAGTGCTAAGAGATGCAGGGCAGAACAGGATGGTAATGTGCAGTTTCATGACAGACCTTAAATTTTATAGGCTGCAGGTACAAGGATCAGCTTTGCAGCCCATTAATTTAAGTGGGTTGGGAAGGGGTTAATATGATAGAGTTTTTATTTTAACTTAGTATTAAAATGTTTTTGATAACACTTTTTTCATACTTTTTTTATAAACTTGACATATTTTCCTTGGGGTTTTGGGTAAATGACCTTTCTTCCAAAGGTTAGCTGTTGATCACATGTATGGAACAGTCGTCTGTACGAACAATTGATGAACATTCATTCCAGACAAGCCATAGCAGTCTAAAATCTAATGTGTATGGGCAACTTTACATATTCCTTGCTGTTTCCCGAATAAAAAAAAAAAAACTGATTCTACTGTTCCTTTAAGCTAAATGTGTCTACTCTTTTAGGAATATGAGCACAGGTAGAATCACATCCCAAACTTCCCCCTCTGTAAGGTTTGCCAATATTTATGGTAAGTAATTAAGATGTTTTGAAGCAAAGTTCATATTAAATTTACAGCTCAGCATTGGTGTTAATTGCTCGACATCTCGTGTACACATCACTATTTCATCCCTTTCCCAAGTTAATTTCATGCTTCCTTGTTCTCTGTGTACACAAGAGTGCAACATCTTGAGTCGATCTGGATAATTAAGATTCATTGTGATGCTGATGTCAATTAAGATATCAGATAAAAGAAAAGAAAATATTCTTTAAACATATTTTAAACAGAAATTTCAAGCAGTGACATCTTTTCAGCATCCAGGAGCACCCTGCATGCAAATTACATAGCACTTTAATATCTAAAGAGCTTTATAGACATTGCTGATACATTATTCATTTTCCCCTTTCCATTTGCATTTTTCACTTGAGTTCATTGGACTGTACTGGTTAAGAAAGGCTACATATATGGCTTGTCCACAAGTCTCATGATTCAAATGGAGATCAATACATATGTCTTGAACTTTGCTATTGTGTATTAAACGCTACAGTGACTCAGTATAGATTTATCACTCAACCCTGAAGATTACTTCAATTGATATACTTTTTGGATGCTCTATAGGTTAATACCTATTCAATTTTAACTAAGAAAATGCGTTTCATACATGAGATAGAAATCTTTGTATATCTTCAAGGTAAATAAAAAAAAATTGTATCAGTTGGCAGATCATGTTTTATTACAGGATCCAGTCACACAGCATCAGGCTCAGAATGACCCACAGGGGAGCCGGTGAATCCTCTAGAGGGCCACTAGACACAGAAAGGCACTAGAATAATATCAGGCTGCTGAGATGACTTATATATATATATATATATATATATATATATACATACATACATACAGAGGTAGGCTGATCAGGATTCTCCTTTGCTATACTCTACCTTAATAATGTTGCTCCAGGGTCCCCATCACCCACTATCTTTCAGTATCCTGCTGCAATATATGAGAACAATATGTCCCTGGCTCACAGATATAAGGAGGCTATATTCCAAGGCTGGAGTCAGTCAGCAGGCTACCAGCAGGAACCCCAGGGATAGAAATAGTCAGATGCAAGGGACAGCAGGCTGCTACTTATCAAAATGCATTGGAGCAGATTCAGATCATGGCAGGTAATATTTATTCTGTCAAATGACTATTGTTTTATCTGGTGGGCCCAAGGACCTTAATGTCTGTATATACATTGAAGCTTCTGCAAAAGACACTTCTAAACTATGAAGAGTACATCCTTATCCAAACCAGATTTCATGTGATTCATATGAGATTTTCAGTACCACCATATATTATACATACAAATCATGAGTTCAGTTCCTAAATTAATAGAGTTGTCTTCTTGAACTCTCTGCAGAACCGAGGCTCACTATAGGATTTACTGAGTCAGTTTGATCTGACATGCTGCATTGTAGTCTTGGTATTGAAGCCTACCATAGCCAACACCAGAATGAAATTTTCCTGTGATTGCCTGGGTTTTTTCCAGGTGTTCTTGCCTTTCATCTGTTAAAAGGTTAATTGATCTTGATGCATGTAGAGTGTGTGCTCAGTGCTAATATATTAGCGTTATATAATGTAGATCTATACATTGTAGATATATATCTATATAGTGTTTCTTCTCTCTGATGTTCTGCACTTTGCATAACTGCTTGAGAAAATGTAATCTGCCAATGTTCTTAATTCCACAAACTAATCAAGCTAATATAGAGCCGCCTCTTCCCACTGTGAGAAAAAGATATGTTATGGTCAGATGGCACTCTATTGTATTAAGCTAAATTGAGGGAAAGACTAATTAGATCTGAGCCTCTTGGTGGCATTTAAGAAAGTCTTTAGTCTGTGACATCTAAGGTCTATGCAATAACTATACATCAGTCAAGTGAAGACATAAATAACAAGTCAATGTTATTAGACTACACCAGTAGAGAGTTGATTACCCTAAGAAAACACAATGCTGGCAACTTTACCGCCATGCTTTAACTCTGGAAATTGATTAACCGCTGACGGCTGCTTCATTGACCTTCAATGATTTGTTGTATTGCTTGTAATCTAATTCCTGCTGGACAATGTGACCTATCTTTATGTGCATATGCAAAAGAATCATATCTGAAAGACGAGACGGACTTCATTCATTTTCATATACTTTTTCATATAAATTTATCTTCCCTGACCGATTGCTTTTTGTGTATTATTCAGTTGATGAAACTTTAAATACTTTATCTATTTCGCTATTTAGTATTAAAAAAATTAAACAATAAGACACTTACTAACAATTGTATCCCCACGGATATATGTAACCCACACCCTAAGAAAAGCAGAAAAGCTGCTTTTTTTTTTTTTTGAGACAAACCCAAGAATGACTACAAAAGGAATGGGAAATCTATAGGAAGCTCTTATACTTCTCCCTTCTGCTCAATCCACTTCAGACTATGGTTCAAAAAATCGCAGCAAAATCTACAACAACAAAAAAGTCAGCAACATGGGGCCTTAGTTTAAATGCTCCCAGGAATCTCCAAATTGACAGGAAAACCCCTTTTGATGCAAGTTTGCATAAACCATGTCCCCTATATGGTCCAATTTGTGTAAGTTTAATGCAAAAAGTGAAACTATTGAGAGGTATGGATATTATGGTATACAACACTCTGGTTGTTCCCTACAGTCTTATAAATTTACTTTGATAAACTTCTTATGGAAGATAGAAAATGTTGTAAACTTCTATGTGGGCATGGATTGATGTCAGCAAATGCATTCTCGGCGCAATGCAGATAATATGAAGAAACTAAGTCCTGGGGTAGTATGGCGGCTCATGGGGTAGCAGTACTGTTGCTGCAGTAGCCCTATAGGTTTAATATTAACTATGACAGCATCTTGATGGACTTTGCATGTCAATGTGACTTACCTGCTGTCTTTTTCTCATGTTCTAAAATCATACATAGGTTAATTCGCCTCCAATGGTGTTGGAGGTACTGGGAAAATGGACATAGCTATGAGATATGCAGAAGTAGAAGTCATACCTGAGCTCTCCTAAAGGCCCCTCAATTACATTAATAGACACCAGTATTATAAATGGTACAAATGGCATCCTGCTAAAGGGTTCTCCAGAAAGGCTGTGAATACTTATTTACGTAGCACAAGCAACTAACAGTGAAAACAGGAGAGCAGGGAAGAAGCAGGGTGTTTTGGGGGCTGGTTCCGATCACATGACTCGGGGTCAGAACTAGCCCAGAACCCCTGGGTTTGCCTCCTAAAAGCCCTGGAGGAAGTAAGTATCCACAGGCTCCCTGGAGAATCCCTTCAAATATTTTGCATTGTAACCCAGGAGCTTTAAGTTATAACTCTGATAAGGAAATTCACAACTTTAATTTTTATTTTTACTCACAATTCAGATAGAAAAAAAAGAAAGAAAAATGATACATTTAGATGTCACAGTTCAACAAGTAAACATAATTCCTTTCCCCTCCCATTTCCTGTAAGACCCCTTCAAAAAAAGAACTAACAAAAATATGATTAATAAAAATCTAAAGGAAATTTCTCTGACCTCATTTTACAAATCTTGAGAAAGAGGCCACTGTATGCCCCTTAAGTTATACCCCTTAAGTTAATACATCAATAAATTATTAACCTTTCCTTTCCTGTGCCACTATGGACACTTATCCCTTAGCCACAGGACAGGGGATAAGTGTCCAATCCCCCTAAGGTTTCCTTGTGAACGGAGCGCCAGTGTGTTTGCATAACTGGCCCTCTATTCACTTCTATGGATCTGTGGGCGCTGCCAAAGATTGCAGTCCCTGCAGCCCCATAGAAGTAAATGGAGCACCATTCACACAAGTGCGCACTGTTGCTCCATTCACAAGACTTTAGGGTGACTTTCAGTCCCCCTTCCTCCTGATCAATTGCTGTAATCTTCAGGGTTGAGTCCCCAGAGATCATACCTGGATGGGTAAATTTCCCCCCCCCACAAAAACCCCCCCCCCATTTCCCAAAAATTAATGTGCTTTTGGCATAACTTGGGCAACCCACACAAGGTTTAGTTGTTTCGCCCCCGAAATTTTTTTATAAAAAAAAGATAAAAAAAAACCATCAAACCCACCCCAAACAAAAAATATTCCCCCCCCCCTTCCCCCTCTTCCCCCTTTTTTTTGGGGGGGGGCCAAAAACCCACCCCATTTTGCCCCCCGGAAACAACAAAACTCACTAAGATTTGGGGTCTTATGGGATAAGGGGGGGGCAAAGTGAAAATTTAAATTTTTAAAGAAATATGCCATTTTGGTGCCTAATACGTTGTATCCACTTTGAGTCATCAGAGACATGAACTCCTAAAACTATTAAGTGGGCTATCCCGGGTAAAAGAAAAATTATATATGTGGGTTTAAACTGCTGCTTGGGCACACAGCAGGGCTCAGAAGGGAAGGAACACTGCACTTTTTAGCTTTTGGCGTACACATTTAGAGGGACTTTCTGGACGCCATGTTATTTTTGCAAATCCCTGGAGGTGCCAGTAAATTGGAATTCCCCAAGAAGTGACTCCATTTTGTAGGGGCAATTTTAGGGTCTCTGCAAATATGACATGGCGTCCAAAATCCAACAATCTAAATCTACGCTCCAAAAGCCACATAGCACTCCTTCACATCTGTGCCCTGCTGTGTGCCCAAATGGCAGTTTACGCCCACATGTATGACACTGGTGTACCCAGGATGATGTAATTAATGTCATATGTGGGTATAAATTGCTCCTTGGGCATAGCCGGGCACAGAAGGGAAGGAGCGCTATTTTGGTTTTTGAAACGGTTTGGTTTTTGGACACCATGCCACTTTTTCAGAGCCCCGGGATTGTCAGTAAAGTGGAATCCACAGACTTGTGACCCCATTTTGGAAACTACACCCTTGAAGGGATTTATCAAGTGGGATAGTGAGCATTTTTAACCCTTGAGTATTGCATTCATTTAATTTCAATAAATGAATGCACAGCTGATAATAAAATAAGACATCCTCTGAAAATAAGCCCTAACCCATCTTTCAGAGCAAAAAATAATATAAGACCATGACTTATATGAGTTTCGGTCTGTCTGTCTGTTCTTTATGCGCGACCAAATGACTGGACCGATGCTCACCAAATTTGGCACACAGGTGTCCAGGAAGATTTTAGATAGGGTCTCAGCTCCCTAGGACGTACCATTCCTGAGATACAGTATTCCCAAAAAATGACCTGCATTAGCTAAAACAAGCCTGCAAGTCTTTCACTCATATTCCAACTGCCATACACACGGTCACATGTCCCTTATCATCCAATAGAAGCTTGCAGGCGCTTAGTCTCCACAAGCACACAGCTTTACTCAAGGTTTCCCTAGCAACCAAGCTATTTATGACCTGTATTAGTCAATAACAGTTCGCTGGTTCTTAAATTTTCAGTCATATCATGTGTATCAGCCAATATAAGTTCACATTTAATTTACCAGGTTTCCATAACAACCTAAGCATAAGTAGACTGTACCTATACTGGACTCAGTGGCATAACTAGGAATGGCTGGGACCCAAGGCGAACATTTGACAAGATATGTCACAGACAACAGCGAATTGTTGAAACTCCCCAGCAGACCCAAGCCTGTCTCCAATCTGACAAGGCAGTGTCAGCCACATGCACACAGCTGCACTCCATGTTTCCATAACAACCCAGCCATTTTTCTTCACTTCTGTAGGTCAGCTTTAAAGGAGCAGGGTGCTATGGATGACACTGTTACATAAAGTCACATACACATAGCTTTACTCCAGGTTTTCCATAACAACCGATTGCAGGTTTTTCACTGATATCCAAACTAAGATACACATGATCACACGACGCTTATGGACCAATGGAAAATCGCAGGTTCTTCAGTCTTGACATACACACAACTTTACACCAGGTTTCCATAGCAACCAAGCTATTTATGACCTGCATGAGTCAATAGCATTTCACAGGTCCTTAAATATTCAGTCATATGACATGTATCAGTCAATATAACTTCACATTTCATTTACCAGGTTTCCATAACAACACAGCCATAAATAGACTGTACCTATACTGGACTGCCATAGTGGATGTCAAGTGTAAAACTGGCCAATTCTTATGGGGATACTACTCTAACAAAAAATGAAATATACCCGTGCGAAGCCGGGTCTTTCTGCTAGTGTGTATGTATATATGTGTATGCCTTGCGAAAATATTCGGCCCCCTTGAACTTTTTAACCTTTTGCCACATTTCAGGCTTCCAACATAAGGATATAAAATTTTAATTTTTTGGTGAAGAATCAACAACAAGTGGGACACAATTGTGAAGTGGAACAAAATTTATTGGTTATTTTAAACTTTTGTAAAAAATAAAAAACTGAAAAGTGGGGCGTGCAATAATATTCGGCCCCTTTACTTTCAGTGCAGCAAACTCACTCCAGAAGTTCAGTGAGGATCTCTGAATGACCCAATGTTGTCCTAAATGAATGATGATGATAAATATAATCCACCTGTGTGTAATCAAGTCTCCGTATAAATGCACCTACTCTGTGATAGTCTCAGGGTTCTGTTTAAAGCGCAGAGAGCATCATGAAGACCAAGGAACACACCAGGCAGGTCCGTGATACTGTTGTGGAGAAGTTTAAAGCTGGATTTGGATACAAAAAGATTTCCCAAACTTTAAACATCCCAAGGAGCACTGTGCAAGCGATCATATTGAAATGGCAGGAGTATCAGACCACTGCAAATCTACCAAGACCCGGCCGTCCCTCTAAACTTTCATCTCAAACAAGGAGAAGACTGATCAGAGATGCAGCCAAGAGGCCCATGATCACTCTAGATGAACTGCAGAGATCTACAGCTGAGGTGGGAGAGTCTGTCCATAGGACAACAATCAGTCATACACTGCACAAATCTGGCCTTTATGAAAGAGTGGCAAGAAGAAAGCCATTTCTCAAAGATATCCATAAAAAGTCTTGTTTAAAGTTTGCCACAAGCCACCTGGGAGACACACCAAACATGTGGAAGAAGGTTCTCTGGTCAGATGAAACCAAAATCGAACTTTTTGGCCACAATGCAAAACGATAGCATCACAGCTCATCACCCTGAACACACCATCCCCACTGTCAAACATGGTGGTGACAGCATCATGGTTTGGGCCTGCTTTTTTTTCAGCAGGGACAGGGAAGATGGTTAAAATTGATGGGAAGATGGATGGAGCCAAATACAGGACCTTTCTGGAAGAAAACCTGTTGGAGTCTGCAAAAGACCTGAGACTGGGACGGATATTTATCTTCCAACAAGACAAAATCTACAATGGAATGGTTCACAAATAAACATATCCAGGTGTTAGAATGGCCAAGTCAAAGTCCAGACCTGAATCCAGTCGAGAATCTGTGGAAAGAGCTGAAAACTGCTGTTCACAAACGCTCTCCATCCAACCTCACTGAGCTCGAGCTGTTTTCCAAGGAAGAATGGGCAAGAATTTCAGTCTCTCGATGTGCAAAACTGATAGAGACATACCCCAAGCGAGTTGCAGCTGTAATCGCAGCAAAAGGTGGCGCTACAAAGTATTAACTTAAGGGGGCCGAATAATTTGCACGCCCCACTTTTCAGTTTTTTATTTTTTACAAAAGTTTAAAATAACCAATAAATTTCGTTCCTCTTCACAATTGTGTCCCATTTGTTGATTCTTCACCAAAAAATTAAAATTTTATATCCTTATGTTTGAAGCCTGAAATGTGGCAAAAGGTTGAAAAGTTCAAGAGGGCCGAATACTTTCGCAAGGCACTGTACAGTGGGGAAAAAAAAGTATTTAGTCAGCCACCAATTGTGCAAGTTCTCCCACTTAAAAAGATGAGAGAGGCCTGTAATTGACATCATAGGTAGATCTCAACTACGAGAGACAAAATGAGAGAACAAATCCAGAAAATCACATTGTCTGATTTTTAAAGAATTTATTTGCAAATTATGGTGGAAAATAAGTATTTGGTCAACTACAAACAAGCAAGATTTCTGGCTCTCACAGACCTGTAACTTCTTCTTTAAGAGGCTCCTCTGTCCTCCACACATTACCTGTAGTAATGGCACCTGTTTGAAATTGTTATCAGTATAAAAGACACCTGTCCACAACCTCAAACAGTCACACTCCAAACTCCACTATGGTGAAGACCAAAGAGCTGTGGAAGGACACCAGAAACAAAATTGTAGACCTGCACCAGGCTGGGAAGACTGAATCTGCAATAGGCAAGCAGCTTGGTGTGAAGAAATCAACTGTGGGAGAAATGATTAGAAAATGGAAGACCTACAAGACCACGGATAATCTCCCTCGATCAGGGGCTCCACGCAAGATCTCACCCCATGGGGTCAAAATGATCACAAGAACGGTGAGCAAAAATCCCAGAACCACACAGGGGGACCTACTGAATGACCTGCAGAAAGCTGGGACTAATGTAACAAAGGCTACCGTCAGTAACATACTACGCCACCAGGGACTCAGATCCTGCTTAAGCCAGTACATATCAGGGCCCGTTTGAAGTTTGCTAGAGAGCATTTGGATGTTCCAGAAGAGTATTGGGAGAATGTCATATGGTCAGATGAAACCAAAGTAGAACTGTTTATTAGAAACACAACTCGTCGTGTTTGGAGGAGAGTGAATGCTGAGTTGCATCCAAAGAACACCATACCTACTGTGAAGCATGGGGGTGGCAAAATCATGCTTTGGGGCTGTTTCTTTGCAAAGGGACCAGGATGACTGATCCATGTACATGAAAGAATGAATGGGGCCATGTATCGTGAGATTTTGAGTGCAAACCTCCTTCCATTAGCAAGGGCATTGAAGATGAAACGTGGCTGGGTCTTTCAGCATGACAATGATCCCAAGCACACCGCCAGGGCAACGAAGGAGTGCCTTCGTAAGAAGCATTTCAAGGTCCTGGAGTGGCCTAGCCAGTCTCCAGATCTCAACCCTATAGAAAACCTTTGGAAGGAGTTGAAAGTCCGTGTTGCCCAGCAACAGCCCCAAAACATCACTGCTCTAGAGGAGATCTGCATGGAGGAATGGGCCAACATACCAGCAACAGTGTGTGCCAACCTTGTGAAGACTTACAGAAAATGTTTGACCTCTGTCATTGCCAACAAAGGATATACAGTCATATGAAAAAGTTTAGGCACCCCTATTAATCTTAATCATTTTTAGTTCTAAATATTTGGGTGTTTGCAACAGCCATTTCAATTTGATATATCTAATAACTGATGGACACAGTAATATTTCAGGATTGAAATGAGGTTTATTGTACTAACAGAAAATGTGCAATATGCATTAAACTAAATTTGACCGGTGCAAAAGTATGGGCACCTCAACAGAAAAGTGACATTAATATTTAGTAGATCCTCCTTTTGCAAAAATAACAGCCTCTAGTCGCTTCCTGTAGCTTTTAATCAGTTCCTGGATCCTGGATGAAGGTATTTTTGACCATTCCTCTTTACAAAACAATTCCAGTTCAGTTAAGTTTGATGGTCGCCGAGCATGGACAGCCCGCTTCAAATTATCCCACAGATGTTCAATGATATTCAGGTCTGGGGACTGGGATGGCCATTCCAGAACATTGTAATTGTTCCTCTGCATGAATGCCTGAGTAGATTTGGAGCTGTGTTTTGGATCATTGTCTTGCTGAAATATCCATCCCCGGCGTAACTTCAAATTCGTCACTGATTCTTGTACATTATTCTCAAGAATCTGCTGATACTGAGTTGAATCCATGCGACCCTCAACTTTAACAAGATTCCCGGTGCCGGCATTGGCCACACAGCCCCAAAGCATGATGGAACCGCCACCAAATTTTATAGTGGGTAGCAAGTGTTTTTCTTGGAATGCTGTGTTTTTTTGACGCCATGCATAACACCTTTTTGTATGACCAAACAACTCAATCTTTGTTTCATCAGTCCACAGGACCTTCTTCCAAAATGAAGCTGGCTTGTCCAAATGTGCTTTTGCATACCTCAGGCGACTCTGTTTGTGGCGTGCTTTCAGAAACGGCTTCTTTCGCATCACTCTCCCATACAGCTTCTCCTTGTGCAAAGTGTGCTGTATTGTTGACCGATGCACAGTGACACCATCTGCAGCAAGATGATGCTGCAGCTCTTTGGAGGTGGTCTGTGGATTGTCCTTGACTGTTCTCACCATTCTTCTTCTCTGCCTTTCTGATATTTTTCTTGGCCTGCCACTTCTGGGCTTAACAAGAACTGTCCCTGTGGTCTTCCATTTCCTTACTATGTTCCTCACAGTGGAAACTGACAGGTTAAATCTCTGAGACAACTTTTTGTATCCTTCCCCTGAACAATTATGTTGAACAATCTTTGTTTTCAGATCATTTGAGAGTTGTTTTGAGGAGCCCATGATGCCACTCTTCAGAGGAGATTCAAATAGGAGAACAACTTGCAATTGGCCACCTTAAATACCTTTTCTCATGATTGGATACACCTGGCTATGAAGTTCAAAGCTCAGTGAGGTTACAAAACCAATTTTGTGCTTCAGTAAGTCAGTAAAAAGTAGTTAGGAGTATTCAAATCAATAAAATGATAAGGGTACCCAAATTTTTGCACCGGTCAAATTTTGGTTTAATGCATATTGCACATTTTCTGTTAGTACAATAAACCTCATTTCAATCCTGAAATATTACTGTGTCCATCAGTTATTAGATATATCAAATTGAAATGGCTGTTGCAAACACCCAAATATTTAGAATTAAAAATGATTAAGATTAATAGGGGTGCCCAAACTTTTTCATATGACTGTATAACAAAGTATTGAGATAAACTTTTGTTATTGACCAAATACTTATTTTCCACCATAATTTGCAAATAAATTCTTTAAAAATTAGACAATGTGATTTTCTAGATATGTTTTCTCATTTTGTCTCTCATAGTTGAGGTCTACCTATGATGACAATTACAGGTCTCTCTCATCTTTTTAAGTGGGAGAACTTGCACAATTGGTGGCTGACTAAATACTTTTTTTTCCCCACTGTATATATAAACAGAGCATGTATGTGTAAATAATTTAATGGGCAGCAGAGGTTCACTGTTTAGTTTGTTTCACTCTGAGCTGTGAGAAACCAACGACACTGAATATGAACATAGCTTACACTGGTTGAATTAGTAATAATTGTAAAGTGAACTATGTATTTTCATTTGCTGTAACTTAGGTACTTTGAGTCTGTTGTCCCTATGTAGCACAGGTTGGAGTTCCTTGGCAATCCTTCGTAGGATCTCCAGATGTGGTTTGTAGGTGACAACTAGGGGCACTCGGGCTTCATTCTGGGTCTCTTTATAAGTGAGCAGACTGTCTCTGTTAATGGCTGCCTCTTTGTTTAATTGGTTGTCCGTCACTTTTGGTTTGTATACCAATTGAAGAAATTTCATCCTCAGATCCAGGAGGTGCTTGTCCATGTCTACTTTGTTGGAGCAAATACGATTGTATTGTATAGCCTGGCTGTAAATAATAGATTGTCTTGTGTGCTTGGGGTGGAAGCTGTCGTTTCTCAGGTAGGCCGTTCTGTCTGTGGGTTTGTGGTATATCGATGCGAGTAGCCGGTGGTCTTTGATGTATATTGTGGTATCCAGAAAGTGGATTTCACTCTCTGAATAGCTAACTTTAAGGTTGGACTTAATATTCATGCCAGTTTCATGTCACACTATGTATGAACTGTGAGGGTGACAAATCACCATGTGACAGCAAACAGCAAGAATTAGTGATCCCTCTGTCATGCCCCACAAGTTTCCAGATTGTTTGTTTGTTTTTTGACCTGTTGTAAATAACTTCTCTACTTATATTGCATTTTGTTTTTTTAAGGATTCTAAGATCATTTGAAGGTTCATGTCTTTAGGGTATAAAAATATCTGTGAATTTTCAGTTTCTTGTATAACACCATGTCTGATGAAGGGAGCTAGTACTCCCTAAAGCTTACCATCAAATATACTCATTTAGCCTCTAAAAGGTATCGCCAGATTACTTCACTCTTCCACTAGTTGTTAACTGGACATACTATATCTCAGATCACTCTATATGAAGGTAGTCTGGGTAAAAATAATAATAAATATACACTGGGAGCAGCCAATGTCACATATTACTTATATAATTACTTACAGGGACAGAAATGGCTTCACACATGCAATTGTGTGTTCTAATATAACTGAAAAGATTCAACAATCCACCAAACATCATTCACTTGGCTTAAAGCAACCCACTAGGCCCCCTAGGCCAGGTTTCAAAACATTTTCAAACTGACCAAATGCAACCAATACCCTTAATTCCACCCAGAGGCATAACTTGAAGCCCTACAGTCCCAATGCAAAATCTGTGATGGGCCTCTACCTATCGTGTGACATTTAAGATTTTGTCATATTTTATATTGCAGAGGAACCGTTGGGGCCCCCTCTGTGTCCAGGGCCTGGTAGCGACTGATACCTCTGAACCACCTATAGTTATGCCCCTGATTCCACCCTATTTTAAAAGGTGATCTTTTATTATTTTAAGTTATAATACAAGATATACTCAGAAATCTAAACTAAATCTAAATCGATGCTCAAAACCCCAGACAACTATTTTAATAAATATAGTGCACCAGAATTCTGCCACATTTTCTTTAGCTTATTTACCCCAATGGTTCTTACTAGAATTCTGAAACTTACTGATTTTTCTTATTTTAAGTGGAAATGATAGTTAAATGTTTTTATTGTAGTGCTATGGAATATGCTGGTGCAACGGTATATGAATAGATTGCTGTTATTATTATTGACTTTATTTTACAATAGAAGCCATGACACACTGTCCAACCTCTTATTTGATGGATCGAAATGTTGCATGATTGTCCCCCTTGACTTATAATCGGGCCTGATGGTGGTTCTGCCAAGAGGATGAAAACCCTGATAGAGCCATTGAACAGCAGTGTGAATATGGTTGTTAACGTTAGATTATAGTTATATGCTGAGCTATGTTCAACTGAACCTTGACGGGTCTCTTTCTTACTAATGTCATACAGTCAATAATGTTTGGGTCTTTTCTAGCTGTGTAAAAATGGCCTTAGAGGATGAAATCATATTCTGACCTCCAATCATGTGGGCCTGATATATATAGATATTAATAATAAAATTGATAGGATTTTGTTTATTGATAGGTATACACTCGCTAGACTCCTACAGTATAATTTTTGGGCCTCATGCACACGACCATGTATGCAGTCAGTGTGCTAGCTGTGTTTTTCACGGCTAGCACACTGACCCATTCATTTCTATGGCTCCATACACACAACTGTGTATTTTCATGGTCAGGTGTATACGGCTGTGAGCAGAACTCAGGACAGGTCCTATTTCTGTCCATTTTGCGGACTGTGCTTACTGACCCCAATGAATAGGGCCTCGGAAGCACAGGCCATGCATGAGCAACACACGGATGGCATCCGTGTGCCATCTGTGCTGTTTGATGATGGCACGGTGACACGCACACGGTCGTGTGCATGTCACCTTAGTCCTTGCATAAAGAAATTCTGCCAGTATATTGTTTGTTTTTTTTCACTTGCTTACTAATATCTTACTTCAAGCAGAGAAGGTAGTGGGTAATTTATATAGATATTATAGTGCTAGCATACGGGAGAGTCCTGAGGCAAGTTTTCCTTCTTTTAATATTGCTGGGGGACATGACGCTGACGTCAATGCCGTGTTATCGTGGGATTTGGATACACAGGTGAATTATGAGGAAATAATTATTGTGAGGCAAACAGTTAAATCTGAGCTTGTCAGGGATAAGGTAGGACTCATAGGAACCTTACAATGGCATCTCCTTAAAGAACTGTAGTTAACTGCATTGACTACTATTAATAATACATTTTAATAATAATACATTTTATTTATATAGCGCCAACATAGCAGCACTGTACAACTTGTAGGGTTCAAGTACTGACAAAAAGATACATTACAAAGAAATATTCAACTCACACACTGGGACTGAGGGCCCTGCTCGCAAGAGCTTACAATCTATGAGGTAGAGGGGGTGACACAGGAGGTAGCAGGGGCGGCAACAGACGTAGCATTGCTTATACAATGGTCAGACAATTCTGTAATAGAGGTTACTGTCATTACACATATATAAAGCTGTATGAGCCATCATCAGTCGTGTCCTTTAACGTGCAGACGGTGCCTGGACATATAAAGTTAGTCTGATACGGCATCATATCCTGTGGGGTAATGCGGGAGCGTGAATAGAGGAGGGTATTATTATTTCTGAACTAAAACTAAACGGAGAAATTGTATGCTCCTTGCTGTTAATATTAGCAGAGGTTAACAAGTACATTGGAAATCTAAAGCATTTTTACTCAGATGAAAATATCGATTAATATAGAAGTATTTATATACTATTGATTTTCTATAATGTTTAACAAAATAGGAATTACATTTAAGAAAACTGGTTACATTATAAAAATCGTTATTAACAATTACATTAATTTAATCCCTTAATTATTTTCGAGTTTTTAGTTAAGAACAGCTTAGAATGTTCTAAAATAGTAAAAGAAGTCATACCTATGATGGCCAGTGGTTCAGCATCAGATTGCTGTCTCTCCCTTGCAATGTCTCTCATTGTCGGCTTACGGTTGGATCCCACATTGTGAAAACACCACGTTCTGGCCACGGTGGAAACGCTGCAGTAAAAAAACGCTGCATTTTACATTACATGCAAAACGGATGGGATTCTGGCTAATCCCATCCACATATGGCAGAAAAAAAAGTCACAGCGGAAAAGCTGTGGTTTCAAAAACATTTAGCATTTTTGAAAATCGCAGCATGTCAATTATACCTGCGGAAACCCTGGTGTTTCCTGTATAGGTATAATAGGGGCAGAAAGTCTGAAGACGAAAACTCTGCGACTTTCTGTGAAAAACGCTGTGGAAAAACCACAATGCGTTTCCACAGCGTTTTTTTGCTGCACTTCGCTATGTGGGGCCTTAGCCTAAAGAAGAGGCATAACTTGTAGCTTTTGCGCCCCATTGCAAAATCTGTAACTGGGCCCCATTCAACTGCCATTTATAACACTGGCATTTGAATCCTTCTGTGGTTTGCATTTTATTATTTTGTGTCCGTGTTTTTCTTCCTTCACACTTCAGCAGGGATTTTGCTGAATACACTGATAAGCCTATTGTTTTTCATTACATTTTGTGGATCAGTGCAAAATTTTCAATATATCAAAGTCCTAGGACCTGGAAGCTCAACCTTGGTGGTACGACAAAAATTTAGCTTCAGTTGGTAATGGTCATTAACTTTTTTTTGCGAGTTATATTATTATTATTATTATTATTATTGTTTATTTATATAGCACCATTAATTCCATGGCTTTACATTTGAGAGTTTACATACGGTACACAAGATATACAAAACAAATATAGTACTAAAGTACTAATAGTAATTAACTGGCACAGTGGGATAGAGGGCCCTGCCCGCAAGGGCTTACAATCTATATTATGTGCATCCTTTATATTGTTACTTCATTTTTAACGCTTATTTTATTTTTTTATTTATATTCTCCTGATATATGTTTAACATTGCTTTTGCATTTTAACTTCTCTTTAAAATCTCTTTTTACAGTACCTTAGACTCTTATTTTATTTTTATCTTACTTTTAACTGTCAATAGGTATAGATCTGGAAAGTGACAATAATAATTTCATCATTTTTAATTAAATTTTTACATTTAAATGATATACACTATTTGTTATGAAATGGGAGAAAAAATATTCGTTATATATTGAACTGCTCTATATTGTTCAACATGATTTTAAGCAGATTGTATTTTCTGGCAGGTCGTTCTTGTAGAGATAGCTAGAAATAATTTAAAACAGAGAGAATGTAAAATAAGAATTTCTGGTAATTAATTGAAGCAGGTTTGTCTAGCTAAAATGAACTATATGTAACAAAATTCACATTACTTTTTAATGGTATTCTTAATAAGGGCTAGGAAGCAAGACATAGTGTGTCTGTTTGGCCTTACATACTCTTCAAAGAGAAGAAATAAGTGTTAAGCAACTCTGATTGGAATATGAAGTGAATTATTTCCATTTTTATCAAAAATAGAAGCAGAATTCTCTGTTCTAGATTTAGAGTTAAAAATTCAGATCACCTGCATACTATAATACACTATGGTACTTTTGTGGCTTTCCCACTTTTAAGTCATCTGCAAGACCTGTTATTGTGAAGAGGAAGTGTTTTAAAATACACTATAATGTAAAAAATTTAGGCAGGTGTGTGAAAATATGCTGCAAATAAGAATGTTAATAGTTTTTTTTGTCAATTAACAAAATGAAGTGAATGAACAAATGATAAATCTAAATTACATCAATATTTGACCACCCTTCACCTCCAAAACAGAAAACATTCTTCCAGTTACACTTGTACACAGTTTTTGAAGGAACTTGGCAGGGAGGTTGTTCAAAACATCTTGGAGAACTTAGCACAGATCTTCTGTATACACACGTGGACAAAATTGTTGTTACCCCTCGTTTAATGAAAGAAAAACCCACAATGTTCACAGAAATAACTTGAATCTGACAAAAGTAATAATATATAAAAATTCTATGACAAGCCACAAAGCTTCTGGGAGAATGTCCTATAGAGAGATGAGACAAAAATCGAAATTTTTGGCAAGGCACATCAGCTCTATGTTCACAGACGGAAAAATGAAGCATATCTTGAAAAGAACACTGTCCCTACTGTGAAACATGAAAGAGGCTCTGTTATGTTCTGGGGCTGATTTGCTGAATCTGTCACAGGGTGTCTTGAATCTGTGCAGGGTACAATGAAATCTCTAGACTATCAAAGGGATTCTAGAGAGAAATGTGCTGCCCAGTGTCAGAAAGCTTGGTCTCAGTTGCAGGTCATGGGTCTTGCAACAGGATAATGACCCAAAACACACAGCTAAAAACACCCAAGAATGGCTAAGAGGAAAACAATGGACTATTCTGAAGTGGCCTTCTATGAGCCCTGACCTAAATCCTATTGAGCATCTTTGGAAGGAGCTGAAACATGCCGTCTGGAAAAGGCACCCTTCAAACCCGAGACAATTGGAGCAGTTTGCTCATGAGGAGTGGGCCAAAATACTTGTTTAGAGGTGCAAAAGTCTCATTGACAGTTACAGGAATAGTTTGATTGCAGTGATTGCCTCAAAAGGTTGTGCAACAAAATATTAAGTTAAGGGCACCATCATTTCTGTCCAGGCCTGTTTCATGAGTTTTCCTTTTTAAAAAATTCTGTTGAAGCATGGTTGAAAAGCAATGTCTGACTTTCATTTGTTCATTTTCATAGAATTTTTATATATTATTACTTTTGTTAGATTCAAGTTATTTCTGTGACCATTGTGGGTTTTTCTTTCATTAAACGAGGGGTACCAACAATTTTGTCCACGTGTGTATGTAGGCTTGCTCATATCCTTCTGTCTCTTCATGTAATCCCATACAGACTGGATGATGTTGAGATCAGGACTCTGAGGGGGCCATATCATCACTTCCATGACTCCTTTTCTACCAAAGTGCCTAAGGTAGGATTTGTAAAGTGCTATGGAATATGCTGGCGCTACTGTATATGAATAAAGATTTCTGTTATTATTATTGACTTTATTTTACAATAGAAGCCATAACACATTGTCCAACTTGTTATTCGATGGATCGAAATGTTGCATGATTGTCTCCCTTGACTTATAATGGAGCATGTTGGTGGTTCTGCCGAGATGATGAAAACCCTGATAGAGCCATTGAACAGCAGTGTGAATATGGTTGTTAACTTTAGATTATAGTTATATGCTGAGCTATGTTCAACTGAACCTTATTACTAATGTAATACAGTCAATAATGTTTGGCTCTTTTCTAGCAGTGTAAAAATGGCTTTAGAGGATGAAATCATATTAAATCATCACATGCATGGTTAAACAATCCCATGTTATCTCATACAATGAATACTCCGAGTTATTTCTCATGTGAACTCCATTTGTTTTCTCACTAGATACAAGGTGCCATATACACCCATAACAAGGTTCTTTTTACTATTTCCGATTTTGAAGTACTGTACAATATCGTCCTTACAATCATTATGTCATCATCAGCAGGGGGTGTAGAAATCATTTGATGTAGTAATGTAAAGTTATTATATTCAGAAAGAACATTTCATACTGTTCCTGACCCCCAAAACTTTCTGCCAGAGCCATCTGCTTCATAGCAGACTTTTATATTTAATATGATATTGCTTTAGAGCTAAGCCATCCTGTGCTGTTAATGGCTGAATCTCATATCCCCAACTGGTTCATACAAATGAAATGGTATATATGCGGAAGACCCATTCTGATTAGCTATTATGTGTTATTAACCACCCCAGGAGCATCGCATTTCCTCCTTCTGAGACATATAGAAACTTTTAATAGTTTCCTTCTTCAAACATAATTGGAACATTATCAGACAATTATATCTGAAGAGGTTCATCTCATACTAATATGGACCTCTTCTTACTCATCAAAATAGTCAAAATACAGTATGAAAATAAATCAGGTAAAACCAGCAAGTCTTATATTTTTATAGAATTTATTTTATAGGGGTTTTCGGTAGGGCAGCTATGCTTCAATTTAAGTGAATCGGAACTGACCTGCAGTCCTTCAGCACTGCTGCTATAGAGTGAATGGATCCTTCTGCTTCCCACTCCATCCCCTGTATATGTTCTGGTGCCGGAAGCTGGGCAAGAACCAGCTGATCTGTGCGGGGTCCCGGTTTTGGACCACCACCAATCTGATACTACTCCTCAGGATAAGTCATCCGTATCAAAATGTATCCACCGTGGAAACCCCCATTGAGTCATATTTTAAGTTCTACATATTTTAAGTTCTGGAGGTATGGTACTTGATTTTTGCACAATTTTGTGTAATCCAGTTAAAACAGGATAAAATTGTTGAGATATATGGAAATGACTATTTTGGCTAACACTGTGCTCTTGCTATGCTGACAGGCAAAGTTGGGACAGAGGTTTAACACTTCCCTGGGCAACAGCCTAACTGTTCAATGTGTACATCTGCACCACCTTACAATAAAAGATAGAACGTTATGGAGAAGGACAGTACCCAAGTGACAATATGTTCTATAGGCAGATTTCCTGTGGGTTGTTTGGCCAACCTCTGTCAGTCTTACCTGCTTTTTATACTCTATATTTACTATTTAAATTCCAAATTTGCAAATGTGGTCCTGAAACTTTCCAAATTTTCCACAATGCATAATGCATAGCACTATTTTTCTGCAATATGGGTAAAGGGAGGGGGGTGATATTGTATGTGGATGTACATGGTTTATATACCAAGCCTACTTTTTAGTCCCAGTCCAGGCATATGAAAGGCATTGTTTAAAGGGAATGTGTCACCAAAAATAGCCTATTTTTTAACGTGTTTCGTGATTTAGAAAATTTTTCAATTTAACTATTTATATATTTTTTAAAAAGTTCAAAATCTTGCAGTTTTTACTTTGACCACTTAGCCTAACAATAGACTGAAGCTTGCCAATTATATAGGGGTTTTCATTGCAGCAGTCACCTCATGTACATCACAGACAGAATTGCGGGGAGAGTGCTAGAAGAGAAAAACAGAAAGAGGCACTCCTTGTGTGCTCCATTGCAGAACCAATAAAAGCATAAAAGTTTAAAAGTTTGGGAACCCACTAGATGGCCCTTTGGACCCTTGTGGATTGGGTGCTCACCTTTAGATGTTGTGAAAAGCCACAACTACTCAATAGGCATATTCCTCCAATAGAGGGTAGCGTTCACTGGAGTCATAGACAACAGAATACTTTTCTTATGAAGCTGGGATAGCTGCAGAAAATATTGCACCAGGTTACGCGCTCCTTGCCGGATGTGAAATTTCCAAATAATCCGCCAGTTTACTGTACAAAGTACCGATTTTTAATTTTGTCTACGAGTGCACCCCTTCTTCAGATCAAATCAGACATGAACCACAGCAACTCTTAAATTCCCTGCTGTTCCAGCTCCAGTGCCTCCTACCGTGCTGAGCACGGTATTTTTTGAATAAATATTCTATATTTTTAGTATACATTTAAGTAAGTTTTTTCTTGATCACTTTTTTTAGGGATCTCTTAGCTGCATTATAACCTGTGTTTTGAGTCCGACAACAAACATTTGTAATGCGCTTTTCTCACAATAGACTCAAAGCTTAGTTCAGTATTTTACAGTATCCTATGTATAGTGAGGGTATTATTTGTCCTCAAATGCTAGACTGAATTGATGTTTTTGAGTCTTGATTTAAAATTGTCCAAGGATGAGATCTCGCTAATCAGTCCAGGTAATGTGCTCCAGAGAGTGGGGGCTGCATGAAAGAAGGCTCTGGCTCCAAATCATTTAAGGCGGATTCGGGGGATGGACAGTTTATTTGTGCCTGCTGATCTGAGAGGTCAGCAAGGATTATGGGACTTCAGAAATACTTAGGGCCTAAATTGTTTATGGGTTTTAAGGTCATTGAGCAAACTTTAAAAGTTATATACAGGCAGTCAGTTCAGTAAATGAAAGATAGGGGTTATGAGAGCATGCCTGGGCTGTTTGGCTATCAACCTCACTGCAGCATTTTGGACTTGCAGAAGGCAATGTATTGCTTTATCTGGAAGACCTACATATAGAGCATTACAGAGAGACCTTCTGTTGGAATAAGGGGTTTGATTTTTGCAGTGTTGCTCAGGTGGAATATACCTGGTTCCTGAGACAGTTGACAGTTCCCCATCAATAACTATGCCCAAGTTTCACACATTGTCTGAGGTCCAGTGTCCCTGGATCCCTGGATCTCCTAAGTATGTTCACTTAAGCTTTTGACAGCATTTTGATATTTTACAGTTACTTCTGGCAGAATGATATGCAAAAATGTAATAGCAGCAATAATGGATTGGGCAGGATTACTAAGAACAGGGCATATTGCATGTAACGATCTACAATTTTCTATGTATAACAAGTGATATATTTGTTCAGAGGGGGCTCCAAAGCCTTGTGGAAAGTTAGGGATAGGAAGTGTGCAGCAGTTACAAGGACACTACTCTGTATTGTACATGCCCCCTGCCTCAAAGAGAAATTCAGAATGTGTTGCTGCAATAATGGGGCTATTAGCAACAGAAAAACTGTTTGGAAACCACTAAAAAAGTCTTATATAGGTAATAGATTGCTCAGCAAGACCCTGCAGATCTTTCAGGGGGTATGACCTCAACTGGGCCTGAAGGAGTAGGGGGCATATGGCCAACTAGGGATGGCCAGGGTCCTACAGCATATGACAGCGGTTGGGGAAAATTTGATTTCCTGACCACTGTGTCCTTTGTAAAAATAATACACCTCTGGCAGATTGGCTCTCATCTCTGCTGCCTGTGAGTGGAGCTCACTGTACTGATCTCTCCAGACACGAGTACCAATCTCTGCTGCTGGTAATGTACTATTTTTACAAGGGATAAAACAGTCGGGAGATCAGGTTTTTCCAGATCACTGTCATTAGGCTGGATTGGTGTCCCCTCAGTGGATAATCCCTATAAAGGTTAATTCCAGTTATTTGCTATTGATGAACTCTCCTTAGGATAGGAGGGAGACTCCCATCCCAGTGGAATAATAATAATATAATAATAATAATAATATTTATATAGCGTCAACATATTCTGTACAAATCAGAGGACACATGAACACACAATATGAGACATTACAAAGTAACAAAGAAATAAACATATCAAACAGCAAGAGTGAGGTCCCTGCTCACAAGAGCTTACATTCTATGAGTGGAATTCTGCTGAAGATGGAGTAACTCCATTTTGTACTTTACCAATACCTTTTCTATATTTCCTTCCAAAAGAAAACGGTGATGGTGTCACTCAGGGCCACTTTAACCATAGGGCCAACGGTGCACTTGCACCAGGATCTATGGTAGCGGGGTCCCATTGAGAAAGCTTGACAGTTCTGCATATACTGTCCAGCTGTTCCGGGCTGCCCCAGTTGCTTAGAATAAAGAAGCAGGGAGCCGTCCACTCCTTGCTTCACTATTCTTCCCCAAGAGCTGCAGGCAGATGTCTGCAGCTCACTGAAGACTCTGGACACACAGTGGGTCATCTATAAGGATGACCTTGGATTCATTTTAAAGATGACAATTTGATCTTTAAAATGATATCAAGATCATCATCATAGTCCGATCCAGCCATTCGCTGCTGAAAACTTTGTTCGCCATTGAGATCCCAATGGAGATCTCAATTCCCGACAGAGTTTTTAACAGAAAATTGCTCCCAATCTCTAAGGACTATCATGATGAATTTCTCATCTTTAAAATGAATCCAAGGACACCTTCATGGCCCTAAGGGATCCTGAGATATGGGGCTCTAAAGTGTCCCCCCCCCGTCTAGCCTCGGGCAGCATTTGTTAAAAAGAAGGAGGAGGAAGGAGGGGGACTGCAGACACATTGTCTGTGCATAGCCTGTATGTGATGCTGGGTAGCCTGCTCTTCTGTCCACGTTATCCCCTCTCCTATCAATCAGAAAACATACTGTACTTTTGCTCTCTGATTGTCACATAGCGGGATAATGTAAAACCCTTCAGAACATAACCAGGAAGTTATTGGCGCTGTGACACAGATGTTTACCATCGTCGAGGTCGCAGTGCCAAAAGAGTTGCACCAAACACTTGTACAACACATACACAAAGTCATCAATAAAGTTTACTTTCTTTCACTGTCCCTGTCCTGTCCATACCTGATCTTTATAGAGTAAAATACACCGACCGCTTTTCTAGTGATAGAGTTGAACATATAAAACATTTCTGATTGGCGGAAAATTCCATTAGTCAGATAACACATTGTCACCCATTGAATGTCACCATATAAAATCCCAGTTTTTGGCAGTTTTCAGATGGGTATAATAGCAGGTGGTGATGGAGGGGGGCCACCTATGAAACCTTTTGCACTGGGCCCACCAATGTGTTAAAACGGCCCTGGTGCCACTTACCAAACCCTCCAGAGAACTCTTTATTTTGTGATGCAGGCAAACAAGCATGCACAGTCACATCCTTAGAAACAGGCTGTTTTCTTATTAATAATCCTTCAGAAATAGTTCCTAAACTGCTTTACAAAACGAATCTTCATGTTTTTTCACCCACACCATGTTACTATACCTAGCAAGTCTGCCTTGAGGAGAAATGAGTAATCTCAAAAGATGCTAAGTATGGATCCTCTGCCCGATGACACCACTGAAATGTGGTTTCTAGGCAGAGCATCATTAGAAACTAAACTGTCAAATGTGACTTAGCTAGGAACCTTTAGTACTTTTTGTAGTTTTACATTAACACTAGTGTTATTGTAGTACAAAGTATTTGGCAAAATGTCTTTGCATTAGAATATAGTATATACAGTGCCTCGCGAAAGTATTCAGCCCCCTTGAACATTTCAACCTTTTGCCACATTTCAGGCTTCAAACATAAGGATATAAAATTTTAATTTTTTGGTGAAGAATCAACAACAAGTGGGACACAATCATGAAGTGGAACGAAATTTATTGGATATTTTAAACTTTTGTAAAAAATAAAAAACTGAAAAGTGGGGCGTGCCAAATTATTCGGCCCCCTTAAGTTAATACTTTGTAGCGCCACCTTTTGCTGCGATTACAGCTGCAAGTCACTTGGGGTATGCCTCTATCAGTTTTGCACATCGAGAGACTGAAATTCTTGCCCATTCTTCCTTGGAAAACAGCTCGAGCTCAGTGAGGTTGGATGGAGAGCGTTTGTGAACAGCAGTTTTCAGCTCTTTCCACAGATTCTCGATTGGATTCAGGTCTGGACTTTGACTTGGCCATTCTAACACCTGGATATGTTTATTTGTGAACCATTCCATTGTAGATTTTGCTTTATGTTTGGGATCATTGTCTTGTTGGAAGATAAATCTCCGTCCCAGTCTCAGGTCTTTTGCAGACTCCAACAGGTTTTCTTCCAGAAAGGTCCTGTATTTGGCTCCATCCATCTTCCCATCAATTTTAACCATCTTCCCTGTCCCTGCTGAAGAAAAGCAGGCCCAAACCATGATGCTGCCACCACCATGTTTGACAGTGGGGATGGTGTGTTCAGGGTGATGAGCTGTGTTGCTTTTACGCCAAACATATCGTTTTGCATTGTGGCCAAAAAGTTCGATTTTGGTTTCATCTGACCAGAGCACCTTCTTCTACATGTTTGGTGTGTCTCCCAGGTGGCTTGTGGCAAACTTTAAACAAGACTTTTTATGGATATCTTTGAGAAATGGCTTTCTTCTTGCCACTCTTCCATAAAGGCCAGATTTGTGCAGTGTACGACTGATTGTTGTCCTATGGACAGACTCTCCCACCTCAGCTGTAGATCTCTGCAGTTCATCCAGAGTGATCATGGGCCTCTTGGCTGCATCTCTGATCAGTCGTCTACTTGTTTGAGGTGAAAGTTTAGAGGGACGGCCGGGTCTTGGTAGATTTGCAGTGGTCTGATACTCCTTCCATTTCAATATGATCGCTTTAACAGTGCTCCTTGGGATGTTTAAAGTTTGGGAAATCTTTTTGTATCCAAATCCGGCTTTAAACTTCTCCATAACAGTATCACGGACCTGCCTGGTGTGTTCCTTGGTCTTCATGATGCTCTCTGCGCTTTAAACAGAACCCTGAGACTATCACAGAGCAGGTGCATTTATACGGAGACTTGATTACATACAGGTGGATTATATTTATCATCATCAGTCATTTAGGACAACATTGGATCATTCAGAGATCCTCACTGAACTTCTGGAGTGAGTTTGCTGCACTGAAAGTAAAGGGGCCGAATAATATTGCACGCCCCACTTTTCAGTTTTTTATTTTTTACAAAAGTTTAAAATAACCAATAAATTTTGTTCTACTTCACAATTGTGTCCCACTTGTTGTTGATTCTTCACCAAAAAATTAAAATTTTATACCCTTATGTTTGAAGCCTGAAACGTGGCAAAAGTTTGAAAAGTTCAAGGGGGCTGAATACTTTCGCAAGGCACTGTAGTATAGTCCACATGACAGGAAGGAGTGAAGTCATGTACCAGAGAATCTCAGCCTGAATACATAATAACACAGGAAGAAGTTGCTGTCTACTTCCCTATTATTTCTTTGTCACCTACAAATGTGTGCAAGTGTACACAAAGCCTTTGTTTGCTTGCAGCTATTTTTATAATGTGTGACAATTTACAATACCTGCTGCAAACAAAGTGTGACATTCAGTAGCTGTAGCATACAAAGTTACAATGGAAAAGCAGACAGTCACTGTACTCTACTGTCTAATGTCCATTAATTTGACTCAACACACATGACAATCCATAACTCCAAACAAACCAACTGTCAAAGTTGAAACAGTTAAGTTAAAGTTTGCTGTATCTATTTAATTAACTTGATAAGTGCTGGACAGTGTGTACAGATGTAACAAACTCATCACATACTGTCACCTTGTCACGTAAAGCATGTGGAGACATTGTATTGTCTGGTGCATGAAAAATATGCTTCTGTACTTATTAGTGCAGCATGAACAAAGCCTTGGTCAAATAATAACTGATCCAGAGTTTTAGTTGTTACAACTTTACAGTAGTTCTTGAACCAGTATCCTGAGTAAGAACATACACAGTATTTGTGCAATCCTACTCAAAAATTTAAAAAGTTGGAGAAAAAAATAAAGTTTATTTGCCTTTTCTTGGCATGTTCAGATAATAAAATTGTGTGAATTTAGTGTCAGTGGGAAAGCAGGTGTTAGAAAAGGAAAGAATTTATCAACAAGTTAGAAGAGGAAGCTATGCATATATTGTATTGTTATATTTTAGGTATAAAACCATCTGCCTTGAAATGAATGATGTGCCATAAATCTGTTTAAGAGGTTCTATGAAGGTTTGTCTTATAAAAGGAATATGCTTATTTCATTAGTTACAGAGCTTCCTCTTCTGTCTGGCCTTCTACCTTCCTTCTCATGGATATTTCCTATTGTGGATTTATAGGCTTCTGTTACAATCTGTTTTTCATATTTGGTTTATTGCTATCCTCCTCTGTATCTGTGCACATGCCACCATTCATTGGATGTACCTTTTTCTATTCTCCATTGTCATAGTATAAAATGTTATCATAATGTCATGCTGTACATTGCAATGTACTATGTGTATTGTATTAATACATGGGGGGCAGTATCATAATCCTAAAATAGAACTTTAACTGGAACAGATTTCCCATATGATCCCCGAAATGAAGACTGAATGATTGCTCTGAGATTTTGCCAAGTTTATTGTCAGGTTCCTAATACCATTCTCTGGGCAATCTTAATACTATGGCATGGAGCAATGTCTTGCTAAAAATAATCCATTCATAGCTGGATATTAGTTAATTTTCTGGTGGTTTGCTATTTATCAGGCAGTTTATGACCAGAAACATTTATACTACAGATTCCCATTTACAACAAGGGGCTATATTACATGGCGGGCAAAGTGGCGAAATTTTCTGAGGTTGCTGTCAGCCTTTCTATGCATGATTTACTGAATTTTCTATCTACAAGTTTTTGATACTTGGCTAGAAAACCTAGGATCAGAGTGATGTACTGTATAGCACTGTTATTTAGGCAGTTAATGGCAGTATTATTATGGCACTGTATGACAATATATTTTAAGTGCTTTATTGTCTTGTTATTTGGACATTATAGGGTCATTATTTTATGCAGGGTGTTAATATTTGCACACTGCACTTTTTGGCATGTTTAACTACTATTATTATATTGTTACTGCTTGTAATGATTTCATATCTTTTGCAATTATCAACTTTGATATTTAGACTGATTTTCGTGAGTTTCTCTTCATTTTAAAAAAGCTGGAAGCATGGGATTTTCCAAAAACAACAGACCTGATTGATGCAAAGAAATCCAAATTGTGAGTATTTCCTAGTTTTGGTACATTGTTTCCAGATGGCAAGACCAGAAAGAGTAGAAAAATAGAGCATTAGGTGGCCAGCCTAATGAGGAAAGAAAGAAATAAGAAGCAGTAATAGAACATCACACAGAGGATTTACCAGACCGGCAACTCATGTACCACAACTAAGGTTACAAAACAGGAAATCAATTATAAACATAAAACAAAACATTTTACCTCTTCACATTCCTCCCCCTTAAGAGGAAGCTTGTCCTTCTTCAGACAACTTACTTCAGCACCATACCTAGACAAATGATCGGCATTTGGTGCTTCGTCCCTGACCGATGTTGTATCTCAAACTTAAATGGCTGTAATGCTAAATACCACCTAGTAATTCTGGCATTTTTGTCCTTCATGGTATGAATCCAAGTGAGAGGATGATGATCGGTTACCAAAGTAAACCTCTTCCTAGTAAGTAATAGCGTAATGCCTCCAAAGCCCACTTAATTGCCAGCCCTTCTTTCTCAATAGTAGAATACTTTTGTTCACGGGGGAAAAGTTTCCTACTCAAATAAAGAATAGGATGTTCCTCACCATTATCCTCTTGACTTAGGACTGCCCCAAGTCCCACCTCTGATGCATCAGTCTGCACAATAAAGGGTTTGTCAAAGTTCGGGCTTTGCAGGACCGGTTCTTTACACAAAATTTCTTTTATCTGTTCAAAAGCTAGCTACATTCTGTTGTCCATACCACTTCCTCTCTTCTGTTCTTTTTAGTTAGGTCGGTTAAGGGAGCAACTATGGTAGCAAATTCTGGAATAAAACGTCTATAATAACCAACAAGACCTAAAAATGATCTGACTCTTTTTGTGGCTGGAATAGTAGCAGATTGAATGGCTTGTACTTTGATATTTCTGGCCTTACTTTACCACTACCCACAATAAACCCAAGGTACTTTGTTTCTTGGAATCCCAAAGCACATTTGCGTGGATTAATTGTGAAACCAGCTTTCTCAATTTCAGTTATTACCTTTCCAAGTGATACAAGTGGTCTTCCCATGATTTACTAAAAATTACAACGTCATCTAGATAAGCAGCACTGTACCCAATGATCCTTCAGGAGTAAGTCCATGGCTCTTTGAAATGTGGCTGGAGCACCATGAAGACCAAATGGCATGTTTCTGAACTGATACAGACCACTAGGCATCACAAAGGCAGTTTCTTTGATTTCTCATCAAGTGGAATTTGCCAATAACCCTACATAAATCTAGGGTAGAAATATATTCTGCACACCCCAATCTATCTATGAGCTCATCAATACGCGGCATTGGGTAATTGTCAAAACTAGATATGGCATTAATTTTACGAAAATCTATGCAAAATCTATTGTCCCATCTTTCCCAACCACACTACAGGTGATGACCAAGGACTTTGGAGGGTTCAATAACTCCCAATTTAAGCATTCCTGCACCTCATTTTCAGCCTCACCCAATTCAGGTATCGATAAGGTTTCTGCCTGATAGGCGCATGCTCTCCAGTATTTATTGCATGAGAAATTAAAGACACACGACCAGGCTTACTCCAAAAGCATGTGAACTAGACCCAATAAGTTTCCTCATGTCACAATGTTGTCCTTTAGATAACTTTGGATTCAAAGTTACCCTGACCAGTGTGCACAATTTTCAACAAATCATAAATCTCTTCAGACATATTCTGTGAAGCCTCGGCGACAATAGACCGGTAATGCTATTTGTGGGATCAACCTCTGGTTCAAGCCAACGTTTTAATAAATTTGCATGGTAAACTTATTTTTTTGTTTTTATCTGGGGTTTCAATTTCAAAGTCAACAGGACCTGTTTGTCTAACCACTTATATGGCCCTTGCCATCTGGCCAACAACTTATTCTCACTGCTAGGAAGCAAGAGAAGAACCTATCTCCAACTTTAATTGACTATTTGGCATGCTGATCATACCATTCTTTGGTAAACTGCTGCGGACATTATCATGGGCTACCTAATCAATTCATAACTCCTCTCACCAACACATGTTCCACCACATCTGATGACCAGCTCACCTTCCCAACCTCTTTAATAACATCCAAGAGTCCCCTGGGTCGCTCCCATATAACAATTCAAAAGGGCTAAACCCTGTAGACTCTTGTGGAACCTCACGATAAGCAAATAACAGAAAGGGCAACCATTTGTCCCACAGTTTGGATCATTATGTGCAAATTTCTAAGCATATTTTCAAGGTTTGGTTATATCGTCAGTCAACCCATCAGTTTGTGGATGATAAGGGGTAGTTCTGAGGGGCTGATACCAAGAAGTTTATAAACTCTAACAGAAAGGAAGATGTAAAGTTACTCCCCTGATCAGTAAGGATATGCTTAGGTAATCCAACTCTGCTAAACACATCAAAATTTCCTCAGCAACTCTTTTAGCAGTAACTGTGCGCATAGGTATGGCTTCAGGATACTTGGTACCGTAGTCTACAATTGTAAGAATAAAACGGTTACCTTTGGAACTTTCTAGTGGACCAAGAATATCCATACCCACAGTATTAAATGGTTCATCAATTACTGGCAAGGGTATAAGTTCTGCTTTGGGAGGAACAGAAGCTGTGTACTGACATACTGGGCAACTACGACAATAAGTAGTTATTTCATCATAAACTCTAGGCCAATAGAACCGATAAAGTACTCTGGCCAAAGTTTTTTATAACCCAAATGTCCAGCAATAGGAACATCATGCGCTAATTTCAAAATTTCGAATCTAAACCTGGCACGACTAACTGTTGCACTTGTTCTCTTGTTTTTGGATGACTACACACTCTATATAAAATATTGTTTCAACTAGATAAAAGGGTGTAACAGGCTGCCTACCACTTTCTCCACCACTTTACAGTTAGTTAAACCCTGTTCATACAATGGATATAAGTCAATGTCCTGTTTTTGTTCAAATGCAATATCAGTGTCCCACAGTTCAGCATTTTTATACTGCCATCCTGGGAAAGTCTTTCCTGAAGGCATCCTGCTGTCCTGGAACGCCGGAGGCTTTGATGATGGTGGCTCCCTGATGTCCTCATGAAATGGGAAAATGTCCTTCAAAGTCTCACTCTCTTGTGTGCCTTTGTTTTAGCTCGGGTAGTCACAGCAGACAACTGGCTTTCCCCCATTAGCAAATCTTTGAATCCAGGAGTAGTCTCCAAGGATCACTGGTACTTGTAGTTCCGGAACAACAACTGCTGGCATGGTAAAACATTCTCATCCAACTGAAGTTCAATATTTGATGTGGAGTAATTTTTGTATCCCATGAACACAAGTAATTGGCACTTTGGGAAAGTCCATCTCTCAGTTATTAGGTCCCCCTTTACCAAACTTAGTTTACTGCCAGAATCCAGCAAAGCATCCACAGTCTGTCCATTAATTTGGATTGGCCGCACAAAGTCACTGCAAGCACAAAACGATCCAGACGTTGGGCCTTTAGTGCTTTCCTTGGGCAAAATTTAGCTATGTGTCCCTTTTCTTGACAAATATAGCACTTTTTTTCACTTGTGTTCATGGTTTTTAATGGACTTCTGGCTTCTTGACCTCTCCCTCCAGAGATAATTCTAAATGGTTTGGATGGGCCTGTTGCAGACCGCTTAGGTCTCTTTGCTAGGAGAAAGTTTTCCGCCAAAGAAATTGCTTTGTCAGCATTTTTGGGCCGATGTTTTTTAACCCAGGCATGGACATCAGCTGGAAGAATTTGTAGAAACTGTTCAAGGATGATCATTTCACTGATCTGTTTAGTTGTCTTTGTGTCTGGTTTCATCCATTTCACATATAAGTCTGCAGGCGAGTAAAGACTCTCTTGGACCATCAGTGTAGCAGTACTCAATCTCTGAACCTCTGCCTGTAGGTTTCCTCACTGATGTCATATCGCCTTAGAATAGTCTCTTTAACCAAGTCATAGTTATTTACATCGTTTATGTTCATGTGGCTATATGCCAGTTGAGCTTGTCCAGTAAGATATGGTGCCAGTCTTACCACCCACTGTTCCTTAGGCCACTGACAAGTGTGTGCAATTCTTTCAAATGTGGTTAAATATGCCTCAATATCATCCTGTGGAGAAAGTTTTGTCATGCGAGGGTCTTCCAAGGAGACAAGCAACAGGCGGCTCAGGGTTTGGAATAGTTCCCTCCAACGTCATCCTGACGTTGCAATCCCGCGATTCTCCTGGCTCCCTATTGCCTTTTTCCGCTTCAATCTGCTGCACAGTTAACCATTTCATAAGGTCAGCAATGCTCTCAGGTAAAGTCATTTCAGAAGGTTCAGCAACACTTGTCGTTATTGGAGCAGCTGTGGCTCCTTGCACTCTGCCTCCTCCTCCTCTACTGTGCACTGGGTCTGGCACTTTGACTTTCCATTTTCACCAGCTTGCTTGCAGCAGTTTGCTTTGCAGATACAGTTGGTTTTTTTGTAATGCGCCAGGAACGTGTCTTGTCCATAACTCCCTTGTTTCTTATGCTGGAGTACTTGGAGCGATACCCAAAAACATCCCGTCTGACACCATATGTGAAGCATGGGATTTTCCAAAAAACAATCAGACCTTGATTGATGCAAAGAAATCCAAATTGTGAGTATTTCCTTAGTTTTGGTACATTGTTTCCAGATGGCAAGACCAGAAAGAGTAGAAAAATAGAGCATTAGGTGGCCAGCCTAATGAGGAAAGAAAGAAATAAGAAGCAGTAATAGAACATTCACACAGAGGTTTACCAGACCTGGCAACTCATGTACCACAACTAAGGTTACAAAACAGGAAATCAATTATAAACATAAAACAAAACATTTTACCTCTTCACAAAAGCATAGGCTTCAACCGAATGGTGCAATAGAAACAGGGACACAAGTGGCTTTTTTGGGTACCATAGTCTTTATGTGAAGTAGCATGAATCATCATTAATGAACCCAATCAATGATTTTGCTACATTTTAACTAGTTCCTGTTCCATGACTATTACATCTGGGACTGATTTCCGTGAACTGACGTAATAGTACATCATGAAGATGGCACTGTCTCCGAAGTTGAGCCATTGCTATCAGGCGTGAATGTCAGCAGTGACTCGCAGCTGAAACCCTATTATAATGACTGCAAGCAGTAAAAATATAATGATTGTAGCATCTAAGGGGTCTCTTTGTGTTTGCCACCGTTTGCCTCTGGCAAAGTCTTATAGATTTAATTTCGGTTTCATATTGGTAAAATATAATAAATTGCAATGCAGATGTATTGCAGTGTACTATAGTAGCACTCCTAGTGCCACCTAGTGTTCAAGTCCCAGTATGGGGCTAAGTAAAATGTTAAATAAAATAAAGTACTGCAAAGTATTAAAAAGTAACACAAATAATCCTTTTCCCAATATTTTTGGAACATAATAATGATAAGTAGCCATATTTGGTATTAATTCATCTATCCCATACTATAAAAATAGAACATTATTTATCTTGCAAGGCAACACCTAAAAATAAAAAATGACAACAAAATTGCTGGATTTGGTCACACTGCCTCCAAAAGTCACATTTACACGAAATGGTACCAATAGAAACAGCAGCTGTTCTGGCAAAAACATCTCCAATTATGAAAAATAATAAGTGATTTTATTGTGCAAAACTAGTACAACATAAAAAACCTATAGAAATTTGATATTGCCGTATTCCTACTGACTGCCAGAATAAGGTTAACCTGTTATTTATGATGCCCAGTGCATTACGAAAAATTTAGAACGTACAAAAATGGTTAGTTAAAATTTTACAAAAGAGTTAGTAAAATTTGATCTATAAGCTAAATGTTTGCCAAAATGGTGCAAAAGAAAAGTACAATTCATTGCACAAAAAAACAAGCTATGTCGTTGGCTATGTCTTAACTTAAAGGCATAATAATCAATATGGTTGTCACATTTGCAAAAACAGCTGGCATGACAAAACACAGCAATATCTCTTTAAATAGAGAAAAAAACATTTGCAGCAGGGCAATCCTCGCTGTGTTGAAAAGGTTGTAAAAACTGAAGGAACCTCTTATACTAAGTTTACATTAGCGTCAGCTCTCTGATGTTCTGGTCTGTCGGAGGACAGGCAGACCACTAAAATAGTGGTTACATACTGACACCATTGGACCGTTGTTTATGAACTGAAAGCGATGGATGAAAAGCCATAATAGATGCAGGATTTCAGGTGGACATTGCAACAGCGTCTCCTATGGGGACTCCAACACAAATGTGAATGTAGCCTTGAGTTGTTGATGGGGCTGTTCGCTGGTGAAGGTGAAAAAAAACAAAAACATACTCACCTGTCTCCAGTGTTCTGGTGCCTCCCAGGGTGGTCTGGTCCTGCTGCTCTGATGTTTTCTTGTAGCAGGGATCCTCGCTGGCTGTGACATTCCAGTTCCCTTTTCTTAGGCCAATCAACGGCCTAAGGAATGGACCCGGAAACGTTACAGCAGCAGCAGGACCAGACTGTGCTGGGAGACACTGCATCGGGGGCAGATGAGTATGTTTTTTGGATAGTGACTAGGATATTAAGTGTGGTCTGGAAATGTGTTGATTCCCATGTACTGAAGGAGGTGATCCATAAGGTAAACTCCTCCTTCCAATATGTGTATCGACCAGGAGTGCAATAAAAAAAAAATCACAACAGATGGGGATCATGGATTCATGATAACCTATTGTTTAAGGGGTACATGTTTTGTGTTACCATAGCCACTTTGTGCATGGGATTAACTGATGTTCTTTGATGTAAGCAAGGGGAATTTGAGCATGAACTCCTTGGACATTAAAAGTCAACTTTTGTACTCTCTTTCTATATTTTTTTTTCTTTCTTTTTTTCCTTTATTAATTCTATTTTTTCAGTTACGTATTTTTTTTTTATCTCCTTTTTGAGGTTCTTGGATATTAGGTTTTGGGGAACTATTTCTACTTGCAGAGCAAGGAGAGTCAAACATATTTGCAAATTAGCTTTCATCCAAAAAGAAGAAAACTGTGTATAATAGTACTAGGTATTAGGCCATAGGTAATATCTATGGCATGTACATAAATTTCAATGGACTGCAAAAAGCCTGTGTCTAGCCCTAGTCTAAAGTGTAGGTGTAGCAAAAAACAGTCTAATGCTGGCATGATTTCCTTTATATGGAAGCGTTCTGTAGAATCTGGTAGCCATCACAAATACAAATTGCTTGCAGCCTCCTCAGAGCCCATCAGCAGACACAGGCTATTATACGCTTATTAAGGTGGTGAATGCTGTGCACTTGCAACAGTCCAAAAGTATTTTGCTGATTTATTAAATGATTGTTGACTTGCACTACACCGACTTTCCAGGAGGTGGCACTTGAACTATTCTATGAAAAGGACAGCATATTCTAATCTTTTTAGTCATGCTTATATATATAATATTATACGTATAAAAATCTGCTTAGGAAAAACAGAGATTTCAATGTCAAATGATATGGTAGTTGTCAGTCAGACATACTAATGATACTATTAAATACACACGCAATATTTAAAATATCATACATTTTATATACATTTCACTGTGTATAAATGTGTTGTGCATTACTACATCGTCACTATGCCATTCAGCATAGACAGTCGCTAATTTCCTAGTTTAGGTGCAGCAGCTTGCAAAGAGTTAATGGTTTGACTTTCTAGGTTAGAACGCGGTGAAGGACAATGATTAGTCAGGTAAGGATCTTAGATTCCTAATTGCAGACTAGAAATAATACCACATTGATGTGGTCAGGAGAAATATGCCCTTATTATTAGTAATATAAGATTTCCTCATTTAATGAGAAGAAAAGAATAATCCTTTTCAACTAAGGAAGCAGGATATATGACCTTCGTCTGCCGATTAGCATATGAAGGACTGGAAATTATCACAGTGAAAGGGCACATTATAAAGACAATCTAAAGCTGTGTACAGCAACAACCATCTCAAAAGAGGCTCCTGCCTATATCATCTTTCCCACATTACTGACATTTATTAAAATGTTTCTAACCAAGGGCTGAACATCACAGCACAAAATAGATGAATCAACCAGGAGAATATTACTAAATAATATAACAGTATGATAGTCTATTATTAGTAAGAATACTAACAATACAAATAACAGCGAGATGATACAAATTAACATTACAACTGTATTTCATTCGTCTACTTTGCAATATTTAATAATAAAGATATTTATTAAATTGCACAGCCTAAATAGAACACAAATTAAAGTGCAAAATAGTCACGAGAACAATGGAAACAATGGAAAACCGGGCAAACCTAGAAAATAGTGTGTCAATCTGTTGAGCAAAAGTAGAGGTAAAAACCCAAAACAAACAACTGATAGAAAGGGAAAGGGGAGGGGGTATGTAGCGCCACAGTATAGTGAGCAGGAGGTAGGTGGGAGAGGGTACTATGAAATATTTAAAGGAAACCTGCAAAATTAGGAATTGTTAACCCAAAATATGGATAAGTATAAAGAAATACATTTTTAACATTCATTATTATTAAAATACACAAATTTTTGTGCTATCATGTTTTTCTGTTCAGGTATTTATTGTATAAAACAGCAGATAAGCAATATAACAATGGGTCAGCTGACCATAGATGCAAATAAAAAACATTGACAAACAAAATAGGATAAAGGTATTCAGGTGTCAGAAAGAGAACTTACAAACTCCAAGTAAGGCTAAGGCCCCACGTAGCAGGCTGCAGAAAAAAAGTGCTGCGGGAAAAAACGCGGCGGCGACGCATTGTGGTTTTTACCTGCAGTGCTTTTCACAGTTTCACACTTTCTGCTTCTTTATACATACAGGGAAACCACCGTCATTTCCCTAGGTATAATTGACATGCAGCGATTTCCAAAACCGCAACAGTTCTGGAAATCGTAGCATGTTCACTGCGCGTATTTTTCTGCAACGTGTGTATGGGATTTTGCTAGACTATAAAACCCTTAAAAGTGCATTGGATGAGGAGTACCCCCTCCACTCGTAAAGTTCGATGCAGGAGGCAGCAACCCTGGCACACACCACAGGCGTGTTTTCTTCAGCAGTGCTCTAGGTGTGCTGAACATCTGTGGAGAAAATCACGTACACCTGCAGACTTCCTTCACTTCAAATTTATACTTAAAATCTATAGCTCTGCCCATCACCTCACCAAAGAAGCCTATTTCACCAATCTCATCTCTTCTCTCTCCTGCAACCCTAAAAAGCTCTTTGAAACTTTTCACTCCTTACTCACTCCCAAGATGCAGACGCCATTCACAGACCTTAGTGCAGAAGACCTGGCCACTTATTTCCATGATAAAATTGATAAGATCTGTCAGGAAATAACTGCCCAATTTCCAGGCGGCATTGATTCCCTCACCTACCGCACTTCAGACTGTTCATTCTCATCTTTTGAACCTGTCACAGAAGAGGAAGTCTCACAGCTACTTTCTTCTTCTCGCCCTACGACATGCAGTAGTGACGCTTTCCCCTCACACCTTCTCCAGTCTCTGTTGCCTGCTGTCACAACTTGCCATACTAAAATATTTAACCTCTCTCTCTTCTGGAATTTTTCCATCTTCTTTCAAACATGCTATAATAACCCCACTATTGAAGAAACCCTCCCTTGACCCGTCCTGTGCTGCTAACTATTGACCCGTCTCTAACCCCCCCTTCATCTCCAAATTCTTGGAATGCTTGGTCTATTCTCGTTTAATCCGCTATCTTTCTGCTAACTCTCTTCTTGATCCCTTACAATCTGGCTTCCGCACTCTGCACTCTACTAAAACGGCCCTCACAAAAGTCTCCAATGATCTCCTGACGGTTAAATCTAATGGTGACTACTCTCTTCTTATTCTTCTGGATCTCTCAGCAGCATTTGACACTGTTGACCATCAACTCCTCCTCACTATGTTCCGCTCTGTTGACCTCATGGACACCGCTCTCCTGGTTCTCCTCTTATCTCTTTGACCGCACTTTCAGTGTATCATTTGCAGGCTCTGTCTCTTCCGCTCTTCCCCATTGGGGTTCCTCAGGGCTCGGTCTTAGGCCCCTGCTCTTCTCTCTCTACACAGCCCCCATTGGACAAACCATCATCAGATTTGGCTTCCGGTACCATCTTTATGCTGATGACATCCAATTATATACATCATCCCGTGACATCATCTCTTCGCTAATACAGAACACCAGTGACTGTCTCTCTGCTGTCTCAAATATCATGTCTTCGCTTTATCTGAAACTGAATCTCTCAAAGACTGAACTACTGCACTGAACTATTGCAGTCTCCAGTATAACTCCTAGGCAGCATGTTCGCTGCCTTGGGGTTATGTTTTCCTTCACTCCCATAACCAATCACTCGCATGCTCATGTCATCTCCACCTCAAAAACATCTCCAGAATCTGCGCTTTCCTTACCACAGATATATTAAAAACACTTATTGTTGCCCTGATTCACTCTCGCCTTTACAACTGTAACTCCTTACTAATTGGTCTTATCCTTACTAAACTCTCCCCTCTACAATCTATTCTGAATACGGCAGCCCGGCTCATCTATTAGTCTAGATGCTACAGCGATGCCTCCGGTCTGTGTCAGTCACTACATTGGCTGCCTATTTAATACAGAATACAATATAAACTTATCACCCTCATCCACAAGGCTCTCCATAATGCTGCACCTCCCTACATTTCCTCCCTCATCTCTGTCTATCGCCCAACCCGTGTTCTCTGTTGACCTAAGACTAACATCCTCTATTATCATAACTTCCAACTCCCGTATCCAAGACTTCTCCCGAGTTGTACCACTTCTCTGGAAAGTTCTACCCCGGACAATCAGATTAACACTCAATTTCTACAGCTTCAAACGCAAACTAAAGACACATCTTTTCAGACAGGCCTATCACAATTCCTAAGGTAAACCCTTCCGCAGTTATTTTTCCCTAAAATAAACCCTCCTCTGTTCATGCTCCCGCATTTCCCCACAGGATATGATGCCATATCAGACTGTAACTTTATATGTCCAGTCACCATCTGCATGTTAAAGCACATGACTGGTGACGGCTCATAGAGCTTTATTGATGTGTAAGGAAAGTAACCTCCATCACAAAAATGTCTAGACCACTGTATAAGCAATGCTATCTCCGATTCCACCCCTGCTACCTCTTATGCCCCTGCTACCTCTTGTGTCACACCCTCTACCTCATAGATTGTAAGCTCTTGAGAGCAGGGCCCTCAGTCCCAGTGTGTGAATTGACTATTTCTTTGTAATGTATCTTTTTTGTCTGTACTTGAACCCTACAAGTTGTAAAGTGCCACGGAATATGTTGGCGCTATATAAATAAAATGTATTATTATTATTATTATGTGGGGTCCTGGCCTAAAAATGTTAAACAGGATGCTAAAATGGTAAGATATAAGATTGAAAATGCTTGTATAGAGGAAAAAATGGACAAATAAATAGTGGGATAGCACTGTCTCTCATAACAGGGGCCTATACACAAAATGTAAATATTAAGCATGGGATTTTCCATCCTAGTACTACAATTGGAGACAAAATGACAAGTCCGGGATATTAGTCTATTGATCCAAGGAGACCACACCTTTTCAAATTGTGTTCTAGAGTCAGCAATGGTAGCATAAATCTAGTCAACATATTTTATAACTTTCACTATCGAGAGACTCTGTGACCTGCATTTGAATGCAACATGAATTCTGGCAGACAACAAGGTATATTGAAGTTTGTATGAAGCATAGCAAAGACCTGCTGGTTTCAGGCATAATAGGAAAACTGGAGCCAATAGTGTAAACGATTGGATTAGAAGTTTCCGAGTTAATCTATGAATGGACTGCCAGAAGCGGTAGACAACAGTACAGGTCCACCAGACATGGAGGGTGTCACCTCTGGATTGACTGCTCCTAAAACACAAAGGAAAAATCGAAGGATAAATGGGATGCAAATTAGTCAGGACCATATAGGTCCTTTGTAGGATAATGCTCCCTTAATGGATCCCACACAGTATATTGTCTCTTTTTAGGCCCCCACATTTTTGGGGACAGTATACTGTGTATGTTCTGGTAGTAGATATTCTAAGCTTCATTCTGATTGGTGCCTGCTAAACCGAAGGACAGAGTCTAAGGAGGAAAGTCTGCAAGCCAGAACACAGCTTTAACACCAGGAGAAACAGGTGGTGCTGCTGGTTGCATATCAGACAACCTGGGACAGGACTGCCGCAGAGCTGTGAAGAAATGAAATTCTGCAGTACAATTTATGGTATAATATTGGTAAACTTCACTGTAAGGGCTTATTCAGATTGCTGATTTTACAGGATGAACAATAGGACTTATTTGAAAGAAAGCTTGCTGTAGTATTTTGAGGCTGATCCTTGTAATCTGTGACAGACTTTCAATTTCTTGTTAGCTTCATTCTATGGTGCTAATCTAGATGTGACTACTAAACAGTATAGTTTTTGCATAGAAACCTCCTATACAATGAATTAGTGGCCCTACAGGGCCTGTAGTGTCTGACCATTCAGCTTTGTTCACCAGGGATATAATTTGAAGCTGTAATACAGTCTAATCCATAATATTACATGAGATCTAATGTAAATTTCCTAAAGAATATATGAAGGATCCATACTCTGTGATTCATAACTTCTGTTACTGTCTCTGACCTGTTTCTGTAATTTATCACTGACTTATCTGCATATTTTCACCACATATTTTGGGACTTCAATGAGTTCTAATAAATGAAGGAAGTAAAAGCTGGCTTTATCTTTTAGGATCCTCCACATAGCCATATGTTTTTGACACTGTGAAAATCAGTTACAGGTCACATTTTAAGTAATGTAAATGACTACGATTACTATTATTGTCAACCTCACAGCTGGATAAAAAGGAAATGCTCTCCCTCTTATTCAAGGCTAATGCACAACACATTTTTAGGAGAGGGAACTACTGGAATCTAATAAAGGTCAAGACTGCTTAGTAAAATAATGGACCATTGTAATCCAATATCCTTTGATGGCTGAAAATAATATATAATGTGTCATATACATCTCCATAGGGCTAATGTTTACCCTCTACCAATGAGACATATACCAGGTCAAGGAATAAGCCGAATAATTGTTATAGTGTTTAGAGTCCCTGTCTGCAGATCATGTATTGTACCCTCATCCTGACTACATATAGTCATTTTCACATTCACCTATAATTCAAGAAATAATAGCAATACACCTAGTCTTGAAGTAAAGTGCTCCTTTATTTCAAGAATGTCATAGAGCAATTCACACCTTCCAATGTACCGTATGCTGTGATCATGTCTGTAGTACTTATTATAAGTGTGTTATGTAGTAATGTACAGACACACTAACAAAACAAGTTCATATACTATAAAGGCTTTTTCTATAGGTTTTACATTTTAAAGGTTGTTTTCTGGGATTCTAATATTAATGACCTATCCACTGCCACTTTGAACAGCAGATCGATAGGGTGCAAAGTGTTGAATCCCACCAATCAGATATTGACCCAGCCTAAATCCTGGAAAACCCCTTTAATCCCCAGTAAATTTATTGAGGCTCATTAGGGTTTTGTTTTAATCATAATGTATCAGGAACCTGAAGGAGAGAGAGAGATGATCTGATCAAAATGTATTTCTACTTGAATACTCTAGATACGGACATATAAAAGCAGAGACTCAGATTATCTCATGTAGTGTTTGTTTTCATTTTTATCATATGTGTACATATTAATATTTCATCTTTATTCTCGCAAAGAGAAAAGTGATATGACTAAACAAAAATATAAAAATATTCATTTCCCAATAATTTTTTAAATAAAACAAATTACATATATGTATTTATCTTGTGTGGAAAAAAAAAATACACACTCTTACATTTCTCTCAACACTAGAGACATAAAACTAAAAAAAAAATAACCAAGCACCAGGTTTAAACTAATCTTGAATGAACTTGTCTTATTTAAACCACAAACACTTAGTCTGGCTTGTTTTTTTTTTTTTTTTTAAATGTATGGTATTGGAACTTGAACTTTAAGATCTCCAAAAAGCCTTCAGAAAGAGGATTATACATGTCTATGAGCTTGGAAAAGGATTTACAAAGATTGGCAAACAGTTGGACATAAAGTCCAGCCTGAGAACTAAATGCAAGGTGCTGAAAGCAGTCCTTCATAATTTCAGAATATCACCAAATGATCTAGAGCAGTGATTCTCAACCTTTTTAAGCGAAGTACCCCCTGATGAGAAAATGTCCTAACCGAGTACCCCCAAAGTAGTGATCACTTATAAATGTTAATAACATAAGGCTTAATTTAGAGCCTTTGTTAACAATTATGTAATGGGCCCCATCAGTGCCCCCACATGTATTGTAATGGCCCTCACACTCAGTAGAATGGCCCCTTCAGTGAGGCACATGTAATATAATGGATCCCACAGTGTCCCCACATTTAATATAATGGCCTCCTCTTTTAAAATAATGACCCCTACATATAATAAAGTGGCCCTCATGTTTAGTGACGTTTAAGGAGTGAGTGGAAAGCTGCATTCATTACTTACCACTGGGGTAGATTAAGGGTACCGTGGAACTTTTTAGAAAGTACAGCCTCCCACCCCCATTCATGCCAGAGATCCCTGTGACAAAATAATGTCCCAGAGCAGCCCCTCCATGCAGTATAATGATCCACAGTGGCCCCTAAATGCAGAATAATTTCCCATAGCGACCGCTCCACACAGTATAATGTCCCAGAGTGGCCCCTACATTAATAAAATGAAAAAAAATCCCACATACATAGAGACTTTCTAACAATTTCAGGTTCAGCATTTTCTGGGGTTTTGCTGAACCCTAAATTTTGTGGGTTTGCCACCCACGAGCTACTAATATACACAGAGTATAATAAGAGGAGGCCCAGGGGAGATGAAAAAAACATAATAAATAGTGTTACTCACCTTCCTCGGGATCCAGAGCAGGTTTTGGGTCCTCTTCAGCCTCCCATGTGATGTCAAGAGCTGCTGAGGACTGTGATTATCCTCATTATGCTGTGTGGCCCATGAGACTACTGAGGCGCAATCACAGGCCTAAGCAGTCTCTGACGTCACTCAGGGGGACTGAAGAGACCCCAGAATATAATAATAATTTGTGGGTGGCACACTACACAAACTACCATTTGCAGTACCCCTGGAGATAGCTTGGAGTTTCCTCATGTTTGGAACCACTGTTCTGGGGTCTCTTTAGACCCCAGAGTATAATATGTGGATGCTCAGGAAAGGTGTAAAAAATAACAAATACTTGTACTCACTTTTCCTCACCTTTCCTGGGTATCTTTGCAGTGTCCGGTGCGCTCTCTACATCCTCTTCAGTTTTTTCTTCTAGGCTACAGCTGACGTCACACGCCCTGTGGGTTCACCGCTGAGGCTCAATCACAGGTTTCAGCAGTGACCCCTGGGGAGCGTGATAATGACCACAGTCACCTGGGGTACGTGACCTCAGCCTGATATATCTGAAGAGGATGCTGAGGTACCGCTGGACACTCAGCAGAGGTAAAGCAAGGCGAGTATATGTATTTTTTTTAAATTTCCCTCACCTCCCCTGGGCCTTCACTTCTTATACTCTGAAGTCTGAGGAGACCCCAGAGTATAATAGTGTTTTGTGGGTAGTAAACCCAAACCTTTTGCGTTGAATCTACTTCTAAACTAATCGGTTCGCTCATCCCGACTTGTAATTTATTATGAGTCCATTAGACTTCAGAATTTGTTTTTTCTTTGCCCCCTTTTTCCGCTGCTACCATGCTTTGAAGGGTTTTTTGGGTAAGGGCTATGGGAGGCCCCAGGAAGACATAACTGACCATGCAGATCTATCTATGGGGCTGGGGCAAAATAATCCTAATATAATAATAATAATAAAATAGTCCTTAATAGCCCACAATGGGGAAACAGTGTGTTACAGCAGCAAAGATAAGCAGATACAAATACAAATACAACATTTAGCTGGATGCTCCAAGTTGAGAGGCATTACATTGGTAGGAGACAGACAGATGGGGGGGGGGGGGGGGGGGGGGGGGGGGGGGGGGGGGGTTTTTTTTTTTTTGGGGTGTGTGTTTCCCGCTGGGTGGGGTGGGGTGGGTGTGGCCCGCCGGGGGGGGGGGGGGGGGGCGGGGCCCCCCGCCCCCCCCCCCCTCGCGCGGGGGGGGGGGCGGCGGGCCCCGCCCCGCCGCGCCCCCCCGCTCCCTCTCTTGGGTGGGGTTTGTCTTCTTCCTTCGCGCCGGCCTCGGCCCCCCCCCCTCCCCCCCCCCCCCCCCCCCCCCCCCCGGGCGGGCGGCCGGGGCCGGCGCCGGCCCCCCCCCCCCCTTTTTCTTTTTTTTTTTTTTTTTTTTTTGTTTTTCGCTCCCCCCCCCCCCCCCCCGCCGCGCCTGGGCGCCGCTGTGTGTTTTTTTTTTTTCGTAGATAGTCCCATTGTCAATGTGACACCACAACAACCTAAATCAGAATTAATGCACCTCCAGCTACAAGACAGAGACCCAGCTGCAGTGTCTCACATCAATGGCCAGACGGACTCCTTCATACCGTGTTTCTCCAAAAATAAGACCTACCCCGCCAAAATAAGCCCTAGCTACGTTTTCCAGGTTTTTTGGAGTAGGCTTGAAATATAAGCCCTACTCCAAAAATAAGCCCTAGCTAATTTAACCCCTTCCCGACATCTGCCGTGCGATTACAGCGGATGCCGGGTCCTTAAAGATGGCAGCCGCTCTGCTGCAGAGTGGCTACCATAGCTGCCGTACCCAGTGTTCGCGGAGACCTGGAGTTAATGCCCGTGGTCAGTGTCTATCCTGATCGCAGGCATTGTTGAACGTGACCCCCCCCCCTCCTTCCTACCAAAGTAGCAGAACCGCCAGAGTTAATGCCCGCGATCATAATGGACTCTGACCGCGGGCATTGCGTGACCTCCGCGCTTCCCCTCCGCAGTCCCCCCGGCCGGTCCCCACTCCGTATAGCTGCTATACCGGGTCTCCTTGTACAGTGGAGACCTGCAGTTAATGCCCGCGATCAGAGTCCGCTGATCGCGGGCATTGTTAAGTGTCCCAGTCCGTGACCCCCCCTCCAAAACGACCCCCCAAAGCAGATAAACTATCCCCGGGTTCGGTCCTCACCGGCCCCATACCTTTGAAGTTGCAGGCCGTCTCCCGCGGGTGAGATCGCAGGAGCCGACCTGTTCCTTTGACAGCCGGGAGCCTTATGAAGGCTCCCAGGCCTGTCATAGGAATATTACTATTGCCTCAATAGTAAAGGAATATTACTATTGCCTCAATAGTAATGTAGATAATCTCCCATAGACTGCAATAGGTTGTATTGCAGTCTATGGGATGATTGCAGGTTCAAGCCCCCCTAGGAGGGGTTAATAGTAAAAAAAAAAAAAAAGTTAAAAAATTTAAAACACAAAATAATAAGTTGAAGCCCCCTCCCACTTTCACTAGAATACATATAAAAATAAAATATTACTGTGAAACACATACACATTAGGTATCCCTGTGTCCGAAAACTCCTGGTCTACAGACTTATAAAAATATTTTACCTCTATGGTGAATGCCGTAGTGAAAAAAAAAAAGATCAAAAGTGCCGAACTGCTGTTTTTTCGCTGTTTCACATCGGATAAAAGTTGAATTAAAAAGCGATCAAATGTGTGATTGTTCTTCACGGAAAAAATTAAGACCTACCCCGAAAATAAGCCCTAGCCCTTTTTTCAGAGCAAAAAATAATATAAGACCCTGTCTTATTTTCGGAGAAACACGATACTTTCATCCCTTGGTTATCAGTCCTTATGGGGGGTTTCCTGATTATACTCTTGGATTCCCTGTGTTCTCACCTTGGTGCATTTTCAATAGTAAATCTGCCCAACTATATTTTTCTATGGAGCAATTCTGCAAAATTTATGAAAGGTCATGAGATTGTGGAGCTGTTAAGCAGATATATATTGGCCGCATGTGCTGCTTTTACAACTGTTACCACCAGTGGCTTAGCTAGGAATGGCTGGGCCCCAAGGGGAACATTTGACATTGGGCCTCCCCCCGGCAACCACCCCCACACAAATGCCCCACACAAATTGCATTCCCTTCATTCCTGCACACACTATTATGTGTCAGAGTGGCCCCTGCACACAGTATTATGCCTCATAGTGTCCCCTGCACACACTATTGTGCCCCATAGTGGCCCCTGCACGCAGTATTATGCTCCATAGCGGCCCCTGCACAAAGTATTATGCCCCATTGTGGACCACACATGAATAATTATTATACTCTGGGGTCTTTTCAGACCCCAGAGTATAATGATCGGATACCCAGGGGAGGATAAAAACATAAACAAACTGTGTTACTTATCTGTCCCTAGCTCCGGAGCACTCCCTGCTTCTTCAGTGTTGGACCAGACGTCACGACCGGCGTTGCGATGAATAATATTGTCAGCCTGGACGTCACCAAGGAGGCCCGAAGCCTGCCGGAGCACAGGAGAGGTAAGTAACAGTGTTTTTTATGTTCCCTCACCTCCCCTGCGCCTCCGATCATTATACTCTGGGGTCTAAAAAGACCCGCGGCCTTAGTTACCGATCCTCGCTCCTGCTCACAGCCACCTCCGCTTCCACAGAATGGGAAGCGCAGGTGCGTAGGAATGGGGATCGGTAAGTAAATAGGGCCCGTTACCTGCTGAGGTTACACCAGCAGGTAACGGCTTATTAAGAAAAAAAAAACATCAGGGGCCGACCGGGCCCTCTAATGTCCCAGGCCCTGTAGCAGCCGCTCCCGCTGCTACCCTGGTATTTACGACCCTGGTTACCACCGTCCTCAGGTAGGTCAGGTAGGGTTGTGTCACTCCTATGGTATAATGTTGGAGGGAATGGAAATGAGAAGGGGGCGCTTATGACAACTTTACGCTTGACCTACTTATGTGTTATAATGGGGCTACCCTTAGTTCTGTGTCATGGTGCACTATCCCATTTGTGTGGGTCAGCCGCTCTCATACATGTTATATGTACAGTGGGGAAAAAAAGTATTTAGTTATCCACCAATTGTGCAAGTTCTCCCACTTAAAAAGATAAGAGAGGCCTGTAATTGACATCATAGGTAGACCTCAACTATGAGAGACAAAATGAGAAAACATATCTAGAAAATCACATTGACTGATTTTTAAGAGGCTCCTCTGTCCTCCACTCATTACCTGTAGTAATGGCACCTGTTTGAAATTGTTATCAGTATAAAAGACACCTGTCCACAACCTCAAACAGTCACACTCCAAACTCCACTATGGTGAAGACCAAAGAGCTGTGGAAGGACACCAGAAACAAAATTGTAGACCTGCACCAGGCTGGGAAAACTGAATCTACAATAGGCAAGCAGCTTGGTGTGAAGAAATGAACTGTGGGAGCAATAATTAGAAAATGGATGACATACAAGACCACTGATAATCTCCCTCAATCAGGGGCTCCATGCAAGATTTCACCCCGTGGGGTCAAAATGATCACAAGAACGGTGAGCAAAAATCCCAGAACCACACGGGGGGACCTAGTGAATAACCTGCAGAAAGCTGGGACTAACGTCACAAAGGCTACCGTCAGAAGAGTATTGGGAGAATGTCATATGGTCAGATGAAACCAAAGTAGAACTGTTTGGTAGAAACACAACTCGTCATGTTTGGAGGAGAGTGAATGCTGAGTTGCATCCAAAGAACACCTTACCTACTGTGAAGCATGGGGGTGGCAACATCATGCTTTGTGGCTGTTTCTCTGCAAAGGGACCAGGACGACTGATCTGTGTGCATTAAAGAATGAATGGGGCCATGTATCGTGAGATTTTGAGTGCAAACCTCCTTCCATCAGCAAGGGCATGGAAGATGAAACGTGGCTGGGTCTTTAAGCATGACAATGATCCCAAGCACACTGCCAGGGCAACGAAGGAGTGGCTTCGTAAGAAGCATTTCAAGGTCCTGGAGTGGCCTAGCCAGTCTCCAGATCTCAACCCCATAGAAAACCTTTGGCGGGAGTAGAAAGTCCGTGTTGCCCAGCGACAGCCCCAAAACATCACTGCTCTAGAGGAGATCTGCATGGAGGAATGGGCCAACATACCAGCAACAGTGTGTGCCAACCTTGTGAAGGCTTACAGAAAACGTTTGACCTCTGTCATTGCCAACAAAGGATATATAACAAAGTATTGAGATGAACTTTTGTTATTGACCAAATACTTATTTTCCACCATAATTTGCAAATAAATTCTTTAAAAATCAGACAATGTGATTTTCTAGATATGTTTTATCATTTTGTCTCTTATAGTTGAGGTCTGCCTATGATGTCAATTACAGGCCTCTCTTATCTTTTTAAGTGGGAGAACTTGCACAATTGGTGGCTGACTAAATACTTTTTTTCCCCACTGTATACAATAATAAAACATAATATCATTCCCCATAATGATGAGGGTTATCTTGCTCTGGAGAGCTTACAGACTAAGAATATTGCTCGGAGCCTATGTGTATAGTGGTAGATATATCGTTTCTCATCCCCTGTTATGATGGGTGGTTATCCTGCTCCTAAAAGATTAGACTGTAGTAAAGAATTCTCTCTATGATGATACATAATAACTTATGACCATGATGGCTGCTTATCTCTAGGGTGGGAGCTATACAGTGACTTCAGCCACATCACACAGCCAAAGACCACCATGTAGTGCAGCCAGCATGTCAGCCAGTGAACGTGAATGCGGCTGTCTCTCAATGACTCGCAAGAGTGTGATCGCCCAACGATCAAGGTCATTTTCAACTTTGCCATAACAAAATCGCGTAGATTAGCAGATTTGCAGATGTTCACTTACTCGTCATAATGCAGCTGCATTCACTTCCATTAGAGTTAATGGAAAAAGCGCTACACTGTGATCTCCAACCACATGACATATGCCACAGCTAAGGCCGCCATGTAGCCCCGACCTCAGGGATAGGAGCCATCCTGGTCATCAAGAGCCCTAGCCTAAAAAGTGAATTCATGGCAATAAAGTCAGTCTCCAGATGTGTATTGACCGGTGACTGACTTCACGGCTTACAATCTATTTTGGAGGGTTCCTTCCAATCTTGTATGATAAGACCGGCCCTTCTCTTCTGAGCTTGCAATCTAAAGAAAACCATCACTGACCTTTTAAGAAGGACCACAGTTATGAGTTTCAAATGGCAGCCATGTTAAAAAAAAAAAAAAAAAAAAATCCTGCAGCTGCGGGTAGGCCATAAGCAGTTATGGCTTCATCTACACTGACACAAAAAAAGGCGTTGATAGTACGAAGTGGTCATTAAAAGATTAATGGCTACCCTGCCCCTAATCCTTAGTCTAATGTAAATGTGTTCTGTGATTTCTTGGCTTGCGATGAGAACTTTTCGTTGCATTGACTTGTTGTGTTGAGATGATTTTCTTCTTGAGAAGACTTTGCATAAAGACATACAGTGTATATGTATATATATATATATATATATATATATATATATATATATATTGATATATAAAGTGCCAGGATTGTGGTGGGGAAAAGTCACAAGCTTTGATGCACATCTCATTTGTGTATAAATTAGCTACTTTTTTCCAATTAAAATTCCTGCTTGCCACATTTCTTAAGCATGGATGGAGCTAGCTGGGTGGGGTTTATTTGCATGGGAAGGACCACATTATTTTTTGGTTGCACCAAAAAATGGATAAATTTTTGGTTTACAAAGTAACTTAATAAATCCCACCCTTCTTTTTCCCCAAGTATACGTAAAAAAAAATTCAAAATTATTGTCATGTTCCCAGTCACTTGGGGTAGTCTCTGTAGATTTTGGAACCTCAAATAGAATTTGTGTCTTGCCCTCTTTGGAGATTCATGAAAGTGCTTTTAAAATTACCGCTTTAGGCTGCAATCACACATGCTGTTTTGATGCAGTTTTTTGAGTCAAAGCCAGCAAGGACATACACTTCTCCTATATGTTGGATACTGGATTTGACTAAAAAAAAAAAAAAAAAAAAATTGCGCCAAAAACTGCATATAGGATTTCACCCTTAGTAGAGATGGGCAAATCGACTCATACAGAGCTGGGTTTGACCTGACTATTCCAAAACCAAACTATTTGGAATTTGTCTCTGACAAACTAAAATGGCTGCCGCCAGTAAATTATTATACTCTGGGGTCTCTTCAGACCCCAGAGCATAATAGCTTAAAGCCCAGGAGAGGTGACAAAAATAATGCGATCCTGCGATCTGTGTCTTCCTTCTCCGGCAGATGACGCCATGGAAGAGTGCCAGAACCAGCATCTGGTGCTTTTCTGCAACGTCATTTAGCTGGGGTCACTGCTGAGACCTGTGATTGGGTATCAGCGTTGATATGGGCAAGCCGAGCATCATGACCCTCGGCGTGACCATGCTACTGCTAAGGCTCAATCACAGTCCTCAGGGGTGACTTCGGGTGCATGAGGTCAGAGAACAGCGCTAGACGCAATCAGGAGGAGGACACAGAGTACTGGACACTGTGAGGTGGCCCAGAAGAAGTAACGGAAGGTGAGTATAAATGTTTTTGTCATCTCTCCTGGGCCTCCGGCTATTATACTCTAGGATCTGGAGAGACCCCAGAGTATAGCGATATCCCTTCCGGTTCTGTCTGAACATGTTCGGATTGAAGCGGCACTCACGATTCTCTAAAACCTTCTCTTGCTTTATCAGTAGCTCATCACAGTATAAACGAAATACAGTAGTATGCCATAGACACAAACTGTTTGGGCAATGGCCATTTCGTGCTACCGCGCTTCCTCCGGCCCTCAGTTGTATAACACATGCCGCAGCCATCTTCCTTTTACTCTCTTCTGAGACAAACGTAATGACGTAAATCACGTCTCTAGGAAAAGGCTGCGCATGTGCATATCATACATTGCGTACCGTCGGATGAAAACACTGTCTCCTCCCTCAAAAACCATCCATCTGGGGGACAGTGTATTCATCCGACCATTTCTATACACAAATATAAAAAGAAAATATCTATTTCAAACAAATAAAGAACAAAAAATTCTTATTTTAAGTTAAAGGAAAGCACTCAGATCATTTCGGTCATTGAGACCCAGAGGTCCCATAGCATTCGTCAACATTATCCATCTAGCTTCCTTCTTTAATTAAATTTTATTCCTATCTCCCCCATATTTTGGTGGGTCTACTCTTTGCAATCCAAAAAAAACCACTACAATCTCCTCCATGAACTTCACGAATATGTTCGATCAGTCTCGGACAACCAATCCCAGTAGAAATAGATCTAAAATGCTCTTTTATTCTAACATATAGGCATCAAATAGTTTTTCCTATATAACATTTTTTACAGGGACAAATAAGAGCATAAACTGCAAATTGCGTTTTGCAGTTTATAAACTGATTAATTGGCCTTGAGATACCTCCAATATCACAATATTTATTTTGTAGATTGGCAAAACAGAAATTACAATTGCCACATTTGAAATTTCCACTAGGAGCATTTTTATGAAGCCAATTGTCTTCCCTATTGTCCATAAATTGAGTCTGAACTAATATATCCTTTAATGACTTACTACGTCTAAAGGAAATTACTGGTATACGTATTGCTATTTCTTTCAACACCGGATCTCTTTCTATCATATACCAATTACTTTTAATAATCTCCCTAATTTTCTCTGCCATAAAGTTAAACTTAAAAGAAAAAATGAACCATTTCTCTCTCTTTTTTATTTTTAACCTGTCCTCTCTTTTCACTTTTCTTTCTTATTGCCTTATCCCATACCTGATCCAATAATCTAACAGGATAACCTCTTTCCACAAAACGCGCCTTCATCTCAGAAGCCTGTTGTTTTAAAAGATCTTCATCATTGTTAATCCTATCCAATCTTAAAAACTGACTATATGGAATAGAAGTCTTTGTATGTTCTGGGTGATAGCTATCATAATGCAAATATGCATTAGTTGCAGTTAATTTCCCGAATGATGAAGTTTTCAAGTTATCTCCTTGAACCTCCACCAGAACATCCAAAAACTCTAATTTCTCATAACTAACTTTACTGGTGAAGAACATATTTAAACCATTTTTGTCATTCAAGTATTTCACGAAATCATCAAATTCTGTTGATGATCCTTCCCAAACTATAAACACATCATCCACAAAACGTAGATATGTCTTAATTTTAGTAATAAAGAGATTATTCATGTGAAATAAAAAAAATTATTCTAAGAATGCCAAAAATAAGTTTGCATATGTGCAAGAGACTGCCCATGGCAGTTCCAGTCTTCTGCACATACCAAGCACCATTAAACATAAACGCACTGTTACCTAAGACAAGAGAAAGTGCTTCATATACAAAATCCTTAAAGGGAGCACTTTTATTAGTTCTGTCCAAAATATGGTGGATAGCTTTAATACCCCTATCCTGTGGAATACGGGTATATAAATTCTCAACATCAATTGATGCTAAAAGAAACCCTTCTTTCCATACTATTGAGCGTAATGCATCCAAAAAATCACCTGTATCTTTTAAATCAGATGGAACAACTTGTAGCAGAGGTCGCAACAACCAGTCTAAATAACTTGATAAAGGTTCCAACACTGAATTTACACCACTTACTATGTGGCGACCTGGTGGATTCTCTAAATCCTTATGGATTTTAGGTAAAAAAAATATCATCTAGGTTTACGCGGTGTGAGGGGAAACAGCTTCTCAGCCATACTTCGCGACAGAACACCTTTTTCAACATTTTTCTTCAAAAAACTCTGTAAGGAACCCTGTATTTTTCTTGTTGGATCTGTCAACAGTTCATATGTAACAGTATCACCTGTCTATGTGCCTCTCTCAAATAATATTCTTTCTCCATTAATACTATATTCCCACCCTTGTCAGCTTTTTTTATTACAACATTTTTCTGAGATTTCAACCATACTAAGGCCTCTTCTTCACCTTTTGTTAAATTGGAAGGGGCCATAGGATAATGCAAAGCTTTTGCCTCCATCACTTGAGTAACAAATAGATCCAATGTACTATAATCTGAAGTGGAGGGGAGAAATTAGATTTAATCCCACCTTGAAAAATCTTCTCCTCATAGACCTCGTTTTCAAAAGACTTTATAGCATTTTCATCAAATGAATTTGCCATATCTATAATACATTGTTGTTCATTACTATCTAATGGCATAAACCCTAAAGGCCCTATTATTGCAGGCATCTCTCACTCTTTTACATCCACCCCTTCACATTTGTTAGTTTTATCAAAGTATCATAGTATCATATACTGTACTGTATATAGTAATGTGCAGTAGAGGATATATGACTGCTTACAATACGCACCTCAGTTAAACTTTCCTGTGAATTACTGACAAAATACCAGAAATCACTATCTACACTTTCAAAACAAGGTTCTGCAATAGCGCCCCCTGTGCGTTATGAACACCATATTTATCAACAACGCCGCACCTCTTGTTGACACTTGTTGGTGTCAGGTAAAAAAAAGCCTATAATGGAATATACATAAATATATATTTCAAATTAGTGCCAAAATCACCCCCAGACAGTCCCAAGACAGCGCTAACTACATACGTGCAAATTCCAACCAATCACTGCCAAGGAGTCTTGCCCTACTGCCATATTGGAGGTTCGCCACCCATGAAGCATTATTATTATTCTCTGGGGTCTCTTCAGACCCGAGGGTATAATAAGTGGAGGCCCATGGGAGGCGCGGACAAACTATAATTGTAGTTCATGAGTGTCAAACCCCACAAACTACCATTAGGCATGGGGGGCTCTCACTGCACGATCCCCTGGGGATAGTTGGATGTACCCCCAGGGGTACGCATACTGCACCTTGAGAAACACTGATCTAGAGATACTGTGACTCTCACCATTTATAAGTACAAAAGTCTACCATTAAATCTACATAAGTGGTATACCTAGAGAATAAATTTGCTCTCTAGAAAATAACAAACAATAGGGCAAGTCTAATGTCTGGTCGTAAACATCAATGGAGCAATGATCAAAGGTAAGCATATGAGTTATATGGTCACAGTATCAAAAGATATGTTTGTGAAAATCAAATACAGCATTTCACTAGAATAGCCTGATGCCAACTGTAATGTCTTTTTTTTCTTTTTTTTTTTCTTTTTCAAAACTTTTTAATATGACAATAAATGCAGTACAGTATGAAACATTGCAAACAAGGCCGGAAATGTTGGGCTGCATGGTGGTGAGAGCAGTGGTGGTACAGCATCAAACATGATGGACATAGCAGGATATGATGTGAGATGTTGGTGGCAGTGATGGCAGCAGTGCCTGTACATTATGGAACATGACAGACAAAGCAGGAGATGGTTGTGTGGTGGTGGCAACATTGGCAATACTGTAGAACCTCTGAATTTGAGGATAACTATTAATGGCATTGAAATAACTAAAGATGAGCGAACCAATTTGTAACGCGCCAGGTTCATTACGAATTTTTCAACTTTTTTTTGGGTTCGCCAGCCAGAGTATAATAAGCACTGGCCCAGGGCAGGTGAGTAAACATAAAAAACAGTGTTACTCACTTTTCCTGGACTCCATTGCAGCATCTGGTGTGGGTCCTCATCTTCTTTGGGCCTTTTCTGGGTTCCTCTGTGACATCTATGGTTCATGGGGGAAATCACTGAAGGCTGTGATGGAGCCATTGTGGTCCAATCAGTGGCTGGGGGGCTACTGTCTTCATTCTGGAAGCTGGAAGAGGCGTTAATGTCAGCTGTCACTTCTTGTCAGTCCCTAGTCCCTGCCTGACACTGACTCATTCTCTCCCTAAAATCTATGTAGTCTCCTCTACACTAATTCTCACACACTCTATTATCTGTCTGTATCTGTGATACTGGCTGTGTTCCGATCATCTCCTTCTTCTTGTCTCACAATATATATATATATATATAGTGTGGAAAGCAACATGAAAATGTTACATAGTGGCTGTGAGTCATCGCTGACCTAACACCCACGGTCCATCATGATGATACAAAGGGCTGCCTGCAAATGCATCATGGAGAAGTACATGTAATTCTTCCTCTCTGTGTTTCTGTTTCTCTGCTTTCCACGTGGCAGGAATCATTTTAGATGATTCATCTGAAACAAATCACAAAAGTTTCAGATTTGGCTAAACCTTAAACTTTTGAGAAATTTGTGTTGAATCCAGTTCATTAGGAATCGATTAGCTCATCTCTAGTTTTGGGACTGCATCAAGCCCTGGCAGCTCACTGTCAATGCTATGGATTCTTGATTGTACCGGAGGCTACCTGAGGATAATAAGAGATCGTCTGTAAGAAGATTGAAGCACATATGAAAAAGAACCTTTCAACATTACAATGATCCTAAACATGATGCTGTAAAGCTGCGGTAAATCAGTATGAGGCTCAGGCTCCACGTTGCGGAAAAAGCAGCTTTTTTATTGCAGATTTTGCTGCGGTTTTTTAGCCAAAGTCAGGAGTGGATTGAACAGAAGGTAGAAGTATAAGAGCTTGCTAAATATTTCCAATTCCTTTTGTAGACATGTTTGGCTTTCGCTCAGAAAACCGCAACAAATCTGAAAAAAGCTGCGTTTCCGAAACTTGGTATCTTAGCTTGATACAGCAAGTTCAGTTCAGAGAAAAGCTGGTTGGGCAAAGAAATATGTGGACTGTATTTCTCAGCCCGAGTGGGCAAAGAAATACAGCGAACACCTGGACTCAAGTTACATTCATTTGAAAGTCCATGTAAGACTGGCTAATAAAAAAATAAAAAGAAGCAAAGGTTTCTGCAATGGACAAGTCAAAGCCCAGGTCTAAATTCCATGAATTTGTTTTGGGGAGAAACTGAATGTATATGCAAGTAAATCCTTTAACATAGCACAGCTCAAACTATTTCTCCATATAGGAGTGTAATGAAATGTCATAACTGTCTGCTGTAGTATTGATATGCACACATTCATGCTTCACTAAACTGTATATGCCTGGAACAAAACACAACTGTCAAAAGGATTGTTATTTGTCAGTATTAAAACCTGTACTCTATACATTGTGGTATAGATTTTCTATAAACTACATATAGTATATGCCCTGATCATATTGAATCAATGACTGGACAGATGAGACTTACTTGTAATTGTTCTTCCTAACAGAGGCATAACTTGAAGTTCCTGGGTCCCAGTGCAAAATCTGTGAAGGAGCCCTACCTTCTTTCTGTCATTTAGAATAGTAGTATATTTTATGCGGCGGAGGGACCTTTGGGTCCCCCTCAGGGCCCGAGACTCGGTACCGACTACTACTTCTGCACCCCCTATAGCTACATCCCTACTTCCTGATTTGTCTGATTTGTCTTATCCTTTATGCATTTTGCATGCATCCAAAATATACAAAAAAACAACGTGCAAAACATACAACCAAAAAAGTTCAAATCATGAATATTGCTGATCATTTTCTTTTTACTTTTTGTATCAGAAAGTTATTCCTATTGCAGTGTCCATGGAACTAATGAATTACGTTGACCTATCAAGTTGCCTCTTTTCTTAAATGTAAATCTTTAAAAATTTCTGCATCTCATGAATGTTAACAACCTCTTTCAATGAAAATGTCATCCGTGCATGATCTATATACGTAGCACATGCTTTTATAAGTTATGAATATGTCAGTTTTGAAAAATGGCAATGAGTTCATGCAAACAGCCCATTTGAATATATGTTAATTTGATGCCGCTTCATTACAGTGTCATTGCCATTTCACCTGTGGAGGGGAAGTGAAAATTCATAGACTATCTGTAATGTAGGGAGAATCAAAACATAGCAATGGAGAAAAAGAATAGCTTTGAATCTTGAACTTAAAGCTGATACAAGCTGAGGAAACATTGTATCATTATAACTTTAAAGTGGAAAATTTGATTCAGTGTAAAACCTTGGCCTTGTTAAATATAAGAGGTTTTACATCTGGTGCAGTCTGTGAGTGCCTGAGCGTATTCTTACTTACACTGTACTTTAACTTGGTCTGTATCTGCCAGACAAAGCTTCCTTAGAACTCTGGCTTTATTTTTTGTGTAAATGTACACCATCGTAACATAAATTACTAGTATAAAAATATATGAGCCAATTATATTTTAATATTATAGCTTTTTCATTCGGTGTACCCCCAAATAGAAAGTTGTTCATTCGTATTACTTCTCATTAGTCTATGGTACATCATTGGATTAGGCCCAGTGGCTTTTCCAGTAGACTATTGGCCCAAGCTGAACCCAAACTCGTGCCTCTCCCTTCCCCTCCATGCCACGCCACGCCACGCCACATTATTTCTGTAATAAACTTCACCTATCTGCACTAACAAATCTAATTTGGGTTAAGTAGTATTAAACTTGGTGAAGTCTGTCCACCTACTAATTTTGTAGTTGGTGGCTTGGAAAGAGGTAAGATACACCATAATCTAAATGGATAATGGATGAGTCTAAGAAATACCAGCAGTACCTAGTAATGAAAAGCAGAGGAAACTGCACTATACTGTCCTGCCTAAAAAGGTATTATGGGAAAGGAGCTAGGAGCTCATGCGCCCTCTGTTGGATGTAACAGATCCTCAGTTTGCTTTTGACTCACCGAGTCTGGAGACAGCAAAAGGGATTTTAGCCAAGCCAGTTTCACTTATCTGCATACAGCGCCGTTTCGGGATTTTTGTCCCTTTCCCATAATGCCTTGTGATATGTAGATGCTTAGTAGAGGGCGAAAGGCAACTCAAAACTCTACACACCTTAACTGGTGCTCTCCTCAAGGAGAGATGTCCCTGTCCATGACCCACTCATTGCCTCCCACAAAGCCAGCCAGTTCACTTTGCTCTGCACTGATGAGGGACAAAAATCCCGAAAGGGCGCTGTATGCAGATAAGTGAAACTGGCTTGGCTAAAATCCCTTTTGCTGTCTCCAGACTCGGTGAGTCAAAAGCAAACTGAGGATCTGTTACATCCAACAGAGGGCGCATGAGCTCCTAGCTCCTTTCCCATAATGCCTTGTGATATGTAGATGCTTAGTAGAGGGCGAAAGGCAACTCAAAACTCTACACACCTTAACTGGTGCTCTCCTCAAGGAGAGATGTCCCTGTCCACTGCCTAAAAAGGTGTCAGTCTATACCAGTGATGGATTATCATATAGCCCCTTGAATAGCCATGGCCCTCCTGTGATCATCAGTCCCTGGAATTCCATTAGGAAGTACAGTTTATCCCACAACAAAAAAGCACTCGTATGGCAATGTTGACGAACAAGTAAAAATATTATGTCTCTTGAAGACAATAAGAAAAATTTTAAAGGAAAAATGGAAAATCCCAGTGTCCTTAAGGGGTTGACTAAAACATTCCATGGGCTCCCACTGAAATTAAAAACCTTCTATATTTCTCCAGTAGTTGCATCATCTGTTGATCTGATAAACAGCTACTTTACATTTATTAAATAAAGTCTTGAGATTCCTATTGAATTTGCAGCAATATCATATTGAAACTGGAAAACAAGGGATTTAAAACAACTTTAAGCACAAAAGTGCTTATCCTTATTGCTTTTCGTATGGTCGTCTTAAACTCTCTTGAGCACTGAACACATTAAGTTGTTTGGCATAGTCATCATAGACTTGACTTAGTGCACCACCCTTACAGCTTTATTGACTTCTGTTTAGACTAGTTTTGTGTCACAAGAGTAAAACAATTCAAAAAGAACAATTACTATGCCCCCGATGCATTCTCAGCCATATGCTGTATGTTCATGTAAGAGCAGAATAAAGACAAGGAGCTGAAATTTGAAGCTTAATAAGCTCTTTTTAATGGGTTGACACTGCAGAAATTGAAAATGGCTCAAGAAAAAAAGGAAAGACTAATTGAGTGAGTGATTTACTTTAACTTTTAAGCTCTTCCCCGTGGGCTGCTCTTTCTTTTCGTTAACACAGATCGTTACAGTTTATTTTTTTCCTTTGCTACAATTTAAATCTGTTTTAAGTCTATAAGACAGACTTTTTATTCATCTGCTATTAATATGTTTCTAGAAGAAAATAGCTGGACACCATCTTTATATACATACTTAATAGTCATGTTATGTCAGGGATTACAAATCGATCATCCACTCAAACAGCTATTATGACTCCATGATAAATTTCAGCCCTAAGTAGCAATAAAAATTTGTATATGACTAGGGGTAGAATCAAAATGGGTTAAGAGGAAGATTAGAGCTAGATGTGCGACATATGCTGAAACATAAATAATGGAAACTTATGTCAAAACTTTCCCCCCAATGTACCAAAGGTGGCTTATGTGTGCACAACAACATAGTGTGCGTGTTATGATGATAGAAAAAGTTTTTGATTTTGTAATATAGCAGGGATGCATTTGTAATTTGAAGCAAAAAGTCATTAGAAAGAAAGAACCCACCAGATTTGTTCCCCTTGCAATGGGTGAACTTCGCCCACCAACTCCTACAAGGGAAGAGTCACACTATATTCATTAAGGTTCCTGATCCTCACCCACACATGCCCTTCATGGACAGAGCACAGCATCTGTTCTATAGCCTCTCCTCATTTTAGCCCTGGGCTCCAACATCACAGCAGCATCCTGCAACCATATGATGCCTAACAGCAGGGGTGCTAGTGCCTTGTATACTGCCTGTATCTTTAAAACAGCAGATATCGGAACCCACACTGAACCGTATTCACAAGTATGTGAGATAGTAGTGCCTGCATGTGGCACAGCATTACTTATTGAAATTTTGAGGTCAGTGGTTGTTAGGGATGGGTGAACCAGTTCATTTAGAACTGGCTTCGACACGAAATTTTCAAAAGTCTTTGTTTGCTTGAACACAAAACTTTTGGGGCTTGTCACCCATGAAACACTATTATACTTCTGGGTCTCCTCAGACCCCAGAGTGTAGTAAGTAGAGGCCAAGGGAAGGTGAGGGAAAATAACAAACACTTATACTCACCTTGTCTCACCTCTTCTGAGTGTCCAGCAGTCCCCCAGTGTCCTCTTCAGGCCTTCAGCTGTCGTCACGTGCCTCAGGGTCACTGCTAAGGCCTGTTACTTGACCTTAGTGGTCACGTTGGGCGCGCTGGACCCAATGAGTATGAGCTTTTTAATTTTTCCTCACCTGCCCTGGGCCTCCACTTATACTATGGGGTCCGATAAGACCTCAGATTATAATCATAGCACTTCCGGTTCAATCCAAACAAGATTGGTATGAAATGAAGCAGGGGGCAGAACCTCACAAATATTTGTGAAATTAATCTAGGTTTGCCCAAGTTAAAAAACTTTTTTTGTTGCTGATATTGAACTGACTGTCCCAATGACATCCAATATCTAATTTAAACCATACTTGGATGAATTTTATAGAATGTCAGTTAATCTATATATTTATTTTTGGAGTAAACCACAGTATTAAGTGGAAACAGAGGTAAAATATACAAACATCATAAAGAGTTTGGTTGGATTTGAGCGCAGAATCCCAGCACTGCACAGAAACAGGGCTATTCTCAGAGCTACTATGCTGACCAATATGGCTGCTTTCTTCTGAAAACAACTCCACACCTGTTTTGCAGCAAGTGTGCTGCTGTTTCTGAAAGAAAGGAACCATGTTTTTGTAATCCAGTACAAACCATTAAAGAATATTTAAAACAGCATGAAGAACTGAAACCATGTTGTCTTCTTTGGCACCCGACACAGTGATGTTAAAACTGACTTGGTGCTCTTTATGTTTAAACATTGAATATTCATTCTTCCAAAGACCTTCCTGACTTGTCTCTTCTGTCCTACTTAATAAAGCAATGTTAATTGTATTAGTTTTGATGTTTCACCTTGCCCTAATTTCTGGCAGGCACATGGGGGACTTGAGGCCACCCAGTGTCCTGCCATGCCTTTGTGCTAATCATCACCACATAAAGACTCTAGTTTTACAAAACAGTCACTGTGTCCTTCCTTCCTTCTGCCTTTAGGCATATTCTAGAATTTCTTGTTTTGCACATACATATTAATTTCAAAGTGATCCTCGTAGTCATTTTATCAAAGAAATGTAAAATTAAACCAATTTTTTTGCAAACAAGCTTGAAATGTGCCTTCTTTTTAGTGTAGCAGTGATATGAAATACACTTTCAAAGGAACAGAAGCAGAGACATACAGCACATCATGTTCAAAGGCTTTGTGTACTTATAGTAAGCAACAGGATTAATGAAATAGTTACAGCATTCGTTTTGACTGCTCTCATGGAAAGCATATGTTGTATCTGCATGAACATAAAGTTCAATAAATGGGGCTTATTTTATGAGATTCAATGTCAGTTACCTGAACTGTGATAATTAAAAATGAAACCCGCAAAAGGTTGTGCAACAGGTGTTGAGTGGTAAGTTTTAGTCTAAGATCCTAGTGTCAGCTTTCGGTGTGATATCTACTGGTGTTCATGCTTCTATTAATTGGCCATATGCATCTTTTCCTTCTACCGCATACAGAAAGAAGAATTTTTTTAACCCTTTAAACATGGTGGCCACTCAGGAGCTGAGCAGTCGGCATAGCCGTCGGATCTCCACTGTAATATACAGCAGAGACCAGAGGCAATGCCTGCTATCAGCACCTGCACTGACCATGGACATTAACTCCCCTAATGCCAAGGTGCCATTTTCCCAGCAGAGCATGGGAGTCGCCATTTTGGGGTTGACCACTGGCCCCCGGGAGTAAGATCTGGGGCTGGAGATCTGTGAGTATGACAGCCAGAAGCCTATTGAAAGCTTCCAGGCTCGTCTGCAATAGACTTTTATTACAGGTTGCGCTTGCTGAATGACTTTTTTCGCTGTTTCACCTCTGATAAAAATTTGAATAAAAAGCCATCAAAACATCTGACATTCCCCAAAATGGTATAAATAAAAAGTACATCTGTCTTTGCAAGAAAAGACACCTTATGCAGCCCTATACACGGAAATATACACTGACAAGCAGAAGGGTAACTGTTTTGAACTTGTAACTTTCAGGCTCCATATCTCACCATCCACTACAGCTTCGAATGTGAGAATACCATTATTTTATAGACAATCATCTTGGCTATCTCATACATAAATTTGACTTGTAATTATTTAGCATATGATTAGTTATGCAGATTCTTGTGATGTAACCACTTTCAGTGTATCATTTGCGGGCTCTGTCTCTTCCCCTCTTCCCCTTGCCATTGGGGTTCCTCAGGGCTCAGTCCTAGGCCCCCTGATCTTCTCTCTCTACACAGCCCCCATTGGACAAACCATCACAAGATTTGGCTTCCGGTACTATCTTTATGCGGATGACGGCCAATTATATAAATCATCCTGTGACATCACCCCTGCATTAATACAGAACACCATTGACTGTCTCTCTGCTGTCGCAAATATCATGTCTTCGCTTTATCTGAAACTGAATCTCTCAAAAATGGAAGTACTGCTGTCTCCACCATCTAATAGACTTGTCCCTGATATCTCCATTGCAGTCTCCGGGCTTACCATAACTCCTAGGCAGTATGCCCGCTGCCTCGGGGTTATGTTTGACTCGGGCCCTTCTTCACCCCCCATATCCAATCACTTGCACACTCATGTCATCTCCACCTCAAAAACATCTCCAGAATCCGCCCTTCCTTACCACAGATACATTAAAGACACTTATTGTTGCCCTGATTCACTCTCGCCTTGACTACTGTAACTCCTTACTAATCGGTCTTCCCCTCACCAAACTCTCCCCTCTACAATCTATTTTAAATGCAGTGGCCAGGCTCATCTATCAGTCTAGACGCTACAACGATGCCTCTGGTCTGTGTCAGTGACTACATTGGCTACCAATTCAATGTAGAATACCATATAAACTTATCACCCTCATCCACAAGGCTCCCCATAATGCTGCACCTCCCTACATTTCCTCCCTCAACCCGTTCTCCCCGTTCAGTCAATGACCTAAGATTAACATCCTCTATTATCAGAACCTCCCACTCCCATATCCAAGACTTCTCCCGAGTTGCATAACTTCTCTGGAATGCTCTACCCCAAACAATCAAATTAATTCCCAATTTCTACAGCTTCAAGCACAAACTAAAGACACATCTTTTCAGACAGGCCTATCACAATTCCTAATGTAAACCCTTCCACAGTTAGAATCCCTAAAACGAACCCTCCTCTGGTTACGTTCCCACATTACCCCTCAGGTTTACACAGTTTGACAGTGGTCTCAGCAACACTGGAGCATTTGGACTACTGTCTCCCATCAATAACATGTTACTGGGAAAAACTCTTCTAAACTACTTTAGGACCAGACTATTTTCCCTAGTTCAGGACCGGACACATTTTTGGATTTTTTTTTTGTACATGCGGTTTTGAGGGCTATAACATTTTTTCCTTTGGGTTATTTAAATAATTTTTGTGTCTTTTTTCAGTGATAAATATAGTTTTATTTTTATATTGTTTTTATTTTCCATGTGCTTTCTATATTTTAATATCTGAGAAAATAAAACTAAACTAAACAAAAAAGGAGGGGAAATTAGTCTTTAATAACACAAAGTGCTACTAAAAAGAATTTAAATAGTTTTTCCTCACAGTTATGGTAATTTTTATATGTGTTTCCAAAAAAAAAAATAGATCTGAAAGGGGGGGAGCATTTTAACTTTCTTTTTTTTTTTTTAAATTTTGATGATTTCACCTGTAAGTGGGGCTGACACATTAGCCTCAGTTACAGGAGGAATGCAGCTTCCTAACAGTATACTGTAGAGCTGATCTGGGTCACCTAGCTCCAATAGCTGTGCACACAGCACTCACTGAGCAATATGTACACAGCGATCGGAAAGGCAGGGATAGTAATAAGCTATCCCTGCCTTCCCTGTGGGAGGTCTGGCTGCAGTAAGAGCCTGCATCCCTGTCTTACAGCTCCATGATTTTGTATAGCTGCTTAACCTTGCAAGGACGTATACAGTATTTGCTAGTTAATAAAAACTACCCGTACATCTGCCTTTGTGGGAAATACAGTGTCCTCACCAAGTATGTAAACCCACCCCTGTGGGTTATGCTGACATTTTTGTCCCAACATGAGTGCGGTGAACTGAAAACTGGCTGACCATCACTAATAGGTCAGCTAACCTGCCCTGTAGCCAGAATACATTTAAAACACAATGGCAAACAACATAAGGCTGCTAAATAAAACAAGGTGCACATGAACCCCTTACAACACTATAGTAGTATTAAAGTTTGTCTGTACTGGTTACTTTCCTTAACAGCTAAATAAATAATATAGTATTCAATTATAATGCAATGCTGTGGCTGATTTTGATAGTGAGGATTGAATTTCTTAAAACTAGCACATATCTGCCCTTTAGCTTTTCTAACTTTCTGTTTGTCTCCTGGTTCAATCCTAATTCCCTCTGCTATGTTATAGAACATACACAAGCCAAGTCTATTTTAATTTGAAACATCTGCTACCTTCCATCTTAACACCTGGAAATCAGTGATCCGCAAAGCCCATCTCCTATCTGGATAGATTAATATTATCCCTGAAAATGGATAATAGCTTGCTTGCTGTTGCTTGTGCTACACATGGTTTGATCTGCTTTTCTATGCACTTAGACCAATCCTCTGTGTTAAGTGAATATTAAAACAAAAAAAAAAAAAAAAAAGCCATTGTCAGACTAATGTATGTTAAGTTATTTCTGTACTTGCTGCATATTGTTGTTCTTTATCAATTTATAATGAGTTTATTTAAATAAATACAGGAAGGTAAAGTGACTATTCTGAGAAAAATAATGTAAAATCTAACAATACCTAAAGGCCTTATTCACACGTCTGAATAATGTATGACTTACATGTTGCATCCATTTATATATGTACCCTTTCAATATAATGTGTTTATTCATATGTTAGTGTTTTTTTGCAGAATAGTACGGACTCACACGTTTTGTTTTGTTTTTGTTTGTAAAAAAAAAAAATGGCAAACATGTTTTCAAATGTAACATTGCTATTCTTGTTGTGAAAAAAAGAGGAAATCCTATGGAAACCACGCGAACTTTAAAAGTTATTGGGGAAGGGCGTGGCCTGGCTATGGAGGAGTGAGGACGCGTTTGCCTCAGCTCCTTCCCCCGGGCGGCCTAGGCACACGCTAAATTCGCTGACCGGCACTTACCTTCCCCGCTCCGACATGGGCAGAACCCGCAGGCCTCCGCAGTGGTCCTCTTCAACCCCTCCGGGAGTCCCACGGGAGGCCTCCATAGCCCCCTTTCTTCGGGGCCCGCACGCTGCCGACTCCGCTATTGTGCCCTCCAAGATGGCGCCCGACACTGCGGCCTCTTCCTGCGGCTTCCCGGCTTCCTCACTGCCGGCGGCCACCTTTCTTCCATGGCCTGTATCCTTCGATGACCCTGGAGAGACGGTAGTTCCCCCAGCGGAGACCTCCTGCGTGCCCAGTCCTCCTGCACCAAGGGCCACCGGAGGATCTGGGTACCGCTCAGCCCCCCCCTCTCCCTTGTCTACAGGAGCCTCGGATGGAGCTTCGTCCTCCCTGCCGCCATCTACTACCTCCTCCCAGCGTCTCTACATCAGGGCCCTGTACTGGGTGCCCCACAGCCCTCCACGTGGCCCCTGCTGGACAGGACTGGCCCTCCTCCACCTCAACTCAGCTCTCCTGCGGCGGCTTCTGCATCAGCACCTCCAGCTGGCTTGAGTCCTCTGTCCCCGGATCCTCAGACTGCTCTTCCTGGCACAAGGAGATCTTCTGCTGCCGCTCTGCAAGGCTCTGCACCTCTCTTGTTCTCAGGTCAGTCATCATATCTTGGAGGTTGTGCTGTGGATTCTTCTCATACTGGTAGACCTGGGGCTTCTTCCACTTCAGATACCCTGGATGAACTCCGCCGCTTAAGTGCCCACCTTGCTGCCATTCCAACTAAGTCTGATATGGAGGTGTACGTGTGCCGACTAGAACAGTCTTACAAGTCTGAGCTATCTGCTGTCCGCTCCACCATGCAGCACCTGGAGGAGAGGGTAGACAGTCTGGAGTCTTCGTCCACCTCCTTTGCATCTCAACTCTCTGCCCATGATTCTGCCATTTCTTCTCACACTCACCAGCTTCAGTATTTGGCGGACATCCTCGACGACCTTGAAAATAGAAACAGGCGGAACAACATCAGGGTTAGGGGCCTCCTTGAATCAATTGAACCCCAGCAACTGGACGCTACCTTATGCCAGATTTTCAACTCACTGTTGGGGGTTCCACAGGGGTCTCCGCTTGAACTCGATCGTGCACATCGTTCTTTGGGCCCGTGTCCTCCTGACACTGCAAACCCCAGAGATGTCATCTGTAGAGTGCACAGGTACCAGTTGAATGAAGCCATCATGCACAAGGCCAGAGAGTCTCGCAAGGTTATGTTCCAGGACATTCCCATCCATTTACTCCCGGACTTGTCTCGGCTTACTCTTTCTAAGCGGCGTGCCCTGAAGCCGTTTCTGGACTCACTAATTCAGCATCAAGTGCCATACTCCTGGGGCTTCCCATTCTGCCTGCAGGTTCGTCGTGGGGGCCGCACCCTCGCCTTGACTCACCCAGATGACATCCTGGCTTTCACAGCGGCTCTTGGACTACCTCCAGTGTCGACCTTGGATTGGCCCTCTCTGCATGGAGACTCCATTCCGGCTCCACCAGCCCGGCCCCAGCGTCACCCTAGGAGACGCCGTCGAGACCAGACCCCTGCTTCAAATGATCAGCTGAGCTCCAGTCCGGTCCCTCCGACTTGATGCCGTGAACTTTTTGTCCTTTTGCTGTTTGACCTTTGATTCTTCATGACCTCTGTGGTTGTTTTCCCTGTGGGGCCGCAGGGTGCCGCGAGTATGGTCCGTTTGTCGGCTCCCCGCGCTCCCTCAGGGACTGCACTCCTTCTTCCCCTTTTCCTTTTCTTCTTCCTCCTCTTCCCCCTCTTTACTCTTTTTCTCTCTAACTTTCTCTTCCCTCGCCTTCTCTCTCTCGCTTCTCTTGGTTTTCATTTTTTCGTCTCTTCCTTCCTCCTACTTAGATCTTCTCCATATCCATTGTTTGCTTGTTTAGCTGCCGGTCAGCTCTAGCAAACCGTAATAGTTGTTTGTCCACTGGCGTGGCCTGGGGGCCCGGGGGGGGGGGGACAGCTCCTTTATTAGAAAGCACATGTTTTGGCACTTATTTTCTACCTTTTCTTGTTTTCTCCACCCCATCAATTTGGTTGATTATTTGTTAATTGTAGTTGCTGTCTCAGTTTGTCTTAGTTTTCCTGTACTTGCTTGTCTTCTCCTTCCTATTGTTTGTTCCTCTTGTGTCATTCTCCCGGGGTTAGCGCGTCGTCCTTTTACATGGCGATTGAATGATAGCCTCCTGAAAGACGCCTCTTGCAAGGCGGATATCAGCGCGACAATTAGAGACTTCGGCCTAGACCATGCTCATGACCCCACTCCTCTCCCGCTACAGTGGGAGGCACTGAAGTGTGTAATTCATGGTGTACTGATCAAACATGGAGCATGCCTTAAAAAAGAGCGTGCCGCTTGGGTCGTTACGCGTCTTGCGCACATTCATTCTCTCGAGCTGACTCATAAACGGACCTGTTCCCAGGTGGCGTTGACTGAACTTCTCAATGCTAGGGAGGAACTGCGTTCCTATCTTGATGAAATGTACCTGCATACTAGAGACCGTGTTAGGAAACATTACTACGAGTTTGCGGACAAGTGCGGCCACTCCCTTGCTCGTCGCCTCCACTCACATATATCCCTTGACTGCGTGACTGGTCAGGCACCACGGTCCACAATCCTATTGATATAGCTGCAGCGTTCCGCTCTTTCTACCACGATTTATATAACATCCGTGGGCAATACGCTTACTTCGCCCCAGACTCCCTCCATGCTAACAGACACGTCTCTTCCCACAATCGCGGACCCTGACCCTGGTCCTTCTCGAAGCACCTTTTTCTGAGGAGGAAGTTTTCCTCGTCATACAGTCCTCCCCGACGGGTAAGTCTCCTGGCCTGGACGGGTTTACTATTTGTTTTTACAAATGTTTTAGGGATCTCCTCTCTCCCACAATGGCTCGGGTATTTAATAGCGTTGAAGGCTCTTCCCTTTTTGCGGCGCAGTCCCTCTCGGCCCTGATCACGGTCCTTCCCAAGCCGGATAAGGATCCAGTCAGTTGTGCCAGCTACCGTCCAATCTCCCTCATTAATATCGATATCAAATTATTTTCCAAGTTGCTGGCCAATCGTTTGTCCCCCCTAATGCCAGGCCTGATTCACACCGATCAGGTCGGCTTTATCCGCAGTCGCTAGGCCCGGGATAATGTATGTAAGACCCTTTTGGCAATCTCGCTGGCTCATTCCAACAACTCTCCTTTGTGCCTGCTTTCTGTAGATGCCGAAAAAGCGTTCGACCGGGTACACTGGGGCTTCTTGCGTGCGACACTTCAGCAGGTGGGTGTGGGTCCTGTTTTCTTGAGTAAGGTGCTTTCCCTCTATGGCAACGCGATGGTGAGGGTTAGGACTAACGGGATACTTTCTGATCCTTTCCCGGTATGGAACAGCACTCGGCAGGGATGCCCTTTGTCGCCGCTGCTGTATGCCCTAGTTATGGAGCATCTGGTGGTGGCGATACGGCGGTGACCGGACATCCATGGCCTTCAGATGGGCAGTCGCCAGGTTAAGGCGGTGCTGTATGCTGACGACCTCCTTCTATACGTCTCTCAGCCATGTGTATCTTTTCCATCTATATTACGCAAATTTAGCTGATTTGGTCACCTTAGTAATTTTAAAGTAAACCTTTCCAAAAGCGAGGCCCTTAACATCACGATACCCCATGCAGAGGTTGCCCATCTTGCAGACAACTTTCCGTTTAAGTGGCAGACCACTTGCCTCAAATACCTGGGAATTCATATCCCCTCTGACCCTTCCCACTTGTATCGTCTCAACTACCTCCCACTGCTTGAAACTCTTGCGGCGGACCTCCGGAGATACAGTACACAGGCCCTTACTTGGTTCGGCCATATTCACGCTCTCAAGATGGATGTGGTCCCTTGGCTTATATATCTATTCCAGGCACTCCCCAATCACCTCCCGCGCACATTTTTCACTAAAGTCCAGTCCCTGTTTGGGAGGTTTGTGTGGGGTTTGGCGCGGAGTAGGATAAAGTACCAGACGTTGACCAGCCGCAAGGACAAGGGAGGTGCGGGCCTTCCGGATCGTAGACTTTATTACCGCTCTGCGGTTTTGCTCCGCCTTTTCTATTGGCGCTTCCGCAGCATGGACAAGCAATGGGTTTCTATCGAGGCTGATCTGTTATCGGTTCCCCTCCCCTCATTGCCGTGGATTCCGCCTCATTTCCGCCCGAGATCCGTCAGGCACTCGTTCCTCTCTTCACACTTCATTAAGACCTGTGATTCGGTTTGTTCCAGTGGGAGAGTGGCCAGAGTCACTGGCCCTCTTAGTCCTCTCTTTATCAATCCTATGTTCCCACCGGGCTGCTCCACAGATAGATTTCTTTGTTGGCAAAGCAGCGACGACGTTAGGCTTAGACAGGTCGCTGGGGATCTGCCCTTTCCTCTGTTGGCCCAGCTGAGCGCTTCTCACCCGGACCTTCATCTATCCTGGCTGGAGTATGGTCAACTTACGGCCTTCCTGCGGAAATTCTCTTTGTCCCCTCTCCTTTCCTCTACCATGACTGACCTGGAGTCCGTCCTTTCCCACGCTGACTCTTCCCCGCACGCACTCTCGGTTCTTTACAGTGTTCTTCTCCGAGATGCTACCCCCGGGGCCCCCCTCTTACACAGGCCCTTGGGACTCAGACCTTCGCGCGGGCCTCTCCCCTGCCGACTGGGATAGGATTTTCCTGTTCGCACATAAGCTTCCGTTGCCCTGCAGTGCACAAGAAAAGAATTTCAAGATCCTGTCTCGGTGGTACCGGTGCCCTGATTTCCTCCACAGAATTTACCCTGTTGTGACTGACTGGTGTTGGTACTGTGGTACTGAGAAAGGCACCCTATATCACATCTGGCGGGAGTGCGACGTTCTCAGGCCCTTTTGGGACGCTGTGTTCGCCCTGTATGCTAAAGTGTGTGGTTGCACCATCATAGTAACTCCCCAACTGGCCCTTCTTTCAGTTATCCCTGGCAGGATCTCTGCGGTGAAAAAAGACCTCCTGCGACTCTTTCTCACGGCTGCTAGAACCGTCATTCCCAGGCACTGGCCAAGCACTGTTTCGTCCTCCCTGGTTGAATTTCTTCAGGAGCTTCTCCTCATAAGGAGAATGGAGGCCCTGGTGGCGGAGGATTCTCCTGACCCCTCCCAATTTGATGCTCTCTGGCGGCCTTGGGTGGTGTTCCAGGAAGTTCTCTTCCTTCTTTTCCTGATATAGTGATACCCTGCTGCTTCTTTCTTCCCTTTTTCTCTCTTCCGTCCTTTGGAGGAGGTCATTGGTCGCTCTTCCATCTCTCTGTTTCCCTCTCCCTATTTCTCTCTAGTATATGTTTTCCTAATCGTAGTTCCCATTGTGTGTTCCTTTGTCTGTTTGTTCTTCTCCCATTACTTTTAAGATGTTGCTTTATGGTCCTGTATATCTGGGCCTTCAGTTTCTCTGGTATTGCACTGTGCTTCACAGCGTTAGCTTGGGTCCTATCCTAAGCTTCTTGTTTATAGGCAAGGCCTGTGTGCCTTTGCGTCATTTATTTGATTTGTTTTCTCGCACTATGTTGTTTTCTTTTTCACTTTACTTAAAAATTTTAATAAACTTTGATTAAACATAAAAGTTATTGGGATTTATCAGGATGAGTTGATATCTTTTGAAAAGGATAGTGGCTGTCAATGCACTATTAAGTATTGAAGCCATGACACTAATATGAACAGACTTGCGGGGGGGGGGGGGGGTGGATTGTAGTTTTTTCCGCTTGTCTGCTCTCCCAGTATGGCTCCTGACCGTAACCTCTGCTGATGTCACTGCTGTGGGTTGATTAGTGGATGCATTGGAGAGTGTACATTTGGCTGGGTTATCTATTTGCTACTTCCTTATACTCCTTGCTATTATATCATAGGTCTTTTAATTCCCCTGATGAGTTTATTTATGTTAAACAATACATACATGTTGGGTTTTTGTTGCTTCTATGATTTGTACTTGTTGGGTTTGGATTTATAGCAATAGCATTTGCTTTCTTTCCCCCAGCTCTATATTGCAGATAGGATGTATGTTAGGGAATTGCTAGATGAGAAATTTCCCAATAGCTGCTGGTGAAACCTGGGAGGAAGGGAACGACAAGACAGTGCGTCCTAGAGCTGAACTTGTGCCCAGCCCCTGCCTATTTGCCTCACCTACCCTAAGTGGTAGAGAACAACTGGGCGACAGTCCCTTCCTATGATGTAAGTGATTACACAGGATGCAGACAAGACAAATAACAACAAATGGGAGGTCAGCTAGCCAAGGGGTCAGAACCAGTCGAGTAGTGAGGTACAGAATCAGAATCCAAGAGAGTAGTCACAAGAAAAGCCAAAGGTCAGAAATATAAATACAAACAGCATAAGTATAAAGCCAGCATGCACCGAAAGGCAATAGCAAGCAATAGGGTGCGGGCTGGAAGAGTACATAAAGGAAACCACGCTAGACTTGATTGGCCAGGAGGCATGTCAATCAAAACCACAAACTTAACTCCCTAGTAGCCAAAGGAACTAAAGCACTGGCTGGACTGACACAAAGCAACGGATCCTCAGCTGTGCTAAAACAACAGGTGCAAAGGATCACAACTGAACACGCCTCCTGCGCCAAAGCGTGTGACCGGAGCATGGCGCAGAGGACCGAACAGGCAAAGATGTTACAGTGTATTTAGGTTATTTATTGGTTATTGTAGGGCCAGGTTCTGGTCAAGGCCATTTGCTACTTAGTTCAGTGGTTCCAAGATAGAAATTGAGGATTTAATAGCTATATTGGCCATAGGGATTACTAGGGAAAGTATTTACCCTCTCCCTTTCTCTCTATATATATTTTTATATGTGCCAGCATCACAACATTCGCTTCCCTCCATCTATCTGACCCTCATTTGACCATCTTCCTGGACCATTGATATTGTACCTGTATGGTAAGACACATATGGTTTTCTTTTCAACAACAGTCCACAGTGTCTGTATTTATGTATTAGTGCATGGTCCTTTTGTTTGTTTCTTAAGGTCATGCCTAGGAAATGCCTTGTCTGTTTTTAATACAGTGGTTGTGGAATAATTTTTAACGTATTATATTAAAAGTTAAAGAGGACCTTTCACATCCTCATGTATATGTGGTTTTACATACCGCTAGAAAGCCGACAGCGCGCTGAATTCAGTGCACTATCGGCTATCCCATTATGTGCCCCGGGGCTGGAGATATCGGTGGTCTTAGTTCCAGTGGTGAACCTAGCCTCTTTGCTGCCTGAGGCGGACTATAGAAAGACGCCCCCCCCACCATAAAAAAAAAATTGAGTTTCCATGCTACTAGCTTCACACGCTGTTATAGTCGCACAATATACACAATACACAAAGTTATAAAACAGTTTTTAAGAATTCTTCTTCCTGTATTACTTCAGTATCAGATCAACAACACGGCATTAACAATGAAAGTAACTTCACACATCTTCTGCTTGGTGGATGGACGAGCCCACATGGCCGTCATTCTCTATAATAGGAGGCCGCAGATAGATGAGAACTGGACTTCGGCTATCTTTGGCACTCCCATTGAAGTGAATGAGAGCCACACGGGTTCGTCCATCCACCAAGCGACACACCTATATATATGGCTGCGGTCAGGCTGAATTCCCAAGTGGGGAGAAAAAACCCAATTCTCAGGCTCAGTGGGGGGGTCTCAGCAGACAGACCCCCATCAATCAGGTATTTATCCTCTATCATTTAGGTGAATACAGTGCAGTAACATTTTGTGACTTACAGGTGAAGTCTCTGACTAATCCTTCACATTTCCCTTCTCTTCCCTTTGGACCGCCATGACCACTTCTTCCAGCTGTGACTTGTCTCTGTAAAGTTTGCAACACAGACATCTTTGGCTCCTAACTTTTCCAGGTATCCAACCCACATTGTCCTCACCTTCACCCCTATCCTGCTGCTACCCCAATTATAAAATATATGATATAACCCCCTATAATGAATAATACTCCCAAGTGCATCTTTATATTAATAATGTCCGTGTGTATCCTGTATAAATAGTGCCCCTTATTAATAATGCCCCAGGTGTTAACTAATTAAAAGGTTTTTCAGTATATTAATAAACTAAGCAGTGGGGCTCAAAAACCCAGGACCCCTACTGATCAACTGTTTGAATGGTACCTGTGTAAGCGCCATGACCACTTCTCTGTTTACATAGTGTCATTCATCTCATAGCAGCCATGTAATGTAACTACAACCTCGTCCTGTACATGTCTACAGTATGTGACAAGGCTGGAATTACATCACACTGCCACTATAAACAGACAGCGTATAATATAAACAGGCGCCACAGCCCCTGTTTATAGCGCCCCATTTACGCACACTATAATGTTCCACAGCAGCCCCTGCTGCACACAGTATTACACAGTATTATGGCCCGCAGCGGCCCCTGCACACTGTATTATGCCTCGCAACGGCCCCTGCACACGGTATTATGCTCCATAGTGGCCCCTGCACACTGTATTATGCCTCGCAGCGGCCCCTGCACACGTTATTATGCTCCATAGTGGCCACTGCACACAGTATTATGCCCCACAGTGGCCACTGCACACAGTATTATGCCCCACAGTGGCCACTGCACACAGTATTATGTTTCACAGCAACCCCTGCAAACTGTTTTATGCTCCCTAGTGGCCCCTGCACAGGGTATTATGCCCCATATTGGCCCCTGCACACGGTATTATGCTCCACAGTGGCCCCTGCACACGGTATTATGCTCCACAGTGGCCTCTGCACACGGTATTATGCTCCACAGTGGCCCCTGCACACGGTATTATGCTCCACAGTGGCCCCTGCACTGGTATTATGCTCCATAGTGGCCCCTGCACTGGTAATATGCTCCATAGTGGCCCCTGCACTGGTATTATGCTCCATAGTGGCCCCTGCACTGGTATTATGCTCCATAGGGGCCCCTGCACTGGTATTATGCTCCATAGGGGCCCCTGCACTGGTATTATGCTCCATAGTGACCCCTGCACTGGTAATATGCTCCATAGTGGCCCCTGTACTGGTATTATGCTCCATAGTGGCCCCTGCACTTGTATTATGCTCCATAGTGGCCCCTGCACTTGTATTATGCTCCATAGTGGCCCCTGTACTGGTATTTTGCTCCATAGTGGCCTCTGCACTTGTATTATGCTCTTTTCAGACCCCAGAGTATAATGATTGGAGACCCAGAGGAGGTGACAAACATAAAAACTAGTGTTACTTACCTATCCTGGACACCGGTGCACTCCGGGCAGCTTTCAGCCCTGTTTAATTGTGCACACACGTCACGTGATCAGGCCGGCGACGCGACCTGATGACGTTACCAGAGGCCTCAAGCCTGCTCGAAGTAACATCGGATCGCAGGAGGTGAGTAACATTGGTTTTTATGTTCCCTCACGTCCCCTGGGTCTCCGATTATTATACTCTGGGGTCTGAAAAGACCCCGGAGTATAATAATAGTAGTATTTGAGGCCCGCGGCCTCACCTACTGATGCCCGTGGCTGCTCACAGCGGCATCCACTTCCCTTTCTGCATCCCATAGCAGGTTACGGCCTATTTATATATATAAAAAAAGTTATACTCACCTGCGATGCCTTGATGCAGCCGCCGCCGCCTCTTCTTCTTGTCCGCGACTTCTGTGTCTTAGCGTAGGCGGCATCATTGTATCGCCACCTGCGCTGAGATGCGACGTCTTGTAAACCAGCCCAAGACAGGGCCCACTCAGCTTTCTTTTTTAATTTTTTTAAAGCGGCCTGTCCTGGGCTGATTTACATTGAATAGTAAAAATGCTGCCCCCTCAGACAGTGACGGACAATGCCGCCTGAGGCGGCCGCCTCCCGTTCGCCTCATTAGCGGTGCGCCCGTTTAGTTCCACTGTTCACCATCAGAAGGACATTCCTGACAGTACTCGTTCATAGACTTGTACTGGGGGGGCGTTCCTCCAGTACAGGGCTATGAACGAGTACAGTCAGGGAGGGCGTTCCTCACAGCCCAGCTAGACTGTCAGAAACGCCCTTCTGACGGTGAACAGTAGAACTAAGACCACCGATAGCTCCAGCCCCGGGGCACATAACGGGAAAGTCAACAGTGCACTGAATTCTGCGTGCTGTCGGCTTTCTGACGGTATGTAAAACCACATATACAAGAGGATGTCAAAGGTCCTCTTTAAGTATAATTATTTTATGTCATTTCTGAATATCCATTGGAATTTTATGCTCAACATCTAAGTGGTTAATTGCAGACTCCATTGTTCAGCAGTCATGCAATGAGAATAGCATGGACTCTCTGCTCCAGTGTGACGCTGGTGACTTTGCTCCCCTGATGTCTCTTGCAAGTCTGTAGCTTGCTGCAGTCCAGTGTTGTGGTATAGCACAAAGCTACATCCACATCAGTCTCACAGTTTATGCAAGTCTATGCACTTTATGCAGCAGTGTGGTATAGTGGAATGTGATGAACCCAGTCGCAGGACATGTCTGACTGCATGGTGGCAGCTGTGGCAACATGTGTGGCAGTACAGCATGGCATAATATGACGGACCAGGCTGCAGGACATGTCTGGCTGAGTGGTGGTAGCTGTGGCAATATGAGTGACTGTACGGCATGGACTAAAAGCAATAAAAAGGTGACGTGGTGGTCAGTGACTATTAGACTAGAACTGTGACAGTCAATTTTTTTTTTTTTTATTTTGCCATTACAATATCGGTAGTTTGTTTTCATATTGGATAACCAAAAAAACCTTTAAATAATGGAGATGTTTTCAGATGAAGTGAAGACTGCAAGACTGTTTATTGAAAGAATTAACTATCCTTTGTCTGTATTACTGTTGAAGTCAGGCTCACACAGTACAGATATTTTCCCTCACTATTCCCCCTACCATTTTTTATTATTAATATGCCTGTAATTTATTAAATCTGACTAAACATATGTTGTAATTCTCCTACTCCTAAGATTGTCTAGCTCTGTTGCAAGCTTTGCAGCATTTAGTTCTCTGTTTCATGCAGTGATGAATAACACATCCATCCCCTACTTACACCATCACTGAAATACCTTGTGTGCCAGTCCACATAACTTTATGTACTGACATCAGAACTGTAAGGTGTCCACCTACCACTGACTATTGGCTGAGAGGCTGTCAGGTGGTGCCAAAACGTCACAGTGACTCACAAAACACATCTCTTCTGTATTTTTACTGCGCAATGCATATGGCCATCTGAGACTATTATTTGTTTTTTTTAAAAACTGAACAATTTGTAATATTCGGGTCAAAACCGGCTCGTGATGAATTGGTTCACCCATCTCTAGACATCAGTAAGTTAATCTTAGGGGATTCCGATATATCTCTACTAAAGAAAGACCCACCTTTTAAATGGATATGTGTGCACCTGGAACTTGAACAATGACAAAAATAAACTCAGTGCACCTCTGATGCCTCCATTACCTCTTCCGGTCTAGATCCTTGGCTTATATCGGCTTATATTATATCCTTGGTTTATAGTACTGTCTGCCTATTATCTAACCTGTTATTACATTGCTTATTACTGAAGACAAATGTAAACTGTTTGGAGGTTAATTGAGTAATTGTAGTTTATTTTACCAAGGACAGGAAACACTTATTTCAATTAAATTGGTGGTCAAGGTAATATGCCCATTTTCTTCTCACCCATGTATAGGAATGATATGAGTTCACACAAATGTTAGAAAGAAAAACTAGTAAAGAGGAATAATAGTTTTAAATATCGAATTCCATTTAGGCTTGTCAAAGAGAATAAATATAGTGGTCTGCAAGCATCTGACTTAAAGCTCTTATCTTAGAGGGAGTCTCCCAACACCAAAACAGCTTCTAGTCCACTTATAGACAGTTGAGGGGCTGGTTTGAGGTATACTAAATATACAGCAGATGTGGCACTAGACAGCTTATTTGCAAATGGAATAAAAGTTGTATTTTTCAGCAGCAAGATTACACTTTGAAATAAGAAAGATATATTCACTATACCAGAGTCCCTACAACAGCATATGATTTTGGTATTTTTGTAGAGGTGCATAGGTGCTGCCATTTTGTTGTGGATTACCAGCTCCCTAAATGAGATCCGAGGCCAGCGATCAGTTGCCCTGACAGCCAGGAGCTTGCCTCCCAGACTTGTCTGCCATTCATTTGTATTACAGGCTACTCTATGCAACTTGTAATACAAATGATGGTACTTTGCAATTGTACTACTGCATTGTAATGCATTGCATTAGTGATTAGACTCCCTGGGGTTCAAGCCCCTAGGGGGGGGGTCTAATAAAAAAAAAAAAAAAAAAAAAAAAAAAGTTAAAAAAAATTAAAAATTAAAATCCCTGTCTGAAAACACCCGGTCTACAAACTTATAAAAATATTTTTCCCATATGGTGAACTCCGTAGTGGGAAAAAAAATTCCTCTAAAAAAAATTTTCATAAAAAGTGATCAAAGTAATAGACATTCCCTAAATTTATAGAACTAAAAAGTACATCTGGCTTTGCAAAAAAATAAGCCTTATGCATCCCCATAAATGGAAATATTAAAAAATTGTAGGTGTCAAAATATGGCGACTTCAAAAAATCTTTTTTTTTTTTTTTTTTACAAAGATTTGTATTTTGTAAGCAGTTAAAATGTAAAAATGAACCTTATAAATTTGGTATCACTGAAATCATATTGACCCATAGAATTTAGGTGATGTGTCATTTTGGCTGCACAGTAAATGCTGTAAAAACAAAATCGGTAATAATTTTGCAGAAACGCATTTTTTCTCCAGGTTCAACCCATTCAGAATTTTTTTCCAGCTTCCCATTATATTGTACAGAATATTAAATGGCATTACAAAGCACAATTTGTAACAAAAACATTAAGCCCTCATCTAATTCTCTGAATGGAAAAATAAAAAAAGTTATGGGGGTTTGGAAATCAGGGAGTAAAAATTTCCCTTGCGACAGTATAGGGTAAAAGGGGTTGGCTACTTTCAGACCAATATTGAGAGACTAATGTTGATATTTGTTATTGACCATGGACTGTATAGCACATGACCATGGACTGGGAGTAAGCAGAATGAATGACAGCAAGCAGAGATCTAGAAAACCGTGAGGAATGATACAGAAAGTATATTGGAAAATTGTAGAATTTTTTATTATACAAGCAATAACATTTGTCTCTCAGTCTTGGTCTGAAAGTAGACAACTACTTTAGGATAAAGCCCACGTAGCGAAATCGCAGTGGCAAAAAATGCTGTGTTTTACAGTACCTGCAACGTGAAACATATTCTGGCTAATCCCATCCACAAATTACAGAAAAAAATCTGCAGTGGAGAAACTGCATTATCAAAAACGCCCACGTTTTTGAAAATCGCAGCATGTCAATTATACCTGCAGAAATGCTGACGTTTTCCTTATAGATATAATAAGGGCAGAAAGTCTGCAGAGGAAAACTCAATGAAAAACACTGTGGGAAAAAAAAGTAATGCGTTTTTTTGCTGTGTTTTGCTACAAGGGGCTTTAGCCTCAAAGTGTGCACATGTAAAACTAGACCTTTACTTTAAAACCTGGACAGTAATTTAGAAAATAAAGAACAGGTCCATCTTGGAGACACATCTGACATTTTATTATCGCTGTAAGGAAGCATTTTGGGTAATATAGCAGATGTCACAGCATAACTAAGGCAAGCAATGCATTGTTTTACAGTATATTCAGAGAGGCATGGATTCACAAACGAACGTAATAATAATGTGTTAAAAAAACATTATTTCAGCCTCGTGGAATATGCAGCTTAGGACACCAGCTCATACAGAGAGTGCCCTTGGGTGGAAAAAAATTACAGCAAAAAGGGGACTGAAAAGAGTAATTGTATTTAATCTAAAAGATGTTTAAAGGGAGTCTATCATCACCAAAAACATTATTAAACCAACGCCAGTACCTTATAGTGCTCAGAGCTCAGTGCTATAATTTATTTGTAGTGTGGCTGCTTCATTTTAACGGAAAAGCTGCCTTTTATTCTTATGCAAATGAGCTAAGAGTGCATCGGCGTATTGTCCTGGGGTGGTGAAATATCAAAGCATCAAAGCATCTTCTTGCTCGGGAGTAGGTAGAAAAAGGTTCAATTATGACAGTCTTGTTGGAATGGGTATTAATCGAGAGGAAGATCTTGCTGCGATGCTCAGTTGCTGCAGAACACACCCCTGACACACTCTTAGTAAAAAACATTTTTTTGGCAAAATATGCACAACAATTGTTCACCTGAAAATCCAAGAGACACCTCTGAAAGGAGAGGAAAAGTTCAATCTCTAGATTGTTGTGACTGCTCTGTGCTATTCCCACAATCTCTGGATCTTCATTTGACCCTACTACTTAGAATTTATGTAAGTATCTAAGATCTGTTCACATGTTGTAAAAACTTACAAGAGCTGACAATGACAACAAACATCTGAAGCTATAAAGCTCATATAAACAGTTTGTTTTTCCTTTTAACTCAGGACTATTTATAGTGGTTCTCATTTCTTTGTGTTTATCCTCAATTTGCCTATGGGAACATCTCTCCTAAAACTAAGGCTGAATAATTTAGAATTGTTTTGTTGAATGCTGTCTACTTACTTTTCGCCCTCAAATTTGTGTATTTGTTTCTACTCATTTTTTGTACAAAGTTAAATGATAGCAATACATCCATGTTTGCGTTACATACTGTACAGTATCAGATAAGTGACTTCATTTCATTTCATAGGAGCCATGAAAGCCTAAAGGCACTGCTCACCATGCATTTATATTACCATAATGTGACCATATGGACCCTCATAAATAAAATAGGGCTGTCATGAACGGGATCATCTAAATTGTCCAGATGACATTATTCAGGAAAAGCTGTCCATTAAAGTACTTTTCACTTGCATGTGAGGAGCCTATACTTATATTAATAGAAATTACTGCCATTTAATGAAACAGTAAGCAGTGCTATAGTATACTGTATTTTTGTTTTTATGAAGCTATAGTTTTTATTTTGTTGTCTAAGGCCAATATTTTTTATCATTTAAGATGATACATTTGACAATGTTCAATGTGTTCCAAGGGTTAAAAGGGTTATCTATTGAAGAAAACTCTTGTCTGTTTGCCGTACTAGGAGGGGATCTCCTGCTTGGAACTACACACTATAAGAAATGACATATAGTAGTTCTGTGATGCAAATCTCTGCACAGTGCATGGCAGTATGAAGGTGAGTTCTATGTTCTTTGACTTCTCCAGTGCTTTTAACACCATACAGCCCAGGTTATTGAGGGACAAGCTGGGCCTTGCTGGAGTGGACCACCACCTCTCCAACTGGATCCTAGACTACCTCACAAATCGACCTCAATACGTGAGAGCCCGAGACTGTGTGTCAGGTACCGTGATCTGTAATACGGGGGCACCTCAGGGTACGGTTCTCGCCCCTTTCCTCTTCACACTGTACACTGCAGATTTTAGGTGCAACTCATCCAGCTGCTACCTACAGAAGTATTCTGACGACTCTGCAATAGTGGGTCTCATCACAGATAATGATGACAGGGAGTACAGAGAACTGAACCAGGATTTTGTGGACTGGTGCCACCGGAACCACCTGAAGATTAACGCGGGGAAGACCAAGGAGATGGTGGTGGACTTCCGCAAAGGCAGATGCCCTCCAAAACCAGTGGACATCCTGGGGACGGGCATCGAGATTGTGAACACCTATAAGTACCTGGGTTTGCTCCTTAATAATAAGCTGGACTGGGCAGATCATATGGAGGCCCTGTACAGGAAGGGCCACAGCAGGCTCTACCTGCTTAGGAAACTGAGAGCCTTTGGAATCCGGGGGGCACTTCTTAGAACTTTCTTCAACTCGGTAGTGGCATCAGCCATCTTCTTTGGAGTGGCCTGCTGGGGGAGCAGTATATCAACCAGGGACAGAAATAAACTTGACAAGCTGATTAGAAGGGCCAGCTCTGTCCTGGGGAGCCCACTGGACCCAGTGCAGGTGGTGGGTGACAGAAGGATACTGTCCGTGGTGAGCTCCATGCAGAAGAAGAAGTCCCATCCCATGCATGAGACTGTGATCACGCTGAGCAGTACTGTCAGTGTCCGACTGCTCCACCCTAGGTGTGAGAAGGAGCGCTATCGGAAGTCTTTCCTCCCCACCGCGGTTAGGCTGTACAACCAACACCGACCTAAGCGGAGATCATTACATACAGAGAACTGAAATATCTCTCTGCCTGTTAAATCCCCCCCCCCCTCCTCTGCTACGTCCTATCTGTCTGTCTGCTATTAATGTAATGCCTCTCACCTTGGAACATTCCTGTACATGTTGTATTTGTATCTGCTTATCTTTGCTGCTGTAACACACTGAATTTCCCCATTGTGGGACTATTAAAGGACTATTATTATTATTATTATTATTATTATGTGTGGTGCTGGACAATGATGGTACAGTGTAGAAGCAGCCAAGCAGCTGTAGCATTCAAGTTTAACTTTTATTCCAACAGAAACTGCAAGACTTCATGCTTACAGTACAAGGAAGAATTCTTGTCAATTTCAGGTGCAGATAGGTATAAGGTTTGGTGCTTACATGCTTACAAAGTCTCTTAAATCCAGGCTTGGACTAGTCCAGAATGAAGCAGATGAATCCCTCGGTGAGCCCCTGAAGCAAAGGTTCTAGTGGACCCCTAGCCTCCCAATCCCTACAGGAGTAGTGTATGGCATGGTATACTCAATTTACTATATTTAATAAACTACACAGTTTATTATAAATGGATACATTGGGTGTCAGATGACATCTAGACAGAGGCAGGTTGGCCACTATCTCCTCTCCTGAGTCATTGTGAGGCTCCTATCATCAATCATCTTGCTCACAGAGCTAAGGAGGCCCTAGTTTAAGGCAAGAGCGAGTCAGCAGGCTACTGAGAGGGCCACAGTACAGAAATGATCCAAGTTAAGGGCTAATACTAAAAAGTGTATATCAGTGCAGTTTTAGGAAATTTGGAATGGGAGGCAGGTAATATTTGCATATAACTGTATAGCAGGCCCCCAGAGTGAATTCTACTGGTGGACCCTAGACACCCCAGTCTGACACTGCTTAAACCCACAGAGATTGGGAGTTGCTGTGGGAAACTGAACAGCCTGTCTTAGAGGGCATACATTGTCATATTTACAGTCTCTCAGAGGGCACACAGCATATTGGTTTTAAAGTCTGTCTTTCTGAGGGCACAAAGCATAGTGGTTACAATATGAACAGGTTCAACAGGCTCTTTGAGCAACTCACGTAACAGAATTTGAGGGAGCACCATGGACTGGCACTTCCACAGTCTGATAAGCTGCAGTTACTTCTTGGGTCTCAAAACATATCGGTGTATCACATATCACTACAATGCCAGGGAATTGTTGCCCAATTCTTGGTAAGGGGGTACAGTCTATGTTAGCAGGATAGTTATTTTAACCACCTTGGTCCTGTGCTAGAAATGCTAAAGAGGATTTGGGCCTTTCATTCTTAATATCAGTTAGATATTAAGTCAGTCCCTGCAGTTAGTCCCCCCAGTAAGCGATCCTTGTGATATTGTATGTTGTCACTTGCTCTGGTTGGAACGCCAATTTAGGTTGGTGGTACAAATCGTCATTTTGTTGCACTAAAGCCAGAAATTCATCCAGTTGGAAAAATAAGGCTTCCTTTTTATTTACTTATTTACTTTATTGCTTTTTGTTTGGGTTGGAAACCTGCCACAAAAGAGTATATGTGACACTATTCTTAATGTGTGCTAGGAATAGATCTAAATCTGTTGCGGTAACATTTTTTCCTATAGAGTAATATTAATCTTATAGAGGATTTGTTACCAGGCCTGATTAGCACAATGACATAAGCCAATTGATAGCATTTTGGTGTTTTGTTTATAGAAATCCGCTATTCAGATATGAACCCTTTTAGTGTTGATGTAAATTAGGGAATACTAGCCAAGTGGGCAGTAATACTGTGGTTTCTCTGGGGGCCTGTTCTCTATGTACTGTCATACAGTATGTCTAGTATACCCTAATCTGTGGAATGGCTGAATAGATTTGGATAAATAAAACACCAAAATGCTTAGGGTGACAGCATTTATCACATAAGTTATATCTCTGAGCTTTTCAGACCTGGTGACAGACCCTCTTTAATAAGTAATTTTCAAGAGACCAACTTGTTTATTTGTCTATGGAGGAAAAAATATAACTCATAACTCATACATTTTAAAATTGCTCAAAACTCCTAATGCGTAGTGATTGAATACTGAAATAGCTAGCAACTTGTTTGGCTGATGTTATTTCCAAAGTGATTTTAAAGGTACTACTACTTAATACATTCCTATGGACAGAGATTTCATAGCAATTCTTTGTAGTGAGAGACCAAAAGTCTAGGTGTTGCCCTAGACTTAATAGCATATTGTTGAAAGTCTTAAGAAGCAATTGTGAACACTAAGACTCCGTTCACAGCTGTATTCGAGATGCCATAAGAAGTTTCAGGATCAGATTCCATCACATTTGATAGAAATATTAGTATTACATGCAATGCTATATTTCCTGTGAAAATGACAGACACCTCAGGGATTCTGCTGGATCCCATTATAAGTCAAGGGGTCTATTAGGCAACGTTGATATTGAATGGAATTGTGAGAGTATTTTGGTTACTGGTTAATTGCTGGTTACTGGTAATTGGTTAATTATTGTTTAACTATAAATACTGTTTAGGCATACAATATATACCTTATTAAATAACATTGTGAATGTGCTAAGTTACAGGTCAGTAGAAAATTAAAGGATGAAAGATAATGAACTTTCTAATTACTATTTATGATTTCAAAATGAAATACCATCAAATTATATTTAGTAAAAATGATGAAACAAAATAATTTTTAATGAGTTGGAATAGTGAATATTATCGATGAACAAAATTGATGTAATGATGCATTCTAAATGCTGAGGAAGATTTAATCAGTACAAGAAAATATAATGAAATGGCTATTTAAACACTGTAAAGTGAATGGTATAGTAATTAGATTGCAGTATGTGATTCATGGAACATATTAGCTAATCTTTTTATGATTAGACTGTGTGCGTCTGCATGTAGCATTTTAACCTCTTTATTGCATATTCCAGTGCTGGAAGTGATTTTACGTAAGTGAAAATTAAATACTGTATCGCTGCTGTATAGATGTGATAACGTAAGTGTTAAGAAATGTTCAATGTGCTCATCAGGTGTGACTCAGAATGTAAGGATATAGGTCATTTGGAATTATCCTAATGTGACAATGTGTCTGGATAACCTCTAGCACCTTGGCTCCATTTTTCTTAAAGAGTACCACTCTTTTCTTTAAAAAAAAAAAAAAAAAAAAAAAAAAAAAAAGATAAATATGAATCCTTTACCTCCAATTTAACATGTTTCCTCCGGTATTCGTGCATTATCATTTAACATGTGTCCTGTTTTAGTGCATTCCTGAGATAGTGTTTACTGAACTAACATACAGATAAATTAAAATACATTTTAGTAAATTAAACACATTATTTCAAATTAAACATATTTTTGAACGTGTTTATCTTTCTACACTTGTACAAATGTTTGGCCTCAAGACTGTCTATTTATACAGTATAAGACATTTATCTCACCTATGGCATTTGAAACCCAATCACAGTTTACAGACCACTTAAACAAATACAGACCCCACTAAATAAAGACAGACTCCACTGGATCCCCTAAATAAAAATAGATCCTTCAGAGTCCCTGAACTAATACAGATGCCAGCCAGGTTACCCCTAATAAAGACTCTCAGGCTCCTCATGAATAAAGACCATAGATGAGACTTTCTCAATGTAAAACCTAGATTTTTCCTAAATAAAGACCAGAATCCTAAATTAAGACCAGGGACCAGAAACTACCTAACAATTAAAGAACTGAGACACCTAAATACAGACTCCCTCTTAATATAGACCCCAAATCAGACTACCCTAAATAAAGAACCCAGATCAGACTAACCCTAAATACATATTCAGCCCAGACTGCTCCTAAATACAGATTCTAGATCTGTTATATTGTGTAGCCCCTTATATGGAAATATAAAAAAGTTGTCTGAATATGGTGACCCCAAGAGATTTTTTCCCAAAAATTTTAGATTATTTGAAGGTGTTAAAACATAGCTAAAATTATACAAATTTGATATCACTATAATCATACTCACCCACAAAATACAGGTACCATTTTGCTGCACAGTGAACATCATAAAAATGAAGCCCTAAGAAAATTTCACCCTATTCTGAATTTTTTCCACCTTCCCAGTACATCATATGGAATATTAAATGGTACCATTACGAAGTACAATTTGTCCCACATAAATGAAGCCCTCATATGGCTCTTGGAATGGAAAAATAAGAAAGTTATAACTTTTGGAAGGTGGGGAGTAAAAAAATTAAAATAAAAAAATGGCTGCAATGGGATAGGATAGGTATTATCTGATAGGTAGTATCTGATCTGTGGGGGTCTGACCCCACACAGATCAGCTGTTTTTAGTAGCCCCCCAACACTAGAAGTGGACCGTTCAGAAGCAGATCTGCTACTATTCAAAGTAATAGGAGCTGCAATTCTCCACCACCGCTACAGCTCTGCCTCTTACTTGAAAAGGAGCAGACTGCTTCCTCTCACCATCCAGCATTCACAAGCTGCTGGAACAGATGTGGGGCTGGAAAACCGATTTAACTATTAACAAATCTGCCCCAATATTTATTATACAAAAACTCTGAACACTAGACACATTCTGTTGTAAATTGGTTTTGAAAAATACTACACAACTTTTTTTATCTAATTTTTTTTTTTTTTTTTAAAGGCGTCTTCCCACAGACATAGCCATATTTAAATCTGTACACAATCGAACATCTACCCTTTAGGCAAAGGAGGAAAAGCTGTTTTTTTTGCTGCAGATTGTGCAGCAGTTTTTAGAGCCAAAGCCAGGAGTGGATTGAGCAGAAGAAGTATAATAAGAGCTTTCTTTATATTTCTCATTCCTTTTGCAGCCACTCTTGGCTTTGGTTCAAAAAAACACAGCAACATATACACCAAAAAAGCTGCTTTTCCACAATGTGGGGCCTTAACCTTAATGACGGGGTACAGTTTGGACATTAATGCTCTTCAAACGACTTTTTTCATATTTTCCTTCTCCGCCTTCCAAAATTCATATCTTTTTTATTTTTCTGTTGACATGGCTATGTAAGGGCTTATTCTTTTCATTTCAAGTTGTACTTTTATTTGGCATAATTTTGTGAAAAAAAACCCACAATTTTATAATTATGTTTTGCATTTTGTTCCTATAGCGTTCACTCTGCAGTAAAAATAACATGCCAACTTTGTCCAGCAGGTCATTATGATTATAGCAATACCATATTTATATTGGTTTTATTATGTTTTACCACGTTTACTAACAAGATGTCATTTTTCGAAAATGAACAATTTCCTGCGGTCACCATATTCTAACATCTATAACTTTTTGCTATTTTGATGTCAGAGATATGTAAGGGCGCTTTATTTATGTATGACTTTTTGATCACTTTTATTGCTATTTTTGGGAGGAAGCGAGGTGTACAAAATACACTAATTTGCACATTGCAGTATATATATATATTTTTTTATGGAATTCACCAAACGAGATAAGTAGCACTATTTTTAGATAGTGCAGACTTCTAAACAAATGGGGATACCTAATATGCTTGTTTACATTACATGTTTTTTTTTGTTTTTTTTATTAAAATGAGGGGTTTTTTTTGTTTACTTTTTATTTTTAACTTTTTTTTTTTTACTTTTTTCCTGTCCCACAAGGGGACTTGAACCTGGGATCTACTGATCCCCAGTGCAATGTACTGCAATATATTGTATTACAGTACATTGCACATGGGCTCCTTATGTGCAATATGAAAAGGCAGTCAGGAGTGGCCACCTGGCATACTCCGTACTGTTATGGCAAATGTCGGAAAGATGTCTGTAAGATTTTTAATTATTTATATTTGAAAAAATGCTTAACTTTAAATTGTTGTAACAGGATTAGCTCAGGGTTAACAGGATTAGCTCTTCAGATAGATTAGCACTTTTTTGGCACAGCAATTAGAGTCCAGTCCAGCCAAGTATGGTGCAACTGGCTGCAACCAGTTTTATTAGTGGTTTAAGGAAAACAAAACAATAAAAATACAAAATAAAATCCTAGCCGTTCGGCCACTACCTACAATTCACAAAACAGGTATCTAACTAGAGAGAGCAGGGCCTACTGCACAGCTCCCTAAACACAACATACAGCAGTTTAACTCACAGTTGTTTCCCAGGAACAGAGAGAACCAAATACCTGTGGGCTGTCTGCCCTTATATACACACACTTCAGGAAATAAGGAATTAACCCCCAGTCATCCCAAAACCTGAAGTGGCTGAATGGAGTAGAGCCACACCCAACTCTGCTTACTCCAGCAGCCAGACCTTTTACCAGGGTTTAGGTAAAACCCTCCAGCAAGGAACACAACTTTCCCAGGTGCTTTTAGAAAGAATATGACAAGAACCTGGGAGAAATGTATACTTCTTCTACCACTTTGTTCCTGGTCCTGTCACATTGTCTATAAATCTAAATATGGTTATGTTCATGGGAAAATCCCTTTAATTGCGTATACCAAATGATGTATGTATTTTCAGCATAAGCTCTCTCTCTCTACATTATCTATTCTCTATCAAATCTATCTATGACATATAGCTATATAATATCCTTTATAACATTTTCTATGGATCTGATTTTTCAGGTCTAACTTGGGGTAAACTCATCTTGCATATAGTGTCTGATGGGACAGCTTCCTGTCCTCAGACCCTATAAAGAAATACCATTATATATTCACATGGGGTGAAATCTCTTTGGGACGACCTAAAACTACATTGATAAATTTTCTTCTAGGGTGGCAGTCTACTTGAAGAAGATACCCAGTATGCATAATATATGGTGGGACTGAAAATCTGGTACAGGAAATATGTTCTGAATAAAAGGGTGATCTTCACAAAGAGGTGACTTTCTGGAAATGATTCACTGTATGTACATAGATGTAGCTCCACAAGTCTGGTACGCGGCAGTACCATTCTCATGCAGAATTGAATATGTTCATGTGCATGAGTGAAGAATATCACTTCTGTGCAGTATAGTTAGATGAGTCATAGGGTCAATAGTTATCTAGGGTGGTGAATAGCAATTGTAGTTTCTTACACTGATAACTATGTCATCTGTCATAATTTCATGTTCGCTGACTTAAAGCAATCAATTTCTGTCAATATGAGCAGAATCAGAGTTTAATAGCAGCAAAGTTGTTCTCTTTTTAGACTGCTTAGTAATGTGCAATGTCCTGAAGTACAGCAGATAACAGTTAGAAATATCTTTGGATATGTGCTGAAAGTCAATTGAACAAACCTATTCTGCTTTAATAAGATATAGATCCAAGACTTACAGAGAAAGTTTCCTGTATACATGTTTCTTTATCAACCAGGTTTTAAGCATGGTACAACAAATTAGAATAAAACACAATCCAGGCTACGTGGGTCAGTACTTTGCAAGAGAAAAGAATTCATTATCCCAGTATACTGCGGGGACAACTGTTCTGCTGTAGAGATAGATTAGTGAAAGATGGATGCACACATATAAATCCCAATTCTTACAGGAATAAACTTTAAGAATCCACAGCTACCAGAAAGTGTTCCCTTGTCAATTGCCTGTCACTGCAATAACCTCAGGCCTCTGGTAGGCACACCAATGTATTCATATATACTGGCTGGAATAAGTACTCAAAGACAGCTTCAACTTTCTGTTAATGCCAATGCAAATCCATTGACAAAACTGGCTGCAAAAATGTTGGATAGCATTTTAACTTTGACTCCATGACAGAAGAGCTGAGTTTTTTGACTTTTAAAAGTCATCGCTAGAGTGTTCCCTTTTACAGAAAGCTGTTCTCTTCAACATAAAAAGACGACTGGCAAAAATTAAGATAAAATATTTTTTAAAAAGTCCTTTAGAGATTATGCTTAAAATTGAAAACATTGCTATAATGAATCCTTATGTGTAGATACGTAGCAGAGTTAACCCACATTTCTGCAGCAGGATAAATTGCTGCAGCAGAATATCTTTCACAGAAGACAACAAACATTTTTCAATCACTTTTCATTGGCTTTTGTTGCCTTCTGTGATACAATTTAACCTGCTGCAATATTAACTCTGCTATCTGTAACATCTGTATCCTTACTCTTGTAACCTCGGCCATTGGTGTATCATGCTTATTCACCCTTCGGTGTCTGACAGTTCCTTTCTGCCATATTAACCTTCCTGCAGCTTATCTGATCTGTCAGCTAAAAGTCAGTGAGACTGATTTACTTATCAAAATGCATCCTAGATCAACTTAGACTTATTTATTGTCCTTGTTCAATAAAAGTGCGACTTATCTGAAAATTGGGTGTCGCTTAAAAGAATTGGAATGGTTTATGATGAAACACCATGCTCAAAGATTGTGCCAAATATTGGTGCAAAATAAGCAAAGGTAGTGTAAAGTTTAGAAAAAAATGTCTAAAGATGCACCATTTTATGTGGTACAATTGGTTCATTTTTAAACTGTCTGCTCTAAGTTTATACTATCTAAATATTCCAATGGTAATTCTACCCCTGTTTCTGTATGTCATATGTAACAGGGGGGTATAAGAGTTTTCATCATCATAACTCAACATAAGTGCAGAAACCCACTTTAGGCCGGGGCCCCACGTGGCATAATTGCCGTGGTTTGGCCACAGTGGAAATGTCGCGGCAAAAACCATGGGGTTTTACAGTCACTGCAAAGTGGACATTGCAGAAAAATAGGCGGAAACAAAAACGCAGCATGTCAATTATACCTACAGAAACGCCAGCAGTTTTCCTATAGGTATAATGGAAGCAGAAAGTCCGCAGAGGAAACCTCTGAGGACTTTCTGTGAAAAGTGCTGTGCTAAAAACCACGATGCATTTCCGCCGCATTTTTTCCCCACATCATTTTCTTTGCTGCGGCCCGCTTAGGCTAAGGCCCCACATAGGGAAACGCAACCAAAAAATGCTATGGAAAAAAACGCAGCAAAAATACATTGTGTTTTTTTCTGCAGCATTTTTCATTGCTTTTTCATTGAGTTTTCCCTGTAGATTTTATGCCTTTTTATACCTATAGGGAAACCACCAACATTTCCACAGGTACAATTGACATTCGTGAATTTTTCTTTTTTGCTGCAGATTTTTTTCTGCAATGTTTGGATAGGATTAGCCAGAATCCCCATTCACTTTGAAGGTACTGTAAAAGGCAGTGTTTTTTGCTGGTGTGTTTTCGCTATGTGGGGCTTCAACCTTAAAGGGAGTGTATCATTAGAAAATGATTTTTTGAAGTAATGGCACGTTATTCTACTTCTACCTTCCATTCTCTGTAAAAATCCTGTTCTTGTGATATGCAAATTATGCTCAGGGAGCACAGGGGGCATTCCCCCTGTGCTCCGAGCACACCCGTGTCATCATCTCTGGCCGCCCCTTAGTTCATTCTGTTCATGCCCCCCTGCATCTTCTCCTGATCTTCTGCTTTGTGCAGGCATCCGACGCTGCGCTATACGGGGTTGAAATGCTCCATTGGGCCATTTTTCTTTATTTTCTTACACCAGCGTACTCCAGAAAAATGGTTGACGGAGCATGCGCAGTTGGCTCTGCCTGAACCCAAAGTGGCAGAGATGACTGCGCATGCGCAGGATTTCAACCCCGTATAGTGCAGCATCAGATGCCTACGCAAGGCAGAAGATCAAGAGAAGATGCAGGGGGCGTGAACAAAATGAACTAAGGGGCGGCGGGAGGTGATGATGCGGGTGTGCTCCCTGAGCCTAATTTGTATATCACAAGAACCGGATTTTTAAAGAAACGGCGGGGAGCAGAAGAGAATGGAAGGTAGGAGTAGAATACTGTGCCATTACTTGAAAAGCTCATTTTCTAATGATAGCCTCCCTTTAAGCTTTAAAGTAGTAAAATATTCCTACTACAGAGAAGCCATCTTGCGCTTCTAAGTGACTAGATGCAAAATAGGTTTGTGTACAACTACTACTAGACTACAGACCAGACAATAGATAGAATTATATAGAACTATAAAGATCATATACTGTATCCTGTCTATTTTCACTGTACTACATTGTGTTGATATTTGTAAAATGGTCACTGTAGTGAACCGCACAAAGGATAAAGCAAGAGAAAAAAATATATACACAGAAAAGAAAATACATGTCCATAGACAATACTTCTCCAAATGAAACACACGCTTAATTGCCTATCAGTGTGCTAAGTAATTGCATAATCTTGGAGTCTGAAAATATGGCCAATGATAATGCTAAAAGTAATAAAAAGAAATAAAGCCATTTAGTATTTAGAAGTGAGCTGCAAAGATAAAGATGCTCATAAAAGAACATATGGACTATACCCTGAGGTTATTAGTAATCATTAAAAAGTGAAATACATTACAAAAGTTTACAATTTAGACTAAGATTCCATTACAAAAGTATCAAAACAGCTATTACAAGCCCCAGTAAACTTTTCAAATTCTGCTCTGATCATATACTGACACCCTTCATCTTTAAGGTAACTAACATTGTATAACGTTATCAAAAATAACTAAAAATTTGTGAAACTTGATACATTTATCAGGACTGTGGAGTCAGAGTAATTCATGTTTGTATACAAATTAAAAAATACTTGTAAGGGATCATTCACACATCCGCATATGTCTGGGCGGTTGATCAGCTTTCCATGCCTGTGAAAAGCCGATCAATTTTTTAAAATTTCATTTGTATGTCTCAGGGTCCATGAAAAATGGATGTCATCTGTTTTTTCATGGACACATAGAAAAACGTAAAAAAAAGTATTTAGTCAGCCACCAATTGTGCAAGTTCTCCCACTTAAAAAGATGAGAGAGACCTGTAATTGTCGTCATAGGTAAACCTCAACTATGAGAGACAAAATGAGAAAACATATCTAGAAAATCACATTGTCTGATTATTTTAAGAATTTATTTGCAAATTATGGTGGAAAATAAGTATTTGGTCACCTACAAACAAGCAAGATTTCTGGCTCTCACAGACCTGTAACTTCTTCTTTAAGAGGCTCCTCTGTCCTCCACTCATTACCTGTAGTAATGGCTCCTGTTTGATATTGTTATCAGTATCAAAGACACCTGTCCACAACCTCAAACAGTCACACTCCAAACTCCACTATGGTGAAGACCAAAGAGCTGTGGAAGGACACCAGAAACAAAATTGTAGACCTACACCAGGCTGGGAAGACTGAATCTGCAATAGGCAAGCAGCTTGGTGTGAAGAAATCAACTGTGAGAGCAATAATTAGAAAATGGATGACATACAAGACCACTGATAATCTCCCTCGATCAGGGGCTCCATGCAAGATATCACCCGTGGGGTCAAAATGATCACAAGAACTGTGAGCAAAAATCCCAGAACCACCTGGGGACCTAGTGAAAAATCCCAGAACCATACGGGGGGACGTAGTGAATGACCTGCAGAAAGTTGGGACTAGCGTAACAAAGGCTACCGACAGCAACACACTATGCCGCCAGGGACTCAGATCCTGCAGTGCCAGACGTGTCCCCCTGCTTAAGCCAGTACATATCCGGGCCCGTCTGAAGTTTGCTAGAGAGCATTTGGATGTTCCAGAAGAGTATTGGGAGAATGTCATATGGTCAGATGAAACCAAAGTAGAACTGTTTGGTAGAAACAGAACTCGTCATGTTTGGAGGAGAGTGAATGCTGAGTTGCATCCAAAGAACACCATACCTACTGTGAAGCATGGGGGTAGCAACATCATGCTTTGGGGCTGTTTCTCTGCAAAGGGACCAGGACAACTGATCCATGTACATGAAAGAATGAATGGGGCCATGTTTCGTGAGATTTTGAGTTCAAACCTCCTTCCATCAGCAAGGGCATTGAAGATGAAGCGTGGCTGGGTCTTTCAGCATGACAATGATCCCAAGCACACTGCCAGGGCAACGAAGGAGTGGCTTTGTAAGAAGCATTTCAAGGTCCTGGAGTGGCCTAGCCAGTCTCCAGATCTCAACCCCATAGAAAACCTTTGGAGAGAGTTGAAAGTCCGTGTTGCCCAGGGACAGCCCCAAAACATCACTGCCCTAGAGGAGATCTGCATGGAGGAATGGGCCAACATACCAGCAACAGTGTGTGCCAACCTTGTGAAGACTTACAGAAAACGTTTGACCTCTGTCATTGCCAACAAAGGATATATAACAAAGTATTGAGATGAACTTTTGTTATTGACCAAATACTTATTTTCCACCATAATTTGCAAATAAATTCTTTAAAAAATCTGACTGTGATTTTCTGGATTAGTTTTCTCATTTTGTCTCTCATAGTTGAGGTCTACCTATGATGACAATTACAGGCCTCTCTCATCTTTTTAAGTGGGAGAACTTGCACAATTGGTGGCTGACGAAATACTTTTTTTCCCCACTGTACTTGAGATTATGTTCGATATAATGATCTGACTGTGAACATGCCAGTCTAGACTGACATTTCAGGGACATGGTTACAAAAGTGGAAAACATCAGAATGTGCATGTTAAAAATGGAATAGAGGTCATGCAGCCAAGTACAGTGCTTAGCTATCTTCAGCAGTCTTATAGAGTTGAATAAAGAGTGACCTCTGTTCTTTTCAAACAGGGGTAGAAGGAGGCCCATTCCTCTGCCGTTGATCTAAAATGTATCCTCAATTCTGTGGATAGCCCAACCCCTTATAGGTGGAATTTAATAGGTATTTTATACAGGAAAACAATTACCTGAATGAGCATTTATACATACAGTATGTTCATTAATTACCAATCATTTTCCATTGTAAACATTCCCAGCTATCAAATAGACAATTCATAGAACGCACAGATGTTGTTGACTGCACCTAAAATGATAATTTGTTTGCAACACATCTGCTTTTGTAAACAGGGAATATGCTGATTGACTATATTGTAAGCTGTATACAAGAAGGTGGAATGAACCACCCCAAGATCTTTGTTACATGACAATGAAAGTAACCAAGCACTTCCTTTTATTGACGTCCTTTATCATCATTGGCGCTTGATACAGGCAGTTTATCTCAGTGTAAAATGACTCTTGATTTGAAAGTTTTTTTTTTCTGAAAGTCCCATCCCCTGACCATAGAACAATTCTCGGACATTTACATACCAATTGTTTTTCATGCAATAGCATCCACATATCCAACTACTATTAAAGCCTTTAAAGTTTAATGCTTTATAACAAGTAAAAGTAAATAATGTTGATAAAATATTCATTCTGTAATTTATTGTTACAGTATTGTAGCATTGAATTTATGTACAGTACATGACAATTCAGAGTAATTTGGCTTGATTGTTTTTATTTTCTCTTTATTTCTCTAAATAATAGAGAATTGACTCTATAAAAAATCTTGTGATAAATGATTCATTAAACATTAGAAATTGAAGAAGAGGGATGTAAAAACAAGAGAGATGCTTACAGGAGGATAAATATGCAAATGAAGTTGAAAAGAATCTGATGAAAGTTTAATCAGCTCTCGTGCTTTACCTATCTAACTCATTCCTAAAGGAGCATCATTGATCAATAGAGACACAGAGCGCTACATAATATAGGTCATATTCAAATCAAGTGAAAAAAGGCTGATTTTGGCAGATTTACTGCAGAACTAGTTCAGTCTGCAAGGTGCCCTTCCTGAGTCAACTCATAAAGATGTATTCATTTACTCATCATCTTCTTTATGGTTGTGTTTATGAAAGCTTAGGTAATGTGCTGAGAGTTAAGAGAAGAGGCCACTTGATTTGTGAGTCAGGACAGCACCGCCATTAAATATCAGACTTAGATTGCAGACACATTAGAAAAGACAAAAATGTTTATAACATATGCCTAACATTAATTTCAACACCATAGAAACCTAGTAAAGTGCTAATCATAATAAGAAAGACCAGTTAACATGGTTTCTTATCTGGAATTTTTCCCATTAAAAGTGCCCATAAAACATTGTACTAGACATAGTACACAGCGAAGTTTCCATAAAATTCAAGATTAAAATCAATAGACCTTAACCACTTATCTTCTTCACTGTATTGAAAAGATCCTATTATCACTGAAGATCAGTACCCTGATCAGTCACTATCGAACATACTTAGATCCCTCAAGAAAAACACAGTTTGTTAGTATCTACAGAAGGAGCCCCAGGTTCTAAATAGAGATGAGCAAACTCTTCGAAATTCACTTAATTTTGGATTCGGAAAATTCGAAGCCAAGATTTGTTTTGGTCTCAATAAATTTGTTTAGAATTGAAAGTGGTCCAAATGACCTGAAAAGCTGTGTATTACACTCTGAGATCTCCAACTGCTTTTAAGCTCTTTATTGCAACATTCAGGTTGGTGGTGCAGATAAAAATACTGTTCCATCATATAAATGTTAGCAAATTGTTTTTAAATTAAATCAAAAATTATTTGACAAATTGTCACTTAGACAAAGATATTGCTACCTTGTCCTCTTATTGGCTTTACTTCTACAGTTTTATAAATTCTCACTGATAAATGATATGACATGAGTGTTTCCTTTTACAATTTTTAATTTGTTTACATTTACAATGACTCCTATCTCTCTTCCAAATGTGTTGTGTGGTATAGTAGAATGTGATGGCCCAGACTGTAGGACATGTCTACCTAAATGGTGGCAGTGGTGGTAGCTGTGGCAACATGTGTGACAGTGCAGCAGGCCATAATATGATGAACTAGGCCACAGCACATGTCTACCTGAGTGGTGGCAGTAGTAGCAACAAGTGTGACAGTGTGGCAGGGCGTAATATGATGGACCAGGCTGCAGGACATGTCTGCCTGAGTGGCAGCAGCTGTGACAACATAAGTGGCAGTGTACTAGGGCATCATTTGATGGACCAGGCCACAGGACAGGTTTGCCTGAGAGGTGGCAGCTATGGCAACATATGTGGCAGTGCAGAAGGGCATAATATGATAGCCAGACATGTCCTGCGGCCTGGTTCGAGTGATGGCAGTGGTGGTAGCTATTGCAACATACACGGCAGTGCAGCAGCACGTAATATGATGGGCCAGGCTGCAGAACGTGTCTGCCTGTGTGGTGGCAGTGGTGGTAACTGTTTAGGAGTAGCAGCCACCATTAGCATCAGTACAGTAAATGGAAGGTGATGATGAAGGGAGACAGGGACACCACAATTTGGAGGCATCAACTGGAGGTGGATTCATTTTTTAAAAAAGCATTTTTTTCCATGCGACCTGTGGACAGGTTCATTCCTTTTAGGTGTTACAATGACAGCAGCAGCAATGAAGACCCTCTTGGCCATTACACTTTAGTCCAGACAAGATAAAACTCCTGCGTCAAACTGGGCCTGCTCCTTCCACTGTTCTAACTTATTGGCCCAGAATTTCATGGAGTCAGTTATCTGCTGGACTATAGGTGCACTCTAGGTATGACTGTACCTGCTGGAGCAGCTGGTGGATGTCAGTTGCCTGTTTTGGCTCCAGTTGGTGCTGTGAGCTGAAAGATTTCTGATTCATCATGTTCCAGATACTGTACGGGGCCTGGCTGTTGCTGCTTTTACTCCTCTTAAACTTGTGGCACTGGCAGAGGAGATGGAGCACTGGATATGAGGTGGGCTGGGACTGGAAGTTGCATTAGTCTCCCTAAACTCTACAGCAACACATACAGCCTATCCTGATAATATTCTAATTTTTCTTCCCTTTCTTCCCTTACAAAGAGGGCCTAAGAGCATTACCATCCAGTATTCATCCCTCTGCTTGTCTCTAATAATATTCTTGTCACTATGTAAGAAGTGGAACATATAGCCTGCAATGCTTGCCAGCTTATGACCCAAGTGCCTGCCCTGGTTGGTGTTCTTGCCCAGCATGGTCGTCGTCGCCTTGTTTTTTGCATAATACATCAAAACTAAAATGGCCACCACGACATGCATTGCACAGTAAAAATACAGAAGAGACACATGTGTGTGACATCCTGGCATCACCTGACTGTCTCTCAGCCTATAGTCAATGGTAGGTGAACACCTTACAGTGCTGTTGTCACATACAGTATATAAGATGCTGTGAGCAAGAACACAAGGCATTTTAGTGATAAGGAAGCTAGGGGATGGATCTGTAAGGATATGTTCACACAGAGTTTTTTGCAAGCTGAAACAATCTGCTTTAGGAATTAGGAAACTTTTTTTTTGACGCTTTTTTTACATGATGCATTTTTTGTTGTGGTTTTTGCCGCAGTTTTTTTGCTCCGGCATACTGTATGGACCTGGAAACTTCTGTTTAAAAAACACTAGCGGTTTTTAATGCGGTTTTTGCAAAAACTGCGTCAAAATCTGCATAAAAAAAACGCTAGCGGTTTTTCCGTCTGCCATTGATTTCAATGGGTTTTTCAAGATGGAATCCGCCTGAAGATTTGTCATGTTGCTTTTTTTTCCCCTCTAGCTGAAAAAATCATCTAGAGGAAAAAATGCTACAGACTCCCATTGAAATGAATGGGATGCATTTTTTCAGGCGGATTCCACCTCAAAATCAGCCTGCAAAAAAACTCTATGTGAACATACCCTTATTCATCACTGCATGATCCAAAGCAATTACTCCATTTTCTTCTGTAATACAGAGCTGCAAAACTTGCAATCAGAAATAGAGAATCATCGGAATAGGAGAAGTAGAACAAAGTTTAGTCAGATTTAATCAATTACAGGTAGATAGTGATAGAAATAATAGATAGTAGTGAGGGAAAATATCTGTACTGTGCTGTGAGCCTGACTGCTGCAGTACAGACACTGGACAGTTAACCCTTTCATTGCTAATAATATAATTTTGTCTGTTTTGCAATAGAGCACTTGGATCTATGACTGTCCACAGGGTGTCTTACCTTACTTTTAGTAAGGAAGTCCCGTTAGTGAAACATGTTGTGTTAAGGGTTTTTTTGTGCAAGAATTTTTCTCATTAAATACTTACAAATTTTACAAGTACTAATATGAAAAATCTCTGTTTAAGGTTTTTTTTTACCCAATAAACAGTAACGCAGCCTGCTAATCTGAAAAATATCTGTTTGTAAGACCGAGGCCACACGTGGCATAAACAGCCTAGCAAATCCCATCCACAAATTGCAGAAAAATCTGTGCTGGGGAAACGCTGTGATTTCCAAAACTGTTGCGGTTTCCTTATAGCTATAATGGAAGCAGAAAATCCGCAGAGGAAACCACTGCAGACTTTCTGTGAAAAGCGCTGCAGAAAAAAAACGCGATGCATTGTTTTTTTGGTTACCCAATAAACAATGAAGAAGCCTGTGCTAATCTGAAAAATATCTGTTTGTTAAGGGTTTTTTTGTGGTGGTTGTCTCAAAAAAGATTTCACTGTAGCAACATTACTTAGCTGTCAGCATTAGGATGTGTTAAACATTTAGAATATCAAAAAGTTTTATAGAGTAGATATACAGTATGATAACAGCCCCTGTGTTATGCCAGTCAAACAAATGTGGTTTTGGGATTCCTGCAGGGGAAAGTCATTTTTTAATCGATATGATATTAAATTGTAAAAGCAGCTCAGCTGTGTCCACACTGGGGCATTTATTGCCCTGCTGTATCATTATGCTTTTGCTGTGCATGTAGTTAAAATTAGGAAATGTGAGCAGAGCTGAGCATACAATAACATATGCTGGAGCTCCACAGAGACTCCATTCAGGCATCAGGTATCTGTGCTTGATAGAAAGAGGCAGTTGCAGTCTTGTTACAGATAAACCACAACAGATTTAGCTTCTTTGACTGATAACTTCGCTACACATGGATACACTCTCTATGTGAATGTCTACATTGCTCCACAGACACAAACAGTTCACTTGTGAATACTGGAATCACTTTAGAATGCAGACTTTCCTCTGAACATTATTATTCTAAAGACATTTTGCCAAGGTTATTGTTCAATTCTTTCTATGAAGATAAAACAAAGCAAGTAGCTTGTTAGATGTTGAGCAAAGTATTTTACATTGTGTAGATTTTTTTTCCTAATCTGTAATTAGTGGAACTGAACAGCTGGAACAGATTTTAACTCCTGAATGTAATTTCTTTCTTTCTAGGGTCGAGTGTGTTGGCACTTGTGCTTTATGCGGATGGAATCCAGACATGTATGTTCAACAAAAAGGGAAACAGAAGAATTTAACACTTATCTTACATGGATGGGAAATTTTATACCTAGTATATTTAATCACATATACAATATAAAATTACAGATGTAGCAGTGTTTAACTTGTCTTCTGCAGCGTGATAACTTTCTTATCACAAAAAGACAAACAAAGCCATTGAAACCCATTGAAAGAGTTGTGTCAACACTCTGTGCCACAGTGTTGTTAACGTATTAAGTGTCAATAAACATTTTTCTACATGTGTACGTATAAATAATTAGTATTGTAAAGCACATTGCTTATAGTCTATGGCAGAGGTAGGCAAACTTCGTCACTCCAACTGTTGTAAAACTACAACTCCCAGCATGCATACTTGCTCTTCTGGTCTTGGAACTCCCATGGAAGTGAGTGGAGCATGTTGGGAGTTGTAGTTTCACAGCAGCTGGAGTGCCGAAGGTTGCTGACCCCTGGTCTATGGGGTCCGCGGGTTATCGCTTTTTAAGCAAATTGGGTTTCCGTTTTTCGGGTCCCCAAGCGGAGCTGAAGAATGGAAACCCGAGCACAGGTGTGAATCTGGCATCATAGATTTGTACAAATTCTTAACTTGGTATTGAGCAACATATTGTACAGTAGGGTCATTTCTTCATTTCTGAATCAAATAGTAATGACAATTATAATAGTAATATATTTACAGCAATATATATACAGTTTTATTTGCATCCACATAAATGTAATCAAATTATAACCTTTCAACATATAAGCAAAACATTAGCAATTAAATTACATTAAATTGCAATTGCAATCTAGTTGACTAAACTCAATAAGGTTAAGGCCCCACGTAGCGAGCCGCAGCAAAAAAAAAAAAAAAAAAAAAAACCGCTACAGAAAAGACTGTGGCAGAAATGCATTGCGTTTTTTTCCACAAACTTTTTCTGCCCCTATTATACCTATACAGAATACATCAGCGTTTCCGCAGGTATAATTGACATGCTGCACTTTTCAAAAATACTAGTGTCTTTTCTGCTGCAGATTTTTTTCTGCAATGTGTGGATTGGATTCACCAGAATCCCATCCACTTTGCAGGTACTGTAAGGCCTGGCCCCATGTGGCGTAAACACCGTGAAAAAAAACGTTTTACAGTTCCTGCAAATATGTGGGGCCTTAGCCTAAAACGCACTATTTTTTCCTGTGCCATTTCCACCATGACCAAAACACTGTGTGTTCACAACACCGGGTCCTGTCCTAAATATCCTTCTCCCCAGTGCTTAAAGGGGTATTCCCCTTAGGACATTTTTGGCCTATGCACAGAACATCCTGCTTTACAGTTCTTGAAAATTCCCTTAGAAAAGAATGGAGAAAGCCTCATATGTATGGGCATTACTTTACTCACAGTGATCACAAGATGGGGACCCCAATTTCAAGATAGGGACTGGTCACTGAGGAGATGAGATATGCATGTATTGGACATAAATGTCCCAGATGTAATAACTCTTTAAAAATAAATCTTTAAGGCTAAGGCCCCACATGGCAGGCTGTAGCAAAAAAGCACTGCGGGAAAAACCGCAGCAGCAATGCATTCTGCTTCCATTATACCTATAAGGAAACCGCCAGCGTTTCCGTAAAGGATAATTGACATGCTGCGATTTTCAAAACCACAACAGTTTTGGAAATTGCAGTGTGCCCTGTGGATGAGATTCAATAGAATCCCATCTATTTTCCAGGGACTAAAAGAGAGTCCAGAAAAAATGCATGTCAAACACAATATGCTAATGAGTAATGCTAATCTATAAAACCACTATATTTCTCCTACCTGTCTCTGCTATCAATGAGTGGCATGCAAAAAGATTGCAGTTGCCATTACTGACATCAGCAGTTTAAGAAACCTCCTTCTTTTGCCATTTCCAACTAGCACTGGTAATTGCTGACACTTTGATAGTACTGAGCTTCTGGATGCATGCATTAGATCAGGCTAATGCCCAGACTCTTGGTTTACCTTATGATGCACTGACAGCTGGGAGCTCATATCATGGCCTGATATCTTTAGCACACCAGCCCTTTTAACATCTTTCTTTTACAATATATGAATAATTTATGTAAAATATATGGCATTATTTTGTTTTCTGTTAAAAAAAAAAAAATGTAACCATTATTTATTTGTTGTTGCATATTTATTGGGCCAACAGATTGCAATTTACAAATTGCCTCATTCACATTGAATTTTTATTGTAGTATATTACAGTAGCAAGTGCCAATTGACCAGCTGAGGCAGGCTACGCTGTAAATGTAGCATGTAACAGCACTGTATTGTGCACCATTCATACAGTGAAAAAGGTTTTCCCAGAAATCACAAGTGCCCCACATGAATGGAGTGGTGGTGTGCATGTGTGACCACCAAACATACAAGAACAGAAAAGACCCACTTGCAAAAGCAATTGTACTTATGAAAAAAAATGTATTTTATGATAAAATCAATTAAAAAAATGACAGACATTTAGAATCATTTAAACATATAAAGCAACATACAGAGTATTATGTCCCTAAACCACAATATGCTCACCCCACATTATGATGTCCAGATGGGGCAGGACCACCTCTGAGATCATGGATTACAGCGTTCCGCCAGTTCCCAGAAGTGAATGGAGTTATGTGTCCTACTGCTTCTATCTCATGGTTGCTTGGGAATCCTTACTATCATAAGCAATGTGCTATCCTATGTATACATTTTATCGTTCAATAAACTTCTTTGATAATAGAACAGCATATCATGTTAATAGAACTGAGTGCCCTGGTGAGCTACGTTTAATAGCACAGTGCACTGGCTGTTTGTTTGACACTTGTGGCATTTGTAGGTGATTCCCTTTATATGTAGCTTTCCAAAAAATCTCTCCTGGCCTTGGTAATGTATTTACAGTCCACAAAGAAAATGAAAAGCTATTGAAATTAGGTTTAGAAAATCAAAAGAATGAATATTACTTTTGGGAAACACTTATACAAATCTCCAAGGACACATGAAATTCCTACCAGAAGAAATTGAGTATCACTCTCAGAATATTTTAACATACTTTTCCAACTACAAATGGAATCTTGGAAGTGATCATCCAGGAAGCGAAATATAATTAAATGCATTTGTAAAAGCCAAATAACATACTCACATTTTCCTTAAAACTTTTTAATGGCTTAACCTTTTTAAATATTTTAGCACTGTTTTTCTTAACTAAAATCCTAACTTTTATTTGCAAGCAGCTATGTGGAGTTAGTCCAAACGTTCTACAACTTTAAAGCGCTATGGAAATGGTTATATTATGTTTTTGCTATGGTACCCATAGACCATAGAAAGTGTGAAATTCCCAGGGCATTCAGAGAGTTTTTCTGTCTGATTTGTAAGGATCTGAAAGAAAACAAATCATTGCATGCTCAATTACTTGGCCTATGGAGCAACATATGGTGACACATGAAGTGACTATTGATCCATAGTATGGAGCTATTAGGACTTTGTGTGCCACTGTACAGTTTCCTGCAAAGGACTCTGCTGTGTCCATGAGGCCTTAGGCCAAGATCTCATAAGGGTTTTCTGGCTACTGCATTTCATTGAAGAAGTCACACAGGTAATGTTTACTTTTAGAGTATGCTATGACTTTTTCTTCAATATTGTAACCTGTACAGACTTCAACGATAAAACTACTCAAAAAGTATAAAATATGATATTGCTTATGTCATTAGGCATTAATTATTCAGGGAATCATTTCTAAAACTCTTTCATTGTGTAACCTATAAAGGATGCGGCCTATCTTCTTACATTTTATCTGTATAGCAATATGAGAGCTTGTTTTTTGCACAATGAGATATATTTTTGCATGGCACCATTTTGGGATGCATAAAATGTGTTGTTTAGCTTTTATTATATGGAAGGCATTAAAAACACCCGTAATTGTATCATTGTTTTTTGGAATTAGTTTGTATGACATTTACTGTGCAATTAAAAGTAACATTTGTTAGTGAGTCATTCTGCTTACAGCAGTACGTATTGTATATAGTTTTTATGATTTAGTATGTTAACAGTATAAATTCTCTTTAAAGCAAAAATGTCTTTGGGGCTCCATATTCTTAGAGCCATAACTTTTAATTTTTTTGTTGACAGAGCTATGTGAGAGTTTGTTTTTGTGGGGCAAGCTGTAGTTTTTATTGGTACCATTTTGTTCCACGTAGGCACTAGAAGTGGGTTAATCATATCGTAATGAGCCAAGTTCATCTGGAATATTGCAAATTGTTTGGTTTTTAATGAGACTGAGCAAATGGGGATTTGCTTCGGATAAACAAAAATGGCTATGATACAAGAAAATGGCCACCGCCATGTGTTAGACCAGGAAATACAGAGCAGACAATGTTACTCACACATCACGTGATAGCAACACCTGACAGCCTCTCAGCCCATAGACAGTGGTAGGTGGACCTTACAGTGCTAATGTCATATACACTATTTAAGCTTGTACACTCGTGACCCAGCCTTTATTCGCTGTAATGTAGGAAATGCACACACCTCTATCTCAATGCATCTCATAGCTAATGCTATACTATTAACTAGATTATAAGCAGCACTGGTCAGAATTGAAAACAGAACAATAGTTATAGGAGTACTTAGAGAGAATTCAGGCAATATACACAGGCAAATTAGTAGTGCAGTGCTAGACTAGAATAGACAGACAAAGATAGACAATCATATACTTTATTTATGTATTATGCTTACTTATATAGCGCCATCATATTCCGCAGCGCTTTACAAACATTGACAGTCACTGTCCCATATAGGGCTCACAATCTACATTCCCTATCAGTATGTCTTTGGAGTGTGGGAGGAAACTGGAGTACCCGGAGGAAACCCACACAAACACGGGAAGAACATACAAACTCCTTGCAGATGTTGTCCTTGGTAGGATTCGAACCCAAGACTCCAGCGCTGCAAGACTGCAGTGCTAACCAATGAGCCACCATGAGTGCTGTAAGACAGGTACAGTTAACCCCTTCATTTCCAAGCAATAATCTATATTGTCTGACAGTACTTGTAATAGAACAATTTCATCTCTTCTCTATACACAAAACACATTATTTCTAGCATTATAAATCTGAACAAAATATCTTAATCCTTTTTCTGTATGCACATGTGATTCTAGATATACTGCAGGGCCTTTCTGGACTGTTAACTATGTCTCTTTCACATTCTTCACTGACACGATCACTGGTAGTGATGTGGCACCTGCTGAGCAATCAATTTCTCTTAGCCAGAGAAGTCTTCCTCAACTTTTTGGTGAGCTGGATAAGCTATGTGCAAGTAGAGAAGGAGAGATGATGATTGTTGTTGGTGGTCGGGGTAGTAGTGGCAGACGGTGAAACTCTGGGCCAGTATGTTAGAGCAGTGGAAGGAGCTGGCCCAGTTTGCCATGGGAGTTTTATCTTGTCTTGCCTAAAGCTTTATGTTAAGTGCTGCTGGTGGCGTTGTAACACCTAAAAAGACTAAACTGTCCACAAGTAGTGTGGAAAATATTAATTTTATCAAAATGAATCAGGCATTGATCTGTGAGGATTTTCAAACGCCTTCGGCTGATGCCTCCGAATATTATCATCTTCCATTTACTGTACTTGTATAACTTTTCATTACACAAACAATAACATTTGTCCCTTAATATTGGCCTAAAACTGAACAACCATATTAAATAATTTACATAATATATTATACTGCAGCAAAGCCTGGTTGAGATGCTGTACGATGAGTGTTTGTATGACGCAGAATGAGTGTATAGTGCCATACCAGCTGGGGGCCCACCTAGCATAGGTTTCATTCTAAGAAAAGGCAGTGCAACTGGAACAACCGTTTATGAGGATGGCAAAGCCAAGTAACCTACACTTCGAAATGTTTAGTTTTGAATCTGCTGCTACAAATGCCATTGACTGTATTCATAATTTATTATTAGACATAAATAATATTTTTGTGTTACCAGCTGAAATTGCATATTCCATCTGATAGTGCTGTATTTATTTTTATGATTTTTTAATAATTGCTCCTGTTCCATGAAAGGACATTTGCAACACATAAATTCTGCAACTATAAAACCAATGATCAGTAATGTGTCTTTAATGTTTATGTAGAGTGCTGTTCAATAAATCTTGATCTTTTTAACTTGAAATTGCAGATTAGTAAAGTACTTGGCAAGCAAATTTATAGTTCTCTTTTCTGCTCCAGGAAGGCATGAAATACTGCTTTTAGATTCTGAGTCAAATAGTTTATCTCATTGCGTAGAATGTACTGCAGTGTTGATCTCAATTTAGACTAAAAAACAAAGTAAAATACATAATATTGAATAAGATCCTAGTGGTGTAAAGAGGAAACAGAAAGGAACATGACCATATAGCAACATGCAAGTGTCCACACAGCAGCTCCCTTGGGTATACACAACTCATATATTTTTTTTATTTAGTAGGATCTACTCTGGAATTATTTTAGTGTGTACATTTGGATTTCCCAATTGTACACAGCCAGTCCATCATCATGAGAGATAAAATATAATTAATGTGATATTTCACACCAAAAGGAAACACATTTGCAAAATATAATTATCTCACTTCATGTTTTACCTGCCAAATAAAACCTCAAACAGAATAGACTCATGGGGCCATCAAATAAGGTCTAGCCACCTGGCTACAGACTCTATACTAATCCGCATTTCAGTCAATTATGTGGACACCTGGAAAAACAGACTTTTTGTCATTAAAATTTTCTCTTAAAAATAACCACAGGTGGTGATTGAATCTATGCAATTATTCCTTTTTACCAATAACAATATCATCTCATCTTGTTACTAATAGGTGTAAGTTATTCTGTAGTCATTGACTTCCTTTGTAAAAAAAAGAACAAAGGAAGAGTTACTTGCCATCAAGCTAGTGTGCCATAATGATATGGTGTGCTTTTTACTCAGTACATACATACATTTACTACCACTGTAGCTTATATTCTCTGGATCCTTGCTGAAATTCTGCTAAAGACACTGGATTTGGTACCATATTTCCATATAAAGTTTTTGCTTAGAGTTCCTCTATTCATAGCATGCCCCTGTGTCATCTACTGTGAGATTCACAGGTGTTTCAGTTAGGTAAGTTCCAGTGATATCACAAATAGCTTTCAATCAGGTAACCTGCAATGACATTACAAATGAGTTTCAGACAGGTAAGCTGCTGTGGTACAGCACCTTGGTTTCAGTAAGCCTAGAGGTAAGCTAGAGTGACATCACTAGAATGTTTCTGTCAGATATAAATCTGTGACATCGTAAATTCGTATTACTCATTGGCATGGGGGTTTAGAGCACTCACTTAGAGTGGGCTCCATAGCTGCTGGTCTCTGCAGTTTTACACATGTCAGATCACAGGCACTTGACCCCCAGATGTCATGGTCACACTAGCCCCCAGCACCTCAACAGCTCCCTCATGCCAAAATTACAGGAGTCCTTGGTTTCCATGACTGCTGGAAGACTTCTGAAGGTTCCCAGAACTGTCAATGTTATGTTATCTGTGGCAAGGCTCAATAGTAACAAAGCAATTTTCCTATAGATTTTCCACAGTAGTAATGCACTCTGTGGTATAAGCAATCAAATGAAAAAAAAAGTATTAAAAAGTATAAAAAACAAAAAACAAAATAGAATTTAAAAATATTCCACTCCTTTTTCTCTAGATTACATATAAAAAAAAATTAAATAAACACATTGGCCCAAATGTAATAATATTTAGACCAGGGTTCGGCAACCCCTGGCATGTGTGCCAAGAGTGGCACGCGAGTCTTATTTCCCTGGCACGGCGACCTGAGTCCTCACCCAGCAGTTTTGATTGGACCAAACATGGCCGAAATGAAACTGCTATTATTATACTGTGGGATCTCTTCAGACCCCACAGTATAGTAAGCGAAGCCCCCGGAGAGGTGATCAAACATAAAAAACAGTGTTAACTCACCTTCCTTGGATCCGCAGCCACTGTGTGCTCTTCAGGCACTTCTGCCTGACGTAAGAGACAGCTGACAGGGCCTCAGGGGTCACGTCCGACATCATTAAGCGTAATGACGCGACGTGACCCCTGAACCTCAATCAGCGGTCACTGACTACCGGCAGAAGCGCCCTAAGAGAACACGGCGGCTGCGGAGTGCAGGAAAAGGTGAGTAACATTGTTTTTTATATTTGACATCTCTCTTGGCCCTCCACTTATTATACTCTGGGGTCTGAAGAGACCCCACAGTATAATAATAGCTAGTGAGTGGTGACAATTGGAATATTATAAAAGTTAGAATATTATACTGTGTGCAGGGGCCACTATGGAGGATAATACCATGTACAGGGGCCACTATGGGGCATAATACCGTGTGCAGGGGTCACTATGGGACATAATACCGTGTGCAGGGGCGACTATGGGACATAATACCGTGAGCAGGGGCCACTATGGGACATAATACAGTGTGCAGGGGCTATTATGGGACATATACCATGTGCAGAGACCACTATGGGACATATACCGTGTGCAGGGACCACTATGGGACATATATCGTGTGCAGGGACCACTATGGGACATAATACCATGTGCAGAGGCCACTATAGGACATAATACGTTGTGCAGGGACCGCTATGGGACATAATACCATGTGCAGGGGCTGTTATGGAACATAATACCATGTGCAGGAGCCGTTATGGGACATAATACCATGTGCAGGAGCCGCTATGGGACATAATACCATGTGCAGGGGCCGCTAAGGAACATAATACCGTGTGCAGGGGCCACTATGGGACATAATACCGTGAGCAGGGGCCACTATGGGACATAATACAGTGTGCAGGGGCTGTTATGGGACATATACCGTGTGCAGAGACCATTATGGGACATATACCGTGTGCAGAGACCACTATGGGACATATACCGTGTGCAGGGACCACTATGGGACATATACCGTGTGCAGGGACCACTATGGGACATAATACCATGTGCAGGGGCCACTATAGGACATAATATGTTGTGCAGGGACCGCTATGGGACATAATACCATGTGCAGGGGCCATTATGGGACATAATACCATGTGCAGGAGCCGCTATGGGACATAATACCATGTGCAGGAGCCGCTAAGGAACATAATACCGTGTGCAGGGGCCGCTAAGGAACATAATACCGTGGGCAGGGGCCGCTAAGGAACATAATACTGTATGAAGGGGCCGCTAAGGAACATAATACCGTGGGCAGGGGCCACTATGGGACATAATACCGTGTGCAGGGGCTATTATGGGACATAATACCATGTGCAGGGGCCGCAATGAGACATAATACTGTGTGCAGGGGCCGTTATGGGACATAATACCGTTTGCAGAGACCGCTATGGGACATAATACCGTGTGCAGGGGTCGTCAGACTTACAATTATTGACCGGCACTCCGAATACCTCAACTTTGACTTTTTAATCAAAATCAGCACGCCGAACAAAAAAGGTTGCCTACCCCTGATTTAGACAGTGCAAACTTAGGCAGATTTATCACAGTGACTGATGCAGGATGAAATATCTTTAGATTGTTAGTCTACATTTATACTATCTTTAAGTTGGCTTACTTTGAGTCAGAATTTCCCATCACTATTTTGGTGCATTTATACCACATCCCCTTTCTCTGAGAATCAACACCCACATGTCTAGCATGTTGAAAAATTTTAGCCCAAGCTAGGGGCGCCAAAAATTTGTCATGTCTATGCCAGTGTCTAGTCATACCCACAGTAGTAAATCTGGGTGCATCTGAAAATGCCTATTCTATTAAAATATAAAATATTTATCCCATATGGCGAATGCTGTAACAGGAAAATAAAAAGGAAAATTGGAGAATACCTGTTTTTTGTACTGATTCACTTTTAAAAAAATTTATAAAAAAACTCATGAAAACATCATACATTCCCAAACTTCTATATCTAAAACTACGTAAAAAGAAACCACTTACACAGATACGTATATGGAAAAAAAGAAGGAGCTATGCGCGTCACAAAAAAAATGATAAGAAATTAAGGCCAGAGGAGGGCTGGAACTCTGCAGTTAATGGGGGTTATTTACATTTCCCCCTTTTTTGGCCATATTTTTTACAGGTGCGCTTTTTTTTACACTCGTTTTACTGTGGTATTCAATTATGGTGTAGGCGAACCTCCTTGTTAAATGCTGTGCACATATGTTAGCTTTGATGCACCTTTATAATTGCCCCTTTTAATGCTGTCTGACCTGACGGCCTTTTTTATACTGCTCATGTACTGGAGTGCATTTGCGCCTTTTTTTTGCACCTTTATAAAGTCATAAATACAGCATAAAAAAAAATCTCCATTTTGGCCACGTCCCCTTTTGCAGACAAAAAGCAAAAGTGGCAAGGGCAACATAACATCTGAAAAAAAGGTGCAAATGCTTCATAAGGGCAGGGCAGAAAAATACCACAAAACTGAGCAATTTACACCAAAAAAACGGCGCAAGTAACTAAATAAATGTGCCCCATTGAGTCAGTTGAGTGTTGGCAGCTTTTATACACCTCAGCATTTGGCAGCTGTACTCTGTAACTTTATGTGGTCTGTTGCACACTTGTTGTCTGTTATGGTCTGTTGTGGTTGAGCTGCAGTGTTTCCAAAATGCTTACGTTTTGCCATTCTCAGATATTACCACTCTCAGATGAATGTGGAATATCAAGGTGGGAAGAGACTGTTGAACTCACTCCTATTAGGCCAAGGTCCCATGTAGCGAAGCACAGCAAAAAAAACTCATGTTTTTTTTCCGCAGCATTTTTCATTGCGATTTCACAGAGTTTTCCTCTGTGGACTTTCTGCCACTATTATACCTATACGAAAAGTGCCAGAGTTTACACAGGGATAATTGACATGCTGCGATTTTCAAAAACACTGTTTTTGAAAACGCAGCTTTTCTGCTGCAAATTTTCTTTTTGCAATGTGTGGATGGGATTAGCCAGATGGGTTCGAATCCTGCCAAGGACAACATCTGCAAGGCGTTTGTATGTTCTCCCTGTGTTTGTGTGTGTTTCCTCTGGGTACTCCGGTTTCCTCCCACACTCCATACACATATGCTGATAGGGAATGTAGATTGTGAGTCCTATATGGGACAGTGACTATCAATGTCTGTAAAGTGCTGCGGAATATGATGGCACTATATAAGTAAGCATAATAAATAAATAAATAAATAAATAAATAAATAATAAATAATCCCATCCACTTTGCAGGTACTTTAAAATGCTGCATTTTCACAGCGTGGGGCCCCAGCCTTACAATACCATGCTGGAATTCAGTGAGCTCTTTAGAACCACACGTTCTGTCACAAATATTTGTAGAGGAAGACATGGCTAAGTGCTGGATTATATATATCTGTAGCAATGGGACTGAAACAAACACTTTAAATTCAAAGAAGTGTATTTGTTCATATTTTTGTTCATTTACTATATGGTAAGAACAGTCAGTGTACCAGCATGTAATACTGTGGTATTAGACTTACTTGACATTGGGCAGTAGCGGTGTGAATTAGAAAACAATAATCACATATGTTTTTTTTCCTTAGCTCTATATCCTGCTAAAATAGCATATAATAACCTTATTGTATTGTCAAAGTTATAATGTACACTAGATGAAAAATTATTTAAGAATAACATTAGGATATTAAAGACCTTCTATTATTTCCCACTGACATCAAACAAGCAGTGCAGTCACATGCTGGGGATTTAATAACATAAACATGTGTGCAGAAGTATGTGATGACCAGTTTAATATAAGCGGCCATCAGTTTAATGGAAAAATAATTATCACTGTATTAAAAACTGAGATACCCTAAGGCCATGTAATGGTCTTCTATTATTTTTCTTTTTATTCAACTTTTCCTTCTTGATCCACTCGAGCTTTTTAAACTGTGTTAAATAGATTTTATACAACAGTCAAACTATAATAAATACTTTTAACCTATTGATATAAGAAGTTTAATTTTCTTTTTCCATAAACATGGTACACTAATATTAATAATTGCATTAGCAATTAAGATAAAAAAGGAAAATATTATAATCTGACCTTTGTATCATAGGTGTTTTGTTTTGGCATACATAATAAACTTGCATGTAATATATTATTAAAATTTTGAGAAAACTGCTTCAGTGCATGATATTTATTATGTGCTGTAGGCTAAGGCCCCACGTAGTGGATTGCAGCAAAAAGCGCTGTGGGAAAAACAGTGGTGGAAACGCATTGCATTATATCCCGCAACGCCTTTCAAAGAAAGTCCACAGAGGTTTCCTCTGCACACTTTCTGCTTCCATTATACCTATGGGGAAGCCACCAACGTTTCCGTAGGTATTATTGACATGCTGCAATTTCCAAAACTGCAAAGGATTTGGAAATCGCAGCATTTCCGCTGTGCATATTATCTTGCAATATGTGGATAGGATTCACTAGATTCCCTGCACTTTGCAGTGACTGTAAAACACTGCGGTTTATGCCAAGTGGGGCCCTGGCCGTAGACACGTTTTTAGCCATGTCTGAAAAGGTGGGTGGGCCTTAGCAGAAAAGAGGCAGATTTGTTGGGAAAGGGAGGGTTTAAGATGTGACAATTTTTGCCAAAATTCTGGTCTGAATTTCTAGGGCAAAGTAAGCCAACTAATAGGTGGTATAAGCTTAGACTAGACAGTATAACCATGAACCAGATTTATTAGCCGGCCTCTAGTTTAAGTTGACAGTGCTTAACTATTGGATAGGATTAGTAGATCTGCGTCATGCAGGTATGTCTTAACATTTTCCTATAATTCAAGGTTTGATTTGGTGTTTTAAATGAGCAAATAGGGGCTATGGTCCTTATATGGTGGAACAAAAGAGTTTGAGGGGACATTTGCAAACACACCTTCCAATGCCAAAGGATGTATTGGGATATTGTTTGCCAGATATTTTAGTGGATTGTCATACTTTGGCCATGGTACTATACAATTCAGCAAAGACAGAAAGAGTGTAACAGCTCTAACTCTGGAGCTGCAATCTTGGTTTTGTTTTAAAGCCAGGAATCTTGGCTAAGATCAAGACCGTGTCTGTATCCCTAGTAGATCCCGAGATATCACTGGTTAAAATGGAGCTGCATATACTCACAGCTTTCACTTCAACCAGTGTGAAAGAGAACACATGCATCTGTAGACAGAGAAGAATTATTCCTCATTTTCCTGTCCCTGTGACTTCAGAGAGAAGGGGTTAGCTGAAGAAAAAAGTTACTGGTTTTATGGCTAAAATGTGTTAGCTCACTAAAGGGTTAAAATACACATAAGGCGCCACAGTAATGTGGCAGTAATATTTATTGGAGCCATAAATTCAAAATCTGTAATAAAGAAGAAATGGAAAGAAAAACATTTTTTGTGAGGGTTTTGGCCATTTTAATGTGACTGTTAGGAGATTAGAATAAGTCTACCTACAACATTAATTTGTAATATGCTTTGTCAATAAATCCCATCTGTCTGCCATGACCTCCCCCATATTTGAGTCCTGAGTCTATCCCTCCCAAGTATCAAACATTGGCGGGGTGGGGGGTGGGGCTACTTTGATGACTTTGTCTCTAAGTGCCTGTTATAGGTTGGTGATAGTCACCCTCAGTGTAATTGGGCTTATAATATCATCTAAAGCATGGGTGGCAGCCTCATCAATCAGGTCTTTAAGTCTGAAAACACAAAGAGTGAATCATTGCATTTTTGCTGCGGGTTTCTCTGTGGTTTTTCTTCCTTTATTAAATCTATAAGGAAAACGCAAGTGTTTCCACAGGTAAAATTTACATGCTGCGTTTTTCAAAACGCAGCTTTTCTGCAGCATTTTTTTTTCCCGGTAACAAGTGGATGGGATTAGCCAGAATCTCATTCACTTTGCTGGTACTGTAATGTGTATAATGTCTCTAGCTAAGTTGGTCCTCCCATCCACTCGTTGTGGGAACTCAGCATTGTGCCATCAGGGCATATGTTTAGAGATCAAGTAAGGAAGCTCAGACAGCTTACGAAGGAGTTTCTGAGTAATAATCATGTCCCTCAACACAACTGATGTTTTAAGGTGGTGTGGAAGAATTTGCAAAGCCAGGAAGTTCAAGGGTGATTCTCTAGCAGTTACTGGGTTAAGGTTATAATAGTGGCTGATACCATGCAGCCAGTCCACTATGTGGTGAAATAGACAGATGACAATGTAGCCTCTTACGTTTGGAAATTTTGGACCCCTGTCGAACCTGCACAACATCAATTTCATAAGAGCTACATGTATGTGGGGCCTCTACCCAGCCCAAATAAGAAGAATAAAAGAATAATTGAGTCTAGATGGATCTGTGTGTCTGAGAGTGGGAGAAGAGTTTGGAGGGAATACATCGGCATTGGAAAACTTATCATTTTGCTCAGATGGCACCTTCCTAAAAGGTAAGGGTATGTTCTATCACCTACCAAGTTCAGCCAAAATCTTTTAAGTTTAATGTGTATAGTTTAGTTGGTATAACTGGTCATGGGATTGTCCAATTTTAATGCCCAGGTAGGTACTATGATATGGGCTGGGACCCAAATTTAATCCTAATATATGTCACATTGAGGCCTGGTATGAATGTCCTAATTCTAAGAGTTTGCTTCTACTGACATTTAAAGACTTCAATATATTCCATATTTTAATAAGAAATCATGAGTCCTTTGGATATGACCCATATTTTTCATTTGGGTAAGAATGACAAATTATATATATATACATATATATATGTATATATATATATATATATATATATATATATATATATATATATATATATTTTTTTTTTTTATAGGGGTTAAAATCAAGAGATGTTACCCAATTGCCACGAGATGTTTGTATATTATGCACATTTTATTGTTTGATTGTGAAGTTGTGAGGTGATAAAAGTGTTGTCCAGGGTCAAAAAAAAAATCTTTGGTTGGTTTGCAAATATACACAAATAACTTACTTTTAATCTAAAAATTGCTAAAAACAAATCTAAAAATGGCACTGTTCTGATTTTAGATCTATTCTCAGGGTCCACAAGGTTCCACTTCTGCTGTTGTTCCAACTCAGGCAGAAAGCTTCCCTCCCCCCCTCTGTGCCAGTGATGTGCTTGAAAGGGGCTGTCTGACCAACTCAGTTCATTACATTATTATATAACTTTACAATGCTTTTAAAGAAGCATTGTCTATGTGGACAGCAAATCAGTTTTTCTAATCATTCCTATGAAAGCCTTATTATGAATCTTATAGGAATTTATAGAGAAACTGACTCTCTGTCCACAAGTAAGATGCTGTGTCAGTTGAAGATTCTTATTGCTGGTCACAGGACACAGCTGAGGACCAAAGCAATGTGAATAACTCACAAATATTGCAACTGATAAGTAGACTACCTTTATTACAATTTCCATCATGTACCTTTTTAAGAATGCACATTTTTGTGGGAGAGCTACTTTAATGCCACTTTATTATGAACAGGTATAAACCTGGCTGTTTTAGCACATTGGTGGGTGCAGTGCAAAGGTTTTATAAGTTGCTCCCCCTCACTCACCACTACTTAGATATACCTAACCTGCACAAATTATAATACCCTCATAGTATAATGTCCCTTAGTGATCCTCACAGAGTCTAATGCCTCCTTAATGGCCCCATACTATATAATGCACGTCAGTGGCCCATCACACAGTCAATGCCCCTGCAATGGCCCCTTATAATATAATGTCCCCACAGTAGCTCATCAAATATTAATTGGCCCGCAGTGGCCCCTCATACAATATAATACATTAAACAAACAAAAAAAACATTCCTTGGCTCTAGTGCTGTCTGTGAATCAGCTCTCATCGCACCTCCCTCGCAGAAAGGAGACTAAATTTGTTAACAAAGTATATTACAAATGTAATACAATGTATTAATGACAAGAATACTGCCAGAAAATCAAATGTTGACTGGAATTTAGTTACACTTTAAGTGGCAGGTGTAAAATATCCCTATCTATATATCTATACAGTTGTGCTAAAAAGTTTACATACCCCAACAGATTTTTTGTTTTTTTGGCCTTTTTTCAGAGAATATGAATGATAACATAAAAACTTTTTCTCCACTCATAGTTAGTGGTTGGTTGAAGCCATTTATTGTCAAACTTCTGTGTTTTCTCTTTTTAAATCATAATGACAACCAAAAACATCAAAATGACCCTGTTCAAAAGTTCACATACCCCAGTTTTTCATTTCGTGTATTGCCCCCTCTAACATCAATGACAGCTTGAAGTCTTTTGTGGTGGTTGTGGATGAGGCGCTTTATTTTCTCAGATGGTAAAACTGCCCATTCTTCTTGGCAAAAAGTCTCCAGTTCCTGTAAATTCCTGGGCTGTCTTGCATGTACTGCGCGCTTGAGATCTCCCCAGAGTGGCTCAATGATATTGAGGTCAGGAGACTGAGATGGCCACTCCAGAACCTTCACTTTCTTCTGCTGTAGCCAATGACAGGTCGACTTGGCCTTGTGTTTTGGATCGTTGTCATGTTGGAACGTCCAAGTACGTTCCATGCGCAGCTTCCTGGCTGATGAGTGCAAATTTCCCTCCAGTATTTGCTGATAACGTTCTGCATTCATCTTTCCTTCAACTTTGACCAAGTTTCCTGTGCCTTTGAAGCTCACACATCCCCACATCATCAGTGATCCACCTCCATGCTTTACAGTAGGAATGGTGTTCCTTTCATCATAGGCCTTGTTGACACCTCTCCAAATGTAACGTTTATGGTTGTGGCCAAAAAGTTCGATTTTTGTCTCATCACTCCAAATTACCTTGTTCCAGAAGTTTTGAGGCTTGTCTCTGTGCTGTTTGGCATATTGAAGGCGAGATTCTTTATGGCATTTGCGCAGTAATGGCTTTCTTCTGGCAACTCGACCATGCAGCCCATTTTTCTTCAAGTGCCTCCTTATTGTGCATCTTGAAACAGCCACACCGATAGTTTTCAGAGAGTCCTGTATTTCAGCTAATGTTATATGTGGGTTTTTCTTTGCATCCCGAACAATTTTCCGAGCAGTTGTGGCTTAAATTTTGGTTGGTCTACCTGACCGTGGTTTGGTTTCTGGGCATGTTATCAGGCCAAAATCACCAGGGTATGTGAACTTTTGAACAGGGTCATTTTGATGTTTTTGGTTGTCATTATGATTTAAAAAGAGAAAACACAGAAGTTTGACAATAAATGGCTTCAACCAACCACTAACCATGAGTGGAGAAAAAGTTGTTGTGTTATCATTCATATTCTCTGAAAAAAGGCCAAAAAAACTAAAATGTAAGCTTTTTAGCACAACTGTATCTAGGCTCTTGGAAAATGAACATGCTATGGAGCTCCCTTGCTGAATGTGGAGGTTGGAAATAGGTGCCGATTTCTTCAGCGAGTGATTCTGTAATGTGAACCTTGAACTCTAGCTCTTGAACCACCAAGAAACATAAAATTGGATTTTGATTGTCAACAGTTTTTGTCTTTACTACTTTATATTCTTAAGGCCCAATGTTGTGTTTATTGTAGATTTATGTATAATACTAGAATACTAGTGGGAATACTAGAGAACAGCATTACCTTTCTGCCTTATAATTGTATATTCCATTTCTAGCCAATATCTCATCATGTAAGCATTTTGTCTCCCAGCGTGAATTGGTTCTTATGCTTTGAGTGAACAGTGCTGAGGAATTATAGTAGGCAAATTCCTTATTTACATGGAAAGTAAATCCAGCCTTTGGTGTAATAGTATTACCCTGGACTTTGCACTGTAGATGGACAAATTATGTAAATGTATAATCCTAATTACATTTCTCATATAATTTTACATTCTGCACAGCAATTACGCTTAGCAATATTGATTAAAGGAGATGAACACTCCATCTTATTCTCCAAATCTTGCTAATGCCTTCACTACTATTTTTATTTGATCTTTAACTAAACAGGCAGAGAAAACACATGGGAAGATATCTTGATATTTAGCAAACTGTCTTCTTGGGATTAACTGACCTTTCCTATAAATCAGAAGCAAAGTTGCCAGCTGGGCACTTTTCTAATTTGTGCTATACACGCAACCAGAAAATGAGCTAAAACAATCCTATGAATCAGAAATTTTACAGTGAAATGCTGCATTGTGATACTGATAATATACAGATTGCTCGGGTGATGTAGATATTACATTTTTATTGAGGGAATGTTTGGGATTATAAATCATATTTTATTTGTAGGAGAGATTGAAAGATGAATGCATACATATTTACAACCCAAATTAGGATATTACATTCACACCAGACATCAGACACAAAGTGTAGAATTGCCATAATCTGATGTGTTTGTTATGAAATCAATAACCAGACATAAGGGCAGAAGAAGAGCATATCTTTAGGAGTTATGAACTATTACACTGGGGCTTTATGCAGATAGCAAATCATGTGCAGACCTTGAAATACAGTGTAAATGCAATCTTTATGAAATTGTCACATAAAAATATTGAGAAAAATGACATGAGGTGAAAACAAGATGTATGCAAATTGCATGTAAACTGCGCCATGCTGCCTGGAATATTGTTGCATGACAATTGCAATCTAAAGTCAAACTTGGATAACTCCTCTACATAGGTCCTGTTGAAAGTAATAGAAGGAGGACAATACCCAAATAACAAGAGCAGAGACCCTATTAAAATGGCATCTCTTTTTGGAGTTGGCTGCCTGTTCTGTTAGTAATAGCTGATAATAGGGGTCCCCAGTTGTGGGATCCTCCAAGTTTTAAAAAATGGACAGCGGCTTACTTTGTTGCAACAACATACATCTTGTCTTAGCCTAGAGGTTCAAGAAAAGAAGTATAAAATAAATGGAGCCACTGAAGCCCTGAGTTTGAACCCAACTCCAAATCATCTTAATAAATTGTAGTAGTTTTTTCTTGCTTGCATGGGTTTCCAGTGGAACTGTATATGGATATATCTTATAAATTGTTGCGAGCTCTTGTTGTCCAGAAAATAAATACATTTCAAATGGTCAACTTTTCAATAAACTTTCATAAAACAATATATTTAGATCAAGAAATTTTGTAATATATCTTATCAGGGGAAAAATGCCTCTTCTCCACTTATCTGACTCTTTTCCAGCATTTATTAACTGTTTTAGGTTAAGGCTTCAACGCAGCTTTTTGGTTGCAGATTTTGCTGCGTTTTTTTTTAGTCAAACCCACAAGTGGCTATAAAAGGAATGGGAAATATATAGGAAGCTCTTGTACTTCTCCCTTCTGCTCAATCAGCTCCTACTTGGCTCAAAAAACTGCATCAAAATCTGCAACAAAAAAAAAGCAACTTTTCCTCAATTTGGGGCCTTTCTGTACCTTGTTCACCAAGTGAGTGGTTCTTATTGGGAACTGGATAAGACTTACTGAAAAGAGGCTTATTATGCAGCACTGTGTGAAATTGTATCAATTTTTTTTAAAACGTAGCATTTAAAAAATTGGGTGTACATCAGTTTGATAGGCTAACCACATCCACTTTCCCACTCACCAGAATTCTGAGTTCAGGGCTTGATAAATTCTACTTAATGTAAACATAAAATGCCATATTATGAGGGTGATATAAATGGGACAGTTAAATGTAGCTAAGTAGCACAGAAAATAATACATTTATGCTGTTTATACAGAATTTCTTAAAATCTGACTCTTGTTCTAAAAATTGAGCCACATTCCTTATTACCGTGACTTACATCTTGTTTACATGTAGGTTGTAATGATAGTATCTCTGGAGCAAATATCAGAAATTGCAGAAACTGACAGACAACACAGACCATTAGAACAAGCTGTTTAAGTCTTACACAGCGGTGAGAGATAGATCCTGGGCACCCAAACATCTTCACCAGCACCAGCCTCAAAACCAGATGGACTTGTGCTGAATTTGAGGCCCAAGTTATCACCACAGAAACTGATGTATGAAATAAACGCTTCACAAACTGAAGTCTAACAGAACCCACAATAAAGTCACAAGGCAGATCAAAACAAGGTGGATAAATCAGAAGAATGAATGTGTCCAAGCCAAAGTCATTTTGAGAGGTAACATTACAGCCAAAATGAGAAGACAAGTGGATTTCCAGTAACAAGCCAAATGTCAATAATACCTGTAGAGCAGTTCAGCACAAACAAGCATGATATGGAAGCCTCACTAAAGTGCAACGAAATAGCAGGCACCTGAATGAGCAGAAATAGGGTTTAAATATGTCTCCTCAGCTGCTAATTGGATCTGCACAGGAGAGCCCTGAAAACTGCAGAAGCTTCACAGGTTGGCACAGTAACCTGAAAACAACAGCAGCTAAACTGAGATTCCTGACATAGGTGGCCTTTAAAACTACAAAGAATCAATTTTGTAACTCTCCAACTTGCTTTACTCAGTTTACACAATATACCTAAAGGTCCACATCTCACAAGACTTCAGTTGACATCTTGGCACTCTGCTGTAACTAGGACTTTTGTGCAAAGTGATTCTTGGAGATTATTTGTATAACTAGATATGAACAAAGGCAACTCTGGTGGTCCTGTGGTCAGTGTTGCAGAAACTGTGATTTATGGCTTCTCTTAGAAGTGAGATATACCAATTTTCTTGTGTAAACAATATTAAGGGCTACCCCCGCCTAGCATGCCTTTCCCACTTTCAAAAAGAAGGAAAGGTGCCTTTTCTATGCAGAAAACTGATGTAACTGTTATTATAACCCCCACTGACTATTAACATGGATGATAGCTGGTGACAAAGTGGAAATTTATTTAACTTCTTTTGCAGATATGCAAAATAAAATAATCAGTGAAGTGCTCTTATTCTTGTCCCAGAAAGACTAACTATTTATGTTGCTTTAATCTTGGCATATTTGATAACTAGCTAAAAGAATAAATAAACAATGAAAAATGCTTTGCTTTCGAGATATTTTTGCAAACTATTGCCATATCCATTATTATCAGTGCTATACAAGGATCCTTTTATCCAAAAATAGTATTTTTATTACATGTGACTTCCTGGTGGTGTGTGTGTTCTTGGGACTTCTCCATCTCTCGCCGTGACTGATAAGCACTGATATATAGATATATATATATATATATATATATATATATATATATATATATATATATCAGAGACGCGCATGCACAGTTGCGCTTCACATTGGTGATTCTCCTTGATGGTAGAGAGAAGTATTTTCCGCCAATGATTTGAACTTTGATTGGTTCGTACTCATTGAAGAGGTGATTTCTTTCTATTTAAACTGCCAGCATGGGGTGTGAGTTTGTATAGCATACCCTCCGCATCACCATATCTGGTGTTTATATATAACATCATGTGGGGTCTACATGTATCTGCTTGCCTGCACTTTAAGGCTAAGGCCCCAAGTAGCAAGCCACAGACAAAAAGGGCTGCAGGAAAAACCGCGGCGGAAATGCATCAGTTTTCTTCTTCATAGAGTTTTCCTCTGCGGACTTTCTGCTTCAATTATACCTATACTGGAAACAACAGCACTTCCTTAGGTATAATTGAGATGCTGCAATTTACAAAAACATGATGTTTTTTTGAAATCGCAGCATGTCTACTGTGGATATTTTTCTGCAATGTGCGGATGGGATTAGCCAGAATCCCTTCCACTTTACAGTTACTGTAAAGCGCTGTGATTTTTGCCGGAACCCCAGTCTAAGCCATTTTTCTTTCATCGGGAGTAAACCTGGAACTATTACTCTTATTATCTATGCTTTTTTGCATCATTGTTTTTGCAATCCATTAACTATGGATGTGATTTTCATACTTTATTACTATATACTCCAATTAATCTTGCAACACCCTATATCACTGATACAGTATAGGATTGCTTTGTTTGGATTTGATGGTAGTTTTAATACTTGTGATTAATTTATTGACATTTACATAACTATAGCCAAATATATATCTTATTGACTGCGTTACTTCTGTCCACTGATCAACCAGTTTTGTGGAGAAATGCATTGGGACACTGATTTATTGTTGCCTGAAGGGCTTGGTCAGATGGCATTTGGTACCATACCATCCGTACCAATTTCTGTCTAATTATTTTTTACAGTGGAATGTATTTTATTGTTTGTTATGGTCTAGATATTGTGCCTTTGCATTTTATTGATTTTCATTAAATTATATATTTTATTATGTATATTTGACATATGTGCACCTCTCTGTGATACAATTCTGTCTTAGGAACCTTTGTGATCCATGTGATTGTGTGGTTTACAATTTTTATTAGTATATTAAATTTGCCATACACTGTGGTAGAATAAGTGTGCTATATGTACTTGTACTACTTCAAGTGATCTTAAGTAGAAGTGTACAAAGATCCTCGTGAATAGATTTAACTATTACTATGTAGGTCAATAATTTTCTTCTTGATGGACACGTTTTTTCCTCTCCCCTGAATGAAACGGAATATGAAATTGCTATTAATGTAAAACACTTTTAATCTGGTGGATTCAGCAAAGTGTCAGATTTAGTAACATAGATATTTTTTGCTTTTGCTCCTATCAAGGACATTTTAAAAACAGTGATTTATAATTCATAGGTTATATCTGCTAAGAATTCTGCAGGCTTGTGATATCAAAGATACAAGCCGATGAATTATGCCATGTTATTTCACTGCACACGTCAAAACATCAACTTGCCCACCTATAAAAAATGTTATGTTTGAGAAAAGATTCTTAAAATGTGAATAAAAGAAATGTTAAATGTTCCAAAGAAAGTAATTGTATGCCTGCAAGGAAAATTGAAATCCTTGCAATCTACAGCTACACTCTCAAACAAAACTGGGTCAGTTTAGAATTTCAAACTCATTATGCGAAGACATGAAAAGACTGTTAGGATTTTAATTGATTATGTGACCAAAGAAAGAAGTTTAAGAATGGTTGTAAAGTCATAATTTTCTGACTTCAGGAGAAAGCTGTATGTCAAAAGGTAATCAACATAAATTTATTTTAATGCAGTATTCTCATTTGCAAATATAATAAGGTATTGCCAGTCAGGACTCAAGTGACAAAGGCTAACTTTGCACTCTACAAAGTGGGTACTTTTTCTTCTTGAGTTCTTATTTTAGGTAAGTGTCTGCATCGTCGTTGTGTGCTACTGGTCTCTTCTTACCTTGTCAATTGCTATATAGTGACCAACATTTATATGTACAAAGTAAATTCTTAGAGCAGCAAAGAAGTCCTATATGACATTAAGGAAAAAAACTCCAGCAGAATCTAGCACTAAAGACATGGACTAGTTTGAAACCTTTTTACTTTCTTTTTTCATTTCTTCTAAATTGACATAACCTTAGGCCGGGGCTCCACAGTCACTGCAAAGTGGATGGGATTCTAGCGAATTCCATCCACACACTGTGGAAATATACACACAGCAGACACCTTGTGATTTCCAAAACCATTGCGGTTTTGGAAGTTGCAGCATTTCAAATATACCTACAGAAATGTCGACGGTTTCCCTATACAGTCATGGCCAAAAGTTTTGAGAATGACACAAATATTATATTTTCACATGATCTGCTGCCCTCTGGTTTTTATGTGTGTTTGTCAGATGTTTTTATCACATACAGAAATATAATTGCATTCATATTATGAGTAACAGAAGCTTATATTGACAGTTAGAATGAGTTAATGCAGCAAGTCAATATTTGCAGTGTTGACCCTTCTTCTTCAGGACCTCTGCAATTCTCCCTGGCATGCTCTCAATCAACTTCTGGACCAAATCCTGACTGATAGCAGTCCATTCTTGCAGAATCAATGCTTTAATTTTGTCTGAATTTGTTGGTTTTTGTTTGTCCACCCGTCTCTTGATGATTGACCACAAGTTCTCAATGGGATTAAGATCTGGGGAGTTTCCAGGCCATGGACCCAAAATCTCTATGTTTTGTTCCCTGAGCCATTTAGTTATCACCTTTGCTTTATGGCAAGGTGCTCCATCATGCTGGAAAAGGCATTGTTGAGCGCCAAACTGCTCTTGGACGGTTGGGAGAAGTTGCTCTTGGAGGACATTCTGGTACCATTCTTTATTCATGGCTGTGTTTTTAGGCAAGACTGTGAGAGAGCCGATTCCCTTGGCTGAGAAGCAACCCCACACATGAATGGTTTCAGGATGCTTCACAGTTGGCATGAGACAAGACTGGTGGTAGCGCTCACCTCTTCTTCTCCGAATAAGCTGTTTTCCAGATGTTCCAAACAATCGAAAAGGGGATTCATCAGAGAAAAAGACTTTACCCCAGTCCTCAGCAGTCCACTCCCTGTACCTTTTGCAGAATATCAGTCTGTCCCTGATGTTTTTTCTGGAGTGAAGTGGCTTCTTTGCTGCCCTCCTTGAGACCAGGCCTTGCTCCAAGAGTTTCCGCCTCACAGTGCGTGCAGATGCACTCACACCTGCCTGCTGCCATTCCTCAGCAAGCTCTGCACTGCTGGTAGCCCGATCCCGCAGCTGAAACACTTTTAAGAGACGGTCCTGCCGCTTGCTGGTCTTTCTTGGGCGCCCTGGAGCCTTTTTGGCACCAATGGAACCTCTCTCCTTGAAGTTCTTGATGATGCGATAGATTGTTGACTGAGGTGCAATCTTTCTAGCTGCAATACTCTTCCCAGTTAGGCCATTTTTGTGCAGTGCAATGATGACTGCACGTGTTTCTTTAGAGATAACCATGGTTAACAGAAGAGAAACAATGATGGCAAGCACCAGCCTCCTTTTAAAGTGTCCAGTGGTGTGATTCTTACTTAATCATGGCAGATTGATCTCCAGCCCTGTCCTCATCAACACCCACACCTGTGTTAATGGAGCAATCACTGAAACGATTTTAGGTGGTCCTTTTAAGGCAGGGCTGTAATGATGTTGAAATGTGTTTTGGGGGATAAAGTTCATTTTCTAGGCAAATATTGACTTTGCAAGTAATTGCTGTTAAGCTGATCACTCTTTATAACATTCTGGAGTATATGCAAATTGCCATTAGAAAAACTGAAGCAGTAGACTTTGTAAAAATTAATATTTGTATCATTCTCAAAACTTTTGGCCATGACTGTAGGTATAACTGAAGCGGAAAGTCTGCAGAGGAAAACTCTGCAGACTTTCTGTGAAAAGTGCTGCGTTTTAGCCTTATGAGGGCTTTTTATGTTTTTTGTGGGACGAATTGAACTTTTTATTGAGACCATATACAGTGCTGGCCAAAAGTATTGGCACCCCTGCAATTCTGTCAGATAATACTCAATTTCTTCCTGAAAATGTTTGCAATCACAAATGCTTTGGTAATAATATCTTCATATAATTTGTCTTCAATGGAAAACCACAAAAAGAATTGTCAAAAAGCCAAATTGGATATCATTCCACACCAAACATAAAAAAGGGGTGGACAAAAGTATTGGCACCCTTTGAAAAATCATGTGATGCTTCTCTAATTTGTGTAATTAACAGCACCTGTTACTTACCTGTGGCACATAACAGGTGGTGGCAATAACTAAATCACACTTGCAGCCAGTTGAAATGGATTAAAGTTGACTCAACCTCTGTCCTGTGTCCTTGTGTGTACCACATTGAGCATGGAGAAAAGAAAGAAGACCAAAGAACTGTGAGGACTTGAGAAGCAAAATTGTGAGGAAGCATGAGCAATCTCAAGGCTACAAGCCCATCTCCAAAGACCTGAATGTTTCTGTGTCTACCGTGCACAGTGTCATCAAGAAGTTTAAAGCCCATGGCACTGTGGCTAACCTCCCTAGATGTGGACGGAAAAGAAAAATTGACGAGAGATTTCAACGAAAGATTGTACGGATGGTGGCTAAAGAACCTCGACTAACATCCAAACAAGTTCTAGCTGCCCTGCAGTCCGAGGGTACAACAGTGTCAACCCATACTATCCGTCGGCATCTGAATGAAAAGGGACTCTATGGTAGGATACCCAGGAAGACCCCACTTCTGACCCAGAGATATAAAAAAGCCAGGCTGGAGTTTGCCAAAACTTACCTGAGAAAGCCAAAAACTTTTTGGAAGAATGTTCTCTGGTCAGATGAGACAAAAGTAGAGCTTTTTGGGAAAAGGCATCAACATAGAGTTTACAGGAAAAAAAAAAGAGGCCTTCAAAGAAAAGAACACGGTCCCTACAGTCAAACATGGCGGAGGTTCCCTGATGTTTTGGGGTTGCTTTGCTGCCTCTGGCACTGGACTGCTTGACCGTGTGCATGGCATTATGAAGTCTGAAGACTACCAACAAATTTTGCAGCATAATGTAGGGCCCAGTGTGAGAAAGCTGGGTCTCCCTCAGAGGTCATGGGTCTTCCAGCAGGACAATGACCCAAAACACACTTCAAAAAGCACTAGAAAATGGTTTGAGAGAAAGCACTGGAGACTTCTAAAGTGGCCAGCAATGAGTCCAGACCTGAATCCCATAGAACACCTGTGGAGAGATCTCAAAATGGCAGTTTGGAGAAGGCACCCTTCAAATCTCAGGGACCTGGAGAAATTTGCCAAAGAAGAATGGTCTAAAATTCCAGCAGAGCATTGTAAGAAACTCATTGATGGTTACCGGAAGCGGTTGTTCGCAGTTATTTTGTCTAAAGGTTGTGCTACCAAGTATTAGGCTGAGGGTGCCAATACTTTTGTCCAGCCCATTCTTGGAGTTTTGTGTAAAATGATCAATGATTTGACTTTTTTTTCATTCTCTTTTGTGCTTTTTCATTGCAAGCAAAATAAATGAAGATTTTATTACCAAAGCATTTGTGATTGCAATCATTTTCTGGAAGAAATTGAGTATTATCTGACAGAATTGCAGGGGTGCCAATACTTTTGGCCAGCACTGTTATATATATATATATATATATATATATATATATATATATATATAAATATTTTGTATTGTATAACTTTTAACAATTTTTGACATGAAAGTCACTAGGCTTATGCTCATCATTTGTATATTTTTTTATTGCCTTAATAAAGATAATACATGGTTTTGTAACTTTGTTCTCCTATGTTTTAATTTTTGGTGAGATGCTACAGCAACACCAAGTTTATATAGCTTCTTGTGTTTTTCTACTTTTGCATAATACATATAATTTGTTGTTAAATATTTATAAGACCCATAATATTTTACTTTTTAATCTACTGAACTGTGTGAGGGCATTTTTTTAGGACAATTTGTAGTTTTCACTCCTGTTCCTTTAGCATCTCTTTTTATTGCAATTTTGCTGAGGTGGATGAATAAAGTCCAGCAATTGACAATTTTTAAAATTTTTTTTTTTTTACAATATTTATTTTATGGGCTAAATGTTTTCATTAAATTATAAAGGTCATTTGTGAACCGAGAGCAAGGCAGGTGGTTTGGACTCCGCAACCAGAAATGAACGCACACGCGGTAGTTCAAGAAAAAAATATATATTTACTATAAGTTAATAAAGGCTATTTGAAGGTAAAATGACAGGGATAAAGACAAGCAAAATATACAATATAGCATGAACAATTTCAAGGTAAATTCTGCAATGGTTTCTACTTTTACTCTGTCCACTTCTGCAGTATGGACACTGAATGAACAATATACTCAAAACTATCCCTAACTGACCCTGACATCACATTTGGGTGCACCCCCTTTTCCCCAGTGGTCCAGGTGGACCGCTTACAGTCCGTAGAAGCGCGCGGTGGGGCCCAAAGTCGGTCCTTTCTTTTATAGTGAAGCGTCCTCTCCTCACTGTTATCAGGATCTTGGGAGAAATGAAGTCCTCTTTAACAGGGAAACCCAATGAATGCAATGTAATCCAACAGCAGATTCCACTCAGCACACTGACAGTCCTGCCGAATCCATACACTGAGCTGGGTTGTAAGCCGGGGTTTAGCAGGTGCTGTCCAGTACATCAACAGCACTGCGAGTCACTATCTGTGGTATCCATATACACAGTCACAATGTCAGTCTCACTGATCAGCCACTGAGCACAGTTCCTTTCACGTGGACTCACTAGTCCTGTTGTCTCTTTACACTCTGTTTGTCTCTGGACCAAGATACAGCTTAGCTGTACAGAAAAATCTCCACACCAGTTCAATACAACACTTGCCAAGATGGCTGCTGCTCTCTGTCTCGTCACTTCCTGCTTCTCTGCTCACACTCTGTCTGCAGAACAGGCAGGCTGACATAAAAGGGGGGGGTCTCACTCCAGCATCATGTCACAATTACAATGGCTGCTGTCTTAAAGGAACAGAATCACAGAAATACATTCAACATTAACAGTTTATACAGACAAATAAAGCTTAGGACAACATTGGCTGTCTCTTACATATTCCCCCCCACTTTAAGATTGGCAGTCCCTGCCTATGACTGTATATCCAGAGGGTTGTGCTTTTATGCACAGGGTGGTAGTATACCGATGTATGGCAGGCCAAACAAACTCATCCTGCGCATACCGAACAGGGGGAATACCAGCATTTGGCCTAGTGGTCCGTCTGAGGACCGGTGCTATATTATGGGGTGCTGCAGCTATGGGCTGAGAAGGACCAGCGGATTCCGCACCTGAGGGGGCACAGGCCGGAGATACAGTAGTCACAGGTGGAACATCCCCAGGAGCAGGGATCGGCCAACAATCATCCTCCTCGTCTGAGGCCCATTCCGCACCTCCATTCTCTGACTGTGGGAGCTCATTCACATTGGCAGGCCCATCATGATTTGTCCCTTCAGAATGACACAGGCGCAACATATTTCGGTGAAGTACTCGAACACAATCAGTTCCTTCTTTCTGGACCTGGTACACTGGCCCATTCGCATACTTGCGGCCAACAACACGATACGGCAAAGCCTCCCATCGGCTTTCCAATTTCCCTTGGGGTTTCTTGACACGAACTAGCACCAGGTCGCCTGGTTGCAATGGTGCTTCTTGCACTGGGGTCTTATCAGGATGGGGATGTTCTTGCAGGCGCTGCCGCACCAATCGATGGATCGTCTCAAGTCTCTGCCGGTGCGCCCGCACCCAAGAGGTTGGATCCCTCGGAGGGAACCCATCCACATCATCCAACTGTAATTCTCCTATACTTCGCCCAGACCGCCCAAAGAGAAGTGTATAAGGAGAGTACCCCGTTGTAGAATGGACCTGATTGTTATAGGCCCACACCATTTCAGACAAGAACTGAGGCCACTGTAACTTCTTGTCTTCCTCCAGAGTCCGCAGCATCTGTAGCAGAGTTCTGTTGAATCTTTCACAGGCCCCATTTCCCTGAGGGTGGTATGGAGTCGTGTGCGACTTCTTTATCCCGTAGATACGTTGAACTTCTTTCATTACGTGTCCCTCAAAGCAGGCACCCTGGTCGGAGTGGATGCGTTTAGGGCACCCATATACTCGAATGAAATCTTGGCACAGAGCACGAGCTGCTGACTCAGCTGTCTGGTCCTTGGTGGCGGTTACCACCGCAAATTTGGTGAAGTGATCCACCATTACGAGGCAATACTGGTGTCCGCTATTGGATGGGCCCACCATTAGATAGTCTATCATGACGATTTCTAAAGGTTCCTGGGTCACGATGGTTTGCAGGGGAGCTCTCTGTTCTATTGCCTTATGGATCTTACAAGTTCGACAGCTGCGGCATACTTCTTCGACCATTTGACGAAGACCAGGGCAGTAAATCAGTCGCTGTAACCAACGAAAGGTCTTCTCATGACCAAAATGTCCATTCTTATTATGAGCCTCAACTGCCAACGAGCGAGCCAGTTCACTAGGCACCACAATTTGGTATCGAATGTCGATCTCAGAAGGTAAATAGACCTTTCGGCATAGCACTCCATTTTTCATCTCCAACTTTTCCCACTGACTCAGAACAGATAATATCTCACGTGTCAGTCGTTCTCTTTCCTCTCTACAGGGCTTCTGGCCTTTCTCAACACACTTGATCATCTGTGCCAGCCCCTCATGGGTCTGTTGTATCTGTGCCCATTCCTGTCGTGAGGGACCAAAGAAAGGAGCCGTTTCAGTCCCCTCCATCTCAAACTGATTAGCGGCGGCCAAGGCCTGTGAAAATCTGCTGAAGTCGGGCACCTCCACATGCTCCAACTCATGATCCACGTCTACTGTGGGGGTCTGGGCGGTTACCCTAGAAAGCCCGTCAGCATTCTGGTTCTCTGTCTTGGACCGATACTTAATGCGGTAATTGAACTTAGTCATTCGGGCTATCCACCTCTGCTCTAACGCCCCGAGCTTGGCATTTTCCAGGTGAGCTAGTGGGTTGTTGTCAGTCAGTACTAAAACTTCAGCACCGGTCAAATATTCAGAGAATTTCTCGGTCATGGCCCATACCAGTGCCAACAGCTCCAACTTAAATGAACTATAATTCTCGGGGTTTCTTTCAGAATCTCTCAAAGACCGGCTGCCGTACGCTATGACCCTCTCCTGGCCATCCTGAAGCTGGGAAAGCACTGCTCCAAGACCATACAGGCTTGCATCCGTATACAGCTGGAACGGCAAGTGGTAATCAGCATATGCCAAGATTGGGGCTGTTGTCAGTGCATCCTTTAATGCCTGGAAGGCTTGTTCCTGTTCAAGTCCCCACTTCACGGACTGGTTCTTTGGACCACCGGATGTGCCTCGTAGGAGAGCATTAAGTGGTGCTGCTACCTTGGCGAAATCCTTAATAAACCGTCGATAGTAACCAGCTACTCCAAGGAACGCCCTCACTTCTCGCAGGGTAGTCGGTATTGGCCAATCTTGAACAGCCGCTATCTTGTCTCTTGATGGTCTCACCCCTTCTCCTGATACGCGGTGACCCAAGTAATCAGTTTCAGATTGGAACAACCAATATTTACTGGGTTTCAATTTGAGCCCATGTTCCCGCAATCTTCGAAATACTTGCCCCAACTGGTGGAGATGGTCTTCAAAGGTCGCAGAATACACTATAATGTCATCCAAGTAGATGAGAGTGAACTCAAAGTTGAAGTCACTGAGACATTTCTCCATCAACCGCTGAAACGTTCCGGGTGCACTTGTCAACCCGAAGGGAATCCGGTTAAATTCGTATAGTCCCATGGGCAAGATGAATGCCGTCTTCTCCTTGTCTTTTGTGGCCATCGGCACCTGCCAATACCCACTAGCCAGATCTAGTGAGGAGAAGTACCGGGCTCTCCCCAGCGCTGAGAGGGACTCCTCAATCCGTGGCAAGGGGTAGGAATCTCGTACGGTGCAAGCGTTTAACTTCCGATAGTCTACGCAAAATCGGATGGACCCATCTTTTTTTCTTACTAACACCACAGGAGCTGCCCAGGGACTCTGGCTTTCTTGGATGATCCCACCCTGTAGCATCTTAGCTAACAGTTCTTTTACTTCCTGATACAACTGTGGAGGAATTTGTCGGTAGCGCTCTCTAATTGGAGGGGTGTCTCCTGTGGGAATCTCATGGTAGATCCCTGTGGTACATCCAAAATCTTCAGCATACCGTGAAAAGGCGGCTCGGTTCTCCCACAACAGTTCATCTACCTTCTGCACCCATTCCAAAGAACATGAACTTGCATCCATCTTCATCTGTTCTCGAATTGCACGGCCATTCCATTCAGAGGTGGGTTCCTCATCTTCTCCCATGGACACAGTTACGGTCCACTCATCCCTTTCAGTCGGCTTCAGCTGCATTGGAGTTACTTTCCTTACTTCCTCCGGAGTCACATAGATGTTAGCCAGCTGCCTCCCTGGGGTCAGGTCCACACTCTGGTCCTGAGTGTTTACACATCGAAGTGGTACTCTTCCATTGCGAACTATTGCCAAGGAACGGGCCACTAGCGGATCAACACCTCCTTCGGCTGCCTGCAGTGGTTCTACCAACACAGCTATGCCCTCTAGTTTCCGACAGGTGCCTATGGGCATGGACACTATTGTCTCCCGACTGGGTGGCAGTGTAACTTTTGTATGCAAAGGAACTGAAATTCGAGCCAGAGGACGCTGTGCATCTGAACTTTTCTGTAAGCCACATGTCCGGATCAGCCGCTGGAAAGCTGTTTGAGTAGGCCGATGGGTGGTGGTTTCTTTCCAATAAGCGTGACCTTTCTTTTCAAAGAGGATCTGATCTAATTCTTTTAACACATTCATCCCCAAAATGACAGGGACCTTTACTTCATGTGACTCCTGTACCACCACAATGCCTTTCCTACCTAGATCTTGGCCACATACCCGGACATTCATCCAGGCCACTCCCACGACTGGAACTGATAACTGGTTAGCTGCGACCACTCGTACGAATGTATGGGGATCATATTTCACATGTTGCTGGAAGTACCGTTCATAACAGTCTCTACTCAAGGTCGTTACTTGGGAACCCGTGTCAATCATCCCGGTGACCGGAATACCCTCCATTTCCACCTGTATAACAGGACTTGCAGCGATCAGGTCATCATTAGGGCATTCTCCCCACATAGTCTCCTTGTCAGTCTCCCCTACTACACGCCCTACAGCAGCAGGGGACTTCAGTTTAACGGCGGTCTCTCATAAGTTTGTCGCTGCTCTGGACATCTAGCAGCAACGTGGCCCATCCGTCCACACTCCCAGCAGCGTATCTCCCGTCGTTCTGGCCATCTGTTTGGGCCCCTTCGGTAAGCCCCTTCGATTTCTCCTGAGCACTGCATTAACTGATTTGGACCCCTTCGGTAGGTCCTATCCTCATCCCTCCAGCGGGGTGGTGGGTGATTCTGACTTGCTGGGTGTGGATGGCTCACCCTTTCACCTCCAGTTTTCTGGAAGTCTGCAATTTTCATAGAATGTTCATCACAACGGGTGTGCAAGTGTTCCATTTGCTCTTGCAGTTTCTGCATTACTGTGAGAATTTCTTTAACCGTCCCTTTTTCTACTGTCTCTGAGCCAGAACTAGCCCCCTGTGACAAAGTAACTCCAACTGCGGTCTGGGGCTTCGGGAACATACTATTGGCACGGGAGATGGCCTCTACCTGTACATCATGGAATTTAGCATCAGTCTCTCGTCGTATAAAATCCTGCATAGTCACAGTTAAACTGCCGTCACGTATCCCCAGGACAAACTGGTCACGGAGAGTCCGATCAGGGTTACAGAAGGCTGGCGAGCCCCCTCTTTCCTTCACTTGAATATCTCGGAGCAGTTCTTGTAGGGCATTTGCATATTGGGGAAGGCTTTCATTCTCCTGTTGTACCCTCTGGAAGAACCGAGCCTGCAGAGACCCCAGCAATGCAGTTTCTCCATAAATGGTTTCTAGAATCTGGACTACTTGCTCAAATGTCTGCCTTTGTTCAAATGGCCTCAGTATCACCGTGGTCTTAGCATCACCTTGTAATGTCAATATTGCTAGCTCTACTAGTACTTCTGGTGCGGTCTGGTACATTCGCTGTATCATTCGTATCTGTTCCACCCACATACTCACTGACATATTATTGCCATCAAATTTAGCTAACTGACTTATTATAGCCCCTGCTGGCATTCTTCCTCCAGCACCATTCTCCCGAACGGGTGCGTCACCGTCCATTCTGGTAAGCGGATCCTGCCGACTACGCCAATTTGTGAACCGAGAGCAAGGCAGGTGGTTTGGACTCCGCAACCAGAAATGAACGCACACGCGGTAGTTCAAGAAAAAAATATATATTTACTATAAGTTAATAAAGGCTATTTGAAGGTAAAATGACAGGGATAAAGACAAGCAAAATATACAATATAGCATGAACAATTTCAAGGCAAATTCTGCAATGGTTTCTACTTTTACTCTGTCCACTTCTGCAGTATGGACACTGAATGAACAATATACTCAAAACTATCCCTAACTGACCCTGACATCACATTTGGGTGCACCCCCTTTTCCCCAGTGGTCCAGGTGGACCGCTTACAGTCCGTAGAAGCGCGCGGTGGGGCCCAAAGTCGGTCCTTTCTTTTATAGTGAAGCGTCCTCTCCTCACTGTTATCAGGATCTTGGGAGAAATGAAGTCCTCTTTAACAGGGAAACCCAATGAATGCAATGTAATCCAACAGCAGATTCCACTCAGCACACTGACAGTCCTGCCGAATCCATACACTGAGCTGGGTTGTAAGCCGGGGTTTAGCAGGTGCTGTCCAGTACATCAACAGCACTGCGAGTCTCTATCTGTGGTATCCATATACACAGTCACAATGTCAGTCTCACTGATCAGCCACTGAGCACAGTTCCTTTCACGTGGACTCACTAGTCCTGTTGTCTCTTTACACTCTGTTTGTCTCTGGACCAAGATACAGCTTAGCTGTACAGAAAAATCTCCACACCAGTTCAATACAACACTTGCCAAGATGGCTGCTGCTCTCTGTCTCGTCACTTCCTGCTTCTCTGCTCACACTCTGTCTGCAGAACAGGCAGGCTGACATAAAAGGGGGGGGTCTCACTCCAGCATCATGTCACAATTACAATGGCTGCTGTCTTAAAGGAACAGAATCACAGAAATACATTCAACATTAACAGTTTATACAGACAAATAAAGCTTAGGACAACATTGGCTGTCTCTTACACATTACTTATGTAGGGATATCAGTTATGTACAATTTTGTAATTTTTGTGAGATTAAAGGATTTTGCAAAAGGTAATTTAAAATGTATTAGACTCTGCCTTAGTCATCCATACATGGTGAGTCTGGATGCTATTGTTCAACCCTTCGCTACCATGGCAGCCCTTCAGCTCCCCACAATTGTGTTGCATGGGGAATTGGAGTGATTGGGTGAGAGAAGGAGCCCACTAAATGCTGGCAACAGGGAACTAATGGATTAAATTAATAATGTAAGGGAAGTGTGTAAATACATTTATCCAATTTAATATCATACATGAGGTTATAAGGTACTGTATTCCAGATATGGTGGGCAGTTGGGATGAATATAAAGTTTATATTAAGGTGGATATATCATCTCACCCCACCTGGATAGAAATGGTATGCCCACCACACCTCACATTCTTGAGAGGCTCCTGTGCTCGCCCAGAAGGGATGCATATGGGTGTGGGCTGGGGTCATATAACGTACAGTAACAACATGGCTGTGTTCAAGATCACAGGTGTTGTGTTGAGTATGCCAGGAGGTGTAGTGATAGAGTACACAGTGAACTGATTATCACCCACAAGACTAGTTATTTTGTGTACAAGTACAACATAGACTTGGGGGTTACTTGGGGCCAAACCATAAATTTCAGGATAAAAGAATGATATGGATATTAATATTTTATAGGAGTATTAATTATTGAGGGGAATTAATCACTAGCTGTGTTCTAGAGGCTTGATTTTTTCCATCCCACCACTGCATACTATATGCAAGAAGGCTTATCTGTACTATACTATAGGTCACAACATGGGCAAGGGTTGCCTTGTGGGCATGCAGGGATGCTGCTTTGATGGTTTCCCAGAGGTCAGTGTGCATCATTGCGTTGCACACTATGACATCACTCTCTCCAGTGCCACGTCTTGTGCTCCCCTTTCATTACAGGCCGCCATCATGTTGTGGTCACACCGTTAATGCAGTGACCCAGGTGAGCCTGATTAATGGTTTCCATTATGTACCCTATAGGTTTTTAATTTTGTTATCTCTTGACAAAGCTAAATTTAGCAAACTACCCTTCAAGGTACTCGGGTACCGATCTGTTCTCTATTAATATGTCCATGGGTCTCTGTTATATCTATTTACTTCTGTTGTAATTTTTTTAGGGTTTGCCACATGGGTGTTATTTAACTTTTGATTTAATGTGTTGGATTAACTACATACAAATATATCTATATCTATATCTACAGTGGGGAAAAAAAGTATTTAGTCAGCCACCAATTGTGCAAGTTCTCCCACTTAAAAAGATGAGGCCGACCTGTAATTGACATTATAGGTAGACCTCAACTATGAGAGACAAAATGAGAAAACAAATCCAGAAAAATCACATTGTCTGATTTTTAAAGAATTTATTTGCAAATTATGGTGGAAAATAAGTATTTGGTCAATAACAAAAGTTCATCTCAATACTTTATTATATATCCTTTGTTGGCAATGACAGAGGTCAAACGTTTTCTGTAAGTCTTCACAAGGTTGGCACACACTGTTGCTGGTATGTTGGCCCATTCCTCCATGCAGATCTCCTCTAGAGCAGTGATGTTTTGGGGCTGTCGCTGGACAACACGGACTTTCAACTCCCCTCCAAAGGTTTTCTATGGGGTTGAGATCTGGAGACTGGCTAGGCCACTCCAGGACCTTGAAATGCTTCTTACGAAGTCACTCCTTCGTTGCCCTGGCAGTGTGCTTGGGATCATTGTCATGCTGAAAGACCCAGCCACGTTTCATCTTCAATGCCCTTGCTAATGGAAGGAGGTTTACACTCAAAATCTCACGATACATGGCCACATTCACTCTTTCATGTACACGGATCAGTCATCTTGGTCCCTTTGTAGAGAAACAGCCCCAAAGCATGATGTTGCCACCCCCATGCATCACAGTAGGTATGGTGTTCTTTGGATGCAACTCAGCATTCACTCTCCTCCAAAGTTGTGTTTCTACCAAACAGTTCTACTTTGGTTTCATCTGACCATATGACATTCTCCCAATACTCTTCTGGAACATCCAAATGCTCTCTAGCAAACTTCAGACAGGCCCGGATATGTACTGGCTTAAGCAGGGGGACACGTCTGGCATTGCAGGATCTGAGTCCCTGGCGGTGTAGTGTGTTACTGACGGTAGCCTTTGTTATGTTAGTCCCAGCTTTATGCAGGTCATTCAGTAGGTCCCCCCGTGTGGTTCTGGGATTTTTGCTCACCGTTCTTGTGATCATTTTGACCCCACGAGGTGAGATCTTGCGTGGAGCCCCTGATCGTGGGAGCTTCCACAGCTCTTTGGTCTTCACCATAGTGGAGTTTGGAGTGTGACTGTTTGAGGTTGTGGACAGGTTTCTTTTATACTGATAACAATGTCAAACAGGTGCCATTACTACAGGTAATGAGTGGAGGACAGAGGAGCCTCTTAAAGAAGAAGTTACAGGTTTGTGAGAGTCAGAAATCTCGCTTGTTTGTTGGTGACCAATTCTTATTTTGCACCATAATTTGAAAATAAAGTCTTAAAAAATCAGACAATGTGATTTTCTACATATGTTTTCTCATTTTGTCTCTCATAGTTGAGTCTACCTATGATGTCAATTACAGGCCTCTCATCTTTTTAATTGGGAGAACTTGCACAATTGGTGGCTGACTAAATACTTTTTTTCCTCACTGTATATCTATATACATATATATATATATATGAATTTTGGAATTTGTTGTTATGAATTAGTGATTATTATTATTGGTAAGCTATTTATTATATTTATTTCTCAATTATATTGCATGATTATTATTCATGGACAGTTTTTGGCGATCAGTTTTTGGTATCATTTCTGTGGTCTTGGTATTTTCCATCTTGCCCTGTCAGGTTATTCTTGTATTTTATCTGTATTTTGTAAATGTCCTAATTATATGATATATTAATAAATTATATTGGATATTATTATGTATTTATTTTTGGTGCATCTCTTTTTTTTCTTTTAATGGATTAAATGTCCAGGATCAGAGGAATACTAAATCCTGAGCATTATAGCGGAATATCAGTTGTACAAAAAATACTCTGTGTCTGGCCATCATTGGACTGAAATAACAATGATGAGTGCTAACAACCTTCCTTATAATTTTATTGTGCTAATGCTTGAACCCTTAGAGTCTTTATGAAAGCTTAGAGAAAATATTTCAGGGTTCCTTGTTATTGAAAACTTTTGCTGCAAGAATAAAGGCACTGCCAAAATTGTTATGCTAAGCTATTTAGAAGAAAAGGAATATTTCTTAGAATATTTTCCATTTTTTTTGTTAAGTCTAAACTACAGCTTCAAGTTTTTAAATAGGATGACAATGATAAATAAAAACCAAAGAAACTTTATCTGCACAGCAAAATCGTTCTATTTAAAGTGAAGCCAGAAAAATGAATGCATAGCAAAAATAGTAATGACTTGTAACGGGATTAGCTCAGGAATTGTCGTCTCCTCAGATAGACGAGCACTTTTGGCACAGTAATAACAGTCCAGTCCAGTCAAATATGGTGCAACTGGCCGCAAGCAGTTTTATTACTTCTTCCAGGCTAAACAAAAATAATACCAAAGAATCTCCTAGCCGTCCGGCTACTACCTATAACACAGGTAACTAACTATTGAGAGCTGGGCCTACTGCACAGCTCCCTAAACACACAATTCACAGCAGTTTACTCACAGTGGTTTCCCAGAGACAGCAAAATACCTGTGTGCTGTCTGCCCTTATATACGCATCCTTCAGGTAACAAGGAATTAACCCCCAGTCATCCCAAAACCTGAAGTGGCTGAATGGAGTAGAGCCACACCCAACTCTGCCTACTCCAGCAGCCAGACCTTTTACCAGGGTTTAGGTAAAACCCTCCAGCAAGGAACACAGCTTTCCCAGGTGCTTTTAGAAGGAAGATGACAAGAACCTGGGAGAAATGTATACTCCTTCTACCACTTTGTCCCTGGTCCTGTCACAGACTGCACAATGTATATATATACATTAAAAGGACTACTTTTTTACTTTAGTAAACTCAATGCAAAAAACATTCATTAAAAAATACTTTTACTGAACTTATAATTCAAGGTGCTCCGTGTCAATATTATTAAATAACATGTTGCAATGGTTACAAAATGAAAGCAAATTTCATGTCAATCAGATATTAATCTAGTGTGATTTTAGTATATTAGTATATACTTTGTACTATGCTATAAAATAGGTATTATGCGGTAAGCACGTGGTTTGCAGGTTCCTTGACACAAAAATGTATAGGATTTAATGAGACAAACTGTAAGAGGGTGAAAAGGTTAACCTCCTGAAATGTAGATGGAATCAGTAGTTGTCATACGCAGAGTCCCTGGCCAAAATTAGTTGCCATCTCTTTAGGAATAATGTTATTTTTCTTTATTGTGTGCTTTGTTGTCATTTTTTTTTTTCATTTTTCAGGATGTTCTGCGTACTGAATTTTGCTATGTTGTGCTTTGCTACAGGAACCACAAGCAAAGGTAGAACATTGGTTGATCCGACAAGTTGCTTTGGAGAGGTTCTAGAAGGATATACCAGCATATGACTTTACACTGGCTGCAGCATGACATTGGGTTACAACAAAAAAGTAGACAGAGGTGGCATACTTCACTGTCCAGGCTTTTATTAAAAACAGGCATCAACGACTAAACAGCAATAGGACGTTTTGCACACACCGCAACCTATATAAACTTGGTATCACTTTGATCATACTGACTGGCAGAATAAAGGCAGCATATTATTTAAGATGCCTAGCACACCATATCAACATTAAAATGCAAATGTTATAACTTTTATAATGTGACAACAACAAAAAAAACTAAATAAGCACCACGTCCTCAAGTATCAAACTAGGCCACATCCTTAAGGGGTTAACCAATGGCACTAGGTGCACTATTAATTGAAAAGGGGGCCTCAACAGCACAATTAGTTAATTAGTTAGTGAGAGGCATGAGGGGTACTATTAGTTGACAGGGGACAATGAAGGCAATATTAATTGACTAAGAGGGCAAAATACACTATGAGGTATCAGGTAGCAATTAATATAACCTGTATCATTGTATCATTTTTAGGAGGCACTAAGGGGATATTATTACTCTATAGGGGCATAAAGAGGTATTATTATCATGTGTGGGCACAAAAGTGAGCATTACTGTGTGGAGGTAGGGTGGGGAATTATGTAGGTTGGAGAAAGGTAGGGTTGCAAACTTCACAGAGATAAATCATGGCTGGAAGACATCGACATGGATGTCTGATCACATTGAAAAGACAGGAAATGTGAAAGAGAGAATATCAACTATAAGCCATTGGATTCAACTTATCACCACCTTGTAAAATAAGCTCTTGAATATTTGAACTAGGAAATTCTACTCAGTGGGGAGAGGGGAATAACCAACATGTCAATAAATCCAATATGCTTGGTCCTGTTTTTCCTTGCTGCCCACATTAGAACATCAATCATTAGATGATGAACTGTTCCTGTTGAAATAAGCAGGGTAGGCCTACATTTATCTAAAATGTATGGGTACTTTAAGACCAGAGGTATAACTTGAAACTCCTTGTCCCCAATGCAAAATTTGTAACAAGGTCCCTACCTATATTGTGTCATTTATAATAGTGGCATATTTTTTTAATCTAATTGTATTTTTATTGGAAGTTTTAAAAAAAAAGTAATTGTCAAAAAATAAACAGAACACAGTACTATCTGTTCAAGGGTAACATTAAGAACAAATGAATGAGAAAATTCTCTGATAAATGACAATGACGGCATATTCTGTTTTCAGTAAAATTGTATATAATCCTATACAGTCAATCACACTATTTTGGGTTGTAGAAGAGTGCACAATATGCTGACATAGTTTGAGCCCAAAGTCTGATTGGTAGGCTAATTGAACTCAGTGTATGGGGCCCGGTAGCGACTGCTACCTCTGCCCCCTCTATAACTACACTACTGCTTAAAACCCAATGACCTGATATGCAGGGGCGGATGCAAATAGCAGGGGGCCACTGCACAAAAACCATATATGGGTCCCTTGCTTTCCAGCAGCTCATAGGGCACCCCCCTATATGTGTCTCTAACAATCCACCAGTACATTACTGTATTAATTACCCCAGTCCCACATATGTGATCTTATAGATAATAGAAAGCTGCTTTTGGGATGACAGTGGGCCCCTTAAATAGTACAGCTGCACAGTGTCAGGATTCTCTATCCAGCTGCTGCCCCTTGTCCAGTTAGCAGCTGAGGAGGCCTATATAAGACCATGCTCTCCTGACACAAGCGCCCACTAATTTTACTTTGCTTCCTAGTTTGGCTCTTCATCTTGCCTGGGAATACCTATTTGATTACTGACCTCTAGCTTACTTCCTGGAATTTTTTTTTACCTCCTGATTCTGCTTTGATGTTCCTGGTTGGATTTGTGACCCTTGGCTTGTTTCCCAGATATTGCTTTTGTCTCCTGTTACTGCTTATTACGTCCTCTTCTGGTTTTTGACCCTGCTGGTACGCAGTGCATTTATTATTAGTATATTTATCTGTTTGCTGACAATTCAGATTTCCAGATTAAGCGCAAGTCCATCTCTCCTTGTGGCGAGCTCTGGTGAAGGCGTCTGGGGTGGGTCTTGGCTTGCAGGGGTGTGCTGGTTGTAGATAGCTGTCTCTACTTCTCGCAGTTATCAGCCAGTTTCTTGCTATTGCTTTTATTGTGGCCTATAGCCTAATTGTAACACACAGTTTGCCCATGTAATATGTCCATCTCTGCTGCTATGTATATTTTATATAGTATCGATGTTTTTTCCACTAATTAACAACCTAAACCTAGATTTGTGTTTTCTTACAATAAAACTTGTTCTATTGTCCATTTAAGATCTTAATCCTTTCCTGAGTATACAAATAATTTGTTTAAATTGCCTTAACTAGACAAGAGGACAAAAATGTCTCTTGGTCTTTCAGTTTTAGAGTCTTATTTCATGTAAATTGAGCATGCCAGTAATTAATAAGAATAACGTTTACATCAGACAAAACAAAAAGGTTATTGTATATGGATAATGGGTAACACAATCTCTTTTTCTTGAAGAAAGTGCTGAAAGTGCCTTAAGGCTAGAGATTCCTTAAATTGATTAGATTGTGGGAATGCCATGAATTTCAGCAGAGGTCATATGTAACTTTATGATAAAGCTGATTAAAAAAATGTTCTTTATAGAAGAGCCTATTGCTTGATTTAAAGCATTGACTTGACATTCTTATCTCTGTCTGTAGCTTAAAAGTGCAATACACGTAATGTGAACTGACAATTTTTCTGCAAAGGCTTTGTTAAACATTGCTATCAGTAAGAAAAATGATAATAGTTAAGCTAATGAACCTTCTTCCAGGCAAAAGGAGGGAGAAAATATGCTATAAAGCAACTCAATCCCAGCTTTTTGAAAGTAGTGATTGATATCAATATGAATCTTCAAAATTGATTTTTGCTCTTGCTCGAGTTTGTGGTGAAAAAGGCATTTTGGGCTGATGACGAGAAAGATATTGTGTATTCTTGAAAATAATAACAAACTCATCACATTGTACAAATAAAAGCTCAAAACAGAAAAAATAACAGAAAAAGTGAAATAAATATTTTGTATACTTTAGTAATTCCATGTTTTTTTTAAAGCAACATCATGATAAATTGAAGGAGAAATGAAAATAATGGGGGGTATTTAATAAAACTTTGCAAATAAAAATGGTTGTCCATATATGCAACCTATAGCATTGTAGTTTTCACATGAAAAGCTTGTGGATGTATATTTTTTTTAATTAAATTGTTTATTTACATTTCTTACTATCAATGTATTATTTTTAATAACAGGGCTTAAGCTGGATGGTGTTAGATTTGGGCCAAAGACTGGAAGGGGGGGGTAATTTAGTAGTTCAGGGGGTGCAGTCACACCAGGGCCCGGGATCCTCAGGGGATCTATAAAGTGTCTCTTCCCAATATGAGGAGACTAGTACTATAAATGATACATTATAGTTAAGAGGCCTGGTACAGAATTTGTACTTTGACTCAGGGGCAAAGTATTTTCCTCCAGTGATCGGGGTAACCACTAGACCACTTTATCTTTATCCTCTCCCTCAGGTGGCCACGCAGGGGAAGAGATTGACTACCCCAAATGAGAGGCGAAAATGCAAGTAAGATAGTAAGAAAACCCAACTTATGATTTTCCCCCGGTTTACGAATGTTCGGGAGATCAGACAGAGCACAGACAATGACAGACAATGAGACTTAGTATTTGGAATTACCTCGATTTTATTATAAGACAGGTACATTTTTATAGACAACACAGACATGATGGCTATATGCCAAGTTGGGTAAATGTCATATTTTAGCACATTTTGGTACTTTCAAGTATTTTTTCATACTTCTCTGCTTAGTATATGACAGATGTCTGAGAACGACCAAGATATGCTCTCTTATTCTCCTCTTATTCGTTCACACTGTTATTTTAATAATTTATTATGTTTGAATATATGTATCATCTCATTTACAATCACAAAACAGTTTGCTGAGTACTATTAATAATAGCCAAACTTTTATTGTGTGGTATTATGCTCTCAAAGGCAATATGGAGAGCTACAGTATCTGGCAATATTTTTGAAGGATTTTTATAGCACTATTGTTTTCATGGGCTTTGTTTGACGCTGCTTAGTAACTATAATTGTGATACTATTATTCTTGAAGTATAATATTTAGGGACAAACTTTGCAGAAGACGTTTTCATAGAGGTCTAGGCTAGATGGAAAAGATATGAAAATCAAACTACTCTATAAAATTTGTAATAATATATAAAATACATTAACTGTGAGTAGAGATGAGTGAATTGTCTCAGCACAGATCAAATTTGGGATTCAGGAGAATCTGAAACTTTTGAGATTCAAAAGCAGTGTTAGTCTGAAGCCCCACATTGTGAAAATGCAGCGTTTTGTCGCATTTTACTGTACCTGCAAAGTGAATGGGATTCTGGCTAATCCCATCCACACATTGCAGAAAAAAATTTGCAGCAGAAAAAGCTGCGTTTTTAAAAACGCTCACATTTTTGAAAATCACAGCACGTCAATTATACCTGCGGATACGCTCGCTTTTCCCTATAGGGAATGCTGCCGAAAAAAACACGATGCGTTTCCTCTACAGTTTTCGCTAAGTGGGGCCTTAACCTAACTCACAGTCATTGACCTACATTTAAAGGCCAAGAGTAATTGGCCTAAGCAGGTCAGTGACAGCTGTGATAAGCTGCATTGTGTCAGAATAGTGGTATATTTTCATGAGTAAATTTGCCTCAGTGTGGCCAAAAACACCACGTTTTATATCACTTGCAAAGTGGATGAGATTTTGGATAATCCCATCCACACATTGCAGAAAAGAAGTTTTTGTAAATCGCAGCATGTCAGTTATACCTATGGAAACGCTGGTGTTTTCCATATAGGTATAATAAAGACAAAAAGTCCATAGAGAAAAACTGCTGCTTGCTACGTGGGGCTTTAGCCTATATCAGTTTTAGATGGACTGTACCTTTAAAAATAAATAATGAAAAAAATCTAATAACTATTTAGGAGCTTCCTTATTAGTATCATATATTGCATTGGCTTCTAATACATTAAAATTATGATATACTGTAAGTGTAATGTGACGATTATCTTGAATACCTTCTCTCCAATATCATTATTTTTGTAAATAGAAATTGATATTTTCAAAAGAACACATTTCATCTAAAAATATACCTATGTATTACTCACAACTGTCTCACCTTCCTTGAGTAATTCATGCTTAAAAAATAAACATAATTCCTTGACTAGATGTAATGTGACAAATGTTACTTGGAATAAAAATAATTGTTCCTTGTTAAATGATGTTAGAAATGTAAAAATACAAATTCACTAAATGCTGTCAGATGTTGGGTCATGTCAGTTGACCAGGGGCAGCTTCATGGCTATAAATGACCATGCAGTAAATATAATCTTAGCTGTAAAAACAGTAGATTTTCTAAAGCCTATAGTATAACATGCATAATACAGTAGCATTGGTGAACCAGTTTGGACATATTATTAGGAGTCCACTTAGTGCAATATACTGTGTCTCTGTAATTAACCAGCATGTGGTCTGCTTTAACTTGATCTGTGCACAGCAGGGGGGCATCTGTCAATATGGTCTCTCACACAATTAGAATACTATGTAAAAATTGCATTTATTGTCGGTCTGTGTGCCAAAATGGTAACTGTATGACACAGATTTTTTTTCAAAGTTTAGCATCAATAGCATATCCCTAGAATCCTTTGATGGGGATTAAACCAAGGACCTGACAGTTTAGCCTTACATTGCCTTTTTCTAGAGTAAATATTACATTTTCTAATTACATGTATATAAGTGTATATCTGTCTATTGTGGCTACAGTTGTGCAAAAAAGTTTACATACCCCGGCAGATTTTTTTGTTTTTTTTGGCCTTTTTTCAGAGAATATGAATGATAACATAAAAACTTTTTCTCCACTCATGGATAGTGGTTGGTTGAAGCCATTTATTGTCAAACTTCTGTGTTTTCTCTTTTTAAATCATAATGACAACCAAAAACATGAAAATGACCCTATCCAAAAGTTCACATACCCCAGTTCTTAATACTGTGTACTGCCCCCTCTAACATCAATGACAGCTTGAAGTCTTTTGTGGTAGTTGTGGATGAGGCTCTTTATTTTCTCAGATGGTAAAACTGCCTATTCTTCTTGGCAAAAAGTCTCCAGTTCCTGTAAATTCCTGGGCTGTCTTGCATGTACTGCGCACTTGAGATCTCCCCAGAGTGGCTCAATGATATTGAGGTCAGGAGACTGAGATGGCCACTCCAGAACCTTCACTTTCTTCTGCTGTAGCCAATGACAGGTCGACTTGGCCTTGTGTTTTGGATCGTTGTCATGTTGGAACTTCCAAGTACGTCCCATGCGCAGCTTCCTGGCTGATGAGTGCAAATTTGCCTCCAGTATTTGCTGATAATGTGCCGCATTCATCTTTCCTTCAACTTTGACCAAGTTTCCTGTGCCTTTGAAGCTCACACATTCCCACATCATCAGTGATCCATCTCCGTGCTTTACAGTAGGAATGGTGTTCCTTTCATCATAGGACTTGTTGACACCTCTCCAAATGTAACGTTTTTGGTTGCGGCCAAAAAGTTTGATTTTTGACTCATCACTCCAAATTACCTTGTTCCAGAAGTTTTGAGGCTTGTCTCTGTGCTGTTTGGCATATTGAAGGCGAGATTCTTTATGGCATTTGCGCAGTAATGGCTTTCTTCTGGCAACTCGACCATGCAACCCATTTTTCTTCAAGTGCCTCCTTATTGTGCATCTTGAAACAGCCACACCAATAGTTTTCAGAGAGTCCTGTGTTTCAGTTGATGTTATATGTGGGTTTTTCTTTGCATCCGGGCAGTTGTGGCTGAAATTTTGGTTGGTCTACCTGACCGTGGTTTGGTTTCTGGGCATGGTGTCAGGCCAAAATCACCAGGGTATGTGAACTTTTGAACAGGGTCATTTTGATGTTTTTGGTTTTCATTATGATTTAAAAAGAGAAAACACAGAAGTTTGACAATAAATGGCTTCAACCAACCACTAACCATGAGTGAAGAAAAAGTTGTTGTGTTATCATTCATATTCTCTGAAAAAAGGCCAAAAAAAAAAAAAAAAAATCTGCAGGGGTAGGTAAACTTTTTAGCACAACTGTATCTATCTTTCTATCAAAGTGTAACTGTTGCTTTATTTGACATTTCATATTATGCATGTGTACACGAGAAGTAGCACTATTTCTGGCCATTATATCACTTAAGTTCTGCATTTTTTTGCATTTACCCCTAAACAACAAAAGTTGAATTAGCTAGGATTCTGTAATGGAAGGGATCTGGGATACAGTACGGTTTGGCCATTTTACCAGTGGCTTTATATACAACAGATGAAAGATACATGTCAAAAATGGAATTAGGTTCACAATTAGGAAACCTATTATCACAAGTGATAGAATAATGACTATTATAAAACAGAGCTAGGCTGACTTATTGTCATGCAACTGCTGATAATTTCAGTTCCCTGATGTCACTCATATTATTATGGAATGCTATTGCTATTTATCCCCCTTCAACCAATATTTATTTATTTGTTTGTGACGTCACCTGTATTTGGTCCATGTGATTTCATGGATGTTACATAACAAGAATGGCACCATGGCATTTGGACAGCAGAAAGTCAGGGTAGAATCACAATAAAGCTGGATTCACACGGCCAAGGTGCAAAATGGCCATGAAATAGACATTTTTCATGGCCATCTTGCACCCGGGGGGCACCCATTTTCATGGATCCCTCATACATTTGAGCGAATGAAGGGATCCGTGGAAATGGCCAAAAATAGGATACAACCTATATTTTCATGGTCCGTGACAACTGACCGTCAAAGTAATGGTAATGTGAATAGCCCCCATTCACTGACATTGAATTTAATGCTGGCGTATGATATCCATTATAAAAATGGACGTCACACAGCCATTATTCACTGTCATGTGAATGTAGTTTTAGGGTGAATAGCTAGGTATCTTATTTTGTTAAATCTTGCCATGGAAACTATCTTTAATATATTAATGTTCTGTAAGTTGAATAAACACTTAAAACCTCTAACAAAAGGTACAATGATCAATCAGTAAGCAAATTCTTTTGCATGTTGAACACTAAAATATACACAAAGGTAGATTTTATTTTCACATGTTGGCTACCAGATGTTAGTGTTCTGCCTGGAAACTCCATGGGTTTAATAACCTTTTTAGTTAAGTATTCAATGCTTACTGATTAGAAATGATTTAGATTCAGCTAATTGAGATGTTTGAAACAATTTATTTCTTAAAGGTCAGGCATTTGCTGAATTTCTTAAGAATATCTAAAGTTGATGGAAATTACAGTATGTAAAGAAGATCCCTGGAAACTGCTAAAAGTCTTTAAAGTACATTTAAGATTAGGATTTAGAGTAAATAGTTGGAAGTCTTTTAGTGCAACTAAACAGTTATAGCAGGTATACATCCTGCATTGAATTAAACTGAGTATATCACTTTTTTGATACACATTAGTTGTACAGTAAATGGTCTTTTCAGCATGATATTATGTAAGAGTTGTAATTCAGTGTTTATGACGTGTATAACTATGCGGCGTATGCAGATGCTGTAGACAATCAATTATCATTTTCCACTATAAAGTACTGTGCAAAGTTTTAGGCAAATGTGGAAAAAATGCTGCAAAATAAGAATACTATCAAAAATAGAAGAGGTAACAGTTTATTTTTCTCAATTAACAAAATGCAAAGTGAATGAATAAGCAAGAAATCTAAATGAAATCAATACGTGGTGTGACCATTCTTTGCCTTCAAAACATCATCAATTTTTCTAGGTATACTTGCACACAGCTTTTGAAGTAAATGTAATCTCAAACAGACTTGATGATGTTGAGAGCAGGGCTCTGTAAGGTATATATCATCACTTTCAGGACTCCTTGTTCTTTTTTATACTGAAGATATTTCTTACTCTAGGTTCAGACTTGTGCTCAGGTAGACTCTAGGAACAAAGCGGTTTCCTATCCGCTTTGTTCCTGCCCGAAAAATGTGGAGAGAAAAATTCCTGCTTGCAGGACTTTTCTCTTTTCATTTTGCAAGCGGATTAGGGGACGGATTTCCGAACGGAATTCAAGCACTAGTGTGAGCCCAGCCCAAATAACGTTGGATGTATTGAGGCTCTCTCTACAAGTACTGACACCAACCATAGGGGCCTGGGGACTGCAGTTGTAACTGCATTATATCATTGTCATTTACCTTATAGTTTTCTCCTGATGTGCCTATCTAATATCTAATGGCGAAACGTGTTAAGAGAATATGAGAATGTCCATTACAAATAACCGGGAAGCATACATTAAATTGTAGGTTCATGATCTAGGACTGAATTGGGTATATATGACCCTATGATATACAGTCATATGAAAAGTTTGGGCACCCCTATTAATCTTAATCATTTTTAGTTCTAAATATTTGGGTGTTTGCAACAGCCATTTCAATTTTATATATCTAATAACTGATGGACACAGTAATATTTCAGGATTGAAATGAGGTTTATTGTACTAACAGAAAATGTGCAATATGCATTAAACCAAAATTTGACCGGTGCAAAAGTATGGGCACCTCAACAGAAAAGTGACATTAATATTTAGTAGATCCTCCTTTTGCAAAAATAACAGCCTCTAGTCGCTTCCTGTAGCTTTTAATCAGTTCCTGGATCCTGGATGAAGGTATTTTTGACCATTCCTCTTTACAAAACAATTCCAGTTCAGTTAAGTTTGATGGTCGCCGAGCATGGACAGCCCGCTTCAAATTATCCCACAGATGTTCAATGATATTCAGGTCTGGGGACTGGGATGGCCATTCCAGAACATTGTAATTGTTCCTCTGCATGAATGCCTGAGTAGATTTGGAGCTGTGTTTTGGATCATTGTCTTGCTGAAATATCCATCCCCGGCGAACTTCAAATTCGTCACTGATTCTTGTACATTATTCTCAAGAATCTGCTGATACTGAGTTGAATCCATGCGACCCTCAACTTTAACAAGATTCCCGGTGCCGGCATTGGCCACACAGCCCCAAAGCATGATGGAACCTCCACCAAATTTTACAGTGGGTAGCAAGTGTTTTTCTTGGAATGCTGTGTTTTTTGACGCCATGCATAACGCCTTTTTGTATGACCAAACAACTCAATCTTTGTTTCATCAGTCCACAGGACCTTCTTCCAAAATGAAGCTGGCTTGTCCAAATGTGCTTTTGCATACCTCAGGCGACTATGTTTGTGGCGTGCTTTCAGAAACGGCTCTTTCGCATCACTCTCCCATACAGCTCTCCTTGTGCAAAGTGTGCTGTATTGTTGACCGATGCACAGTGACACCATCTGCAGCAAGATGATGCTGCAGCTCTTTGGAGGTGGTCTGTGGATTGTCCTTGACTGTCTCACCATTCTTCTCTCTGCCTTTCTGATATTTTTCTTGGCCTGCCACTTCTGGGCTTAACAAGAACTGTCCCTGTGGTCTTCCATTTCCTTACTATGTTCCTCACAGTGGAAACTGACAGGTTAAATCTCTGAGACAACTTTTGTATCCTTCCCTGAACAACTATGTTGAACAATCTTTGTTTTCAGATCATTTGAGAGTTGTTTTGAGGAGCCCATGATGCCACTCTTCAGAGGAGATTCAAATAGGAGAACAACTGCAATTGGCCACCTTAAATACCTTTTCTCATGATTGGATACACCTGGCTATGAAGTTCAAAGCTCAGTGAGGTTACAAAACCAATTTTGTGCTTCAGTAAGTCAGTAAAAAGTAGTTAGGAGTATTCAAATCAATAAAATGATAAGGGTACCCAAATTTTGCACCGGTCGAATTTTGGTTTAATGCATATTGCACATTTTCTGTTAGTACAATAAACCTCATTTCAATCCTGAAATATTACTGTGTCCATCAGTTATTAGATATATCAAATTGAAATGGCTGTTGCAAACACCCAAATATTTAGAACTAAAAATGATTAGGATTAATAGGGGTGCCCAAACTTTTTCATATGACTGTATATCTGTTTATTCAGATAAGAATTAGTCTTATGATTTGTGTCTTAGAAAGGTGATATAGAGACCTGAGTCAGGATAAGATATTGTGTGATTCCTTCATTTTAAGGGACAGTCTATATGACTTTTTACAAACATCCTTCCCATTTATTTGGAGATTTGATATATCTCAGATGCAATAATCTAATTGATAAAGAGGTGACCAAGATATCACCAAATACATCAATATATAGATTATTTGATTGGAAAATTATGTTTCCCCTATGAGAGCAATCTGAGCGACATATAGTCTACCTGGAGACAGTTATAAGGGTTCATGTATATTGAAGATGGCTGCTAATATTTTTAATTGCTATAAATAAAAGTTAAGTTTTATCTTTTTTTACTATTCACACTCTCAGTGATTCCATTATTAACAACAGCAGCATATCTGTGCTTATCTCTCTACTTCTCCTGCCCTCTTTCCTCTATAGGCTTCTAATGGGGAACATGTAACCCTATCTCTGTGAGATGACAGTTGGTTTTATCCACCTATATGGAATTTAACAGGGAAGTCGGAGTGACTGAGCATTTACCTATACAGATGCAGTGTTTTTAGCTGCATTTTTCTATGCAGGGCTTAGCCTCAAGGGGGTTTCCCACAAACATCAGGCAGGGAAACTTCATACAAAAGAAGATAACTTGTCCACAATAGTGAAATCATAGCTGGTCCCAGAACATTGCAAGTTCCTGAGTTCATGGTCATATTAAGGCCCCTTGCAGATGACCGTAGTGTGGTTTAGTGTGCTATCCAGGTTTTTCCCGGTTAGCACACTGACCCATTCATTTCTGTCAGCCCACGCACACTGTTGTGAATTACACGGTCCTGTGTGCGGGCTGACAGTCCGGACCACAAAACTCAGGCCAGGTCCTTTTCCTGCCCGGTTTTGCGGCAGTGCTTCCACGACTCCTATTCATTGAATGAATGGGGCCACAGAAGCATGGCCAGTGCATGGTCGGCATACGGATGATTGAACAGCAGGGCCAGCAGCTATCACATGGTCATGTGCAATTGAAAATTGCAGCATGTCAATTATACCTACGGAAATGCTGGTGTTTTCCATATAGCTATAATAGGGGCAGGAAGTCCGTAGAGTAAAACACTGCAAAATTGTAATGAAACACTCTGAAGAAAAAATGTGATGCGTTTTTTTTTTCCGTAGCTTTTTTCGCTGTGCTTCGCTACGTGGGGGCTTAGTTTCATTTTTTTATATTTTCAAAAATGTTTACATTTTGTCTAGAAAATTAAATATGGTTCTGGTCATGGGAAAATCCCTTTAAGTTTCGTTTGTTGTAAATAGATTTACATAACATAAAATATAACTTAACATCTATGTTAATAAACCAAGACGCAAACCATTTATATTCTCCTGTTCTCATTTGCCCATGTTTTTGACCACAGATGTCTAATAAAAATCAAGTTGTATTTCAAAAGGGTGTGGTAAATTCTGCCAGATGATCTGTGGGATTTGTCAAACAACGTTTTTTTTATAGACTTGCACATCCTGATTTAGCTTGACATTATTTTCTTTCACTAAGTTAATGGTGTTTTGGGACTGCTGAACTGTAAATTAAATTCACTTCAGCATGTTTCATTCCAAAGCTTATCCAGAAATACTTTAATATATACATACATTGAAAACCTTATATGTTTTAGTATTTCTCACCTCATTACAATCTGAATTACCACAAACTATAACAAATTACATCAAGAATTCTTCTAGAACTCGTAATTCTTAGAACTTAAATTATTTCTGACTTTCTCTAAAACTGATGTCAACAAGAATGCAATGATTTTATTTTTCTGGCAATATCATAATACTTATTGTTCAATCTATTTTCAGTTCTATTTTTTATCTTCAGTATTCATAGGGACATATTTATATGTCATGTTAAATATGTATTATCATAGCAAAGCCCCAAATTCAGTGATAGCAGTAAAATGTATGCATAATGCCAAGTTAAGAGAAATAGCTATGGTACAGTACCTTCATTCTAGATGTAGGTAGACAATGATATACTCCAGCAGCATCCATAAACTTTGATCCTTCAAGCTATAAAAGGAGGTTACATTTAGCATTCATCCATCCTCTGTTAGGGAATATGTTCAAGGGGGCTTAAACCTTGTTGTGAAGAATTAGTCATAGTCTTTTTGAAAGTCCCTATAGTCATAGCCTTATTGAAAGTCACCTATAAGTGATAGAGTAAGCAATAGAGATCACTGAAAATGTATTTGGTAGAGCAGGCGAGCATACAATAAATGGGTAGTGGCCCATTAAGCAAGAAAGATTCAAAATCAGAAATCAAGAACGGAACAGCACTCGACAAGCAAGGTTAGAAATGTAATTTCATGTCAAGCATGCAGAAATATCAGAATCTTAGATGGATAAAACTAAGTATTAAAGGAACACTAAACCTAGCAATGCTGGATGGAAACAGAAGTTAATCTTGGGCTCGTTGTTTGCCAGTCTGCAAGTTTTCTATTTGTTCCTGAAATGAATAGTCAAGATGAAAGCTTACATATAGTATGGGGGTTAATTTCCTTCTGATCTGCTCCAGTTTTGGCTGGTATGGCAGTTTGTGTGGGGTACTGTTTGTGTGTCCTACTGTATACAGGGAAAAAGGGTGAGACTTTTGCTCCAGTCAGTTGTCTTGCAGCTAGACACATCATAGTGAGGAGGAGTGGGGGGCATGACTGAGCTCCTGAGTCTTACAAAGTTTTCTTGCAAGATGAGACAAAATTGGACCAAATGAAGAGATGAAGAATAGAATTCCTTGGTTTTATTTATTTATGTGTTAATTAATTGGCTGATTGATTCACTCATTTTCCATCTATTTTTATATTCCATTAAGCAATATTTCACAAGATTTCACCTAGGGTAGCAGGTACACATTGTTGATATCCTGATAGAAAAACACTATATATTATCCAAAATGTGAGAAACGTCTTTTATTGTTGTGACACAGAAGCCTGTGTTATCTTTAAATTTAAAGGGGTTATCCATTTTTTAAAGCATAAGTTATATCTTGGACATTACAAAACATACAAACTTGCTTTTGGTGTCATATAAAAGAGGGGATTCTCTTCTTTCATATGACTCTAAGATCTAACTTATTAACTAAGATCTAAATTATTTCCAGAGATATCACTGGTTGTAAACACAGTTGGGATTGGTTTTTTTATAGTGTCATATGAAAGAAGAGAATCTTTCATATGACACCAAAAGCAAGTTTGTATATTTTATAATGTCCGAGATATAACTGATTGAATTGACCCTCCCCACCCTAATTTTATCTACATCTTACACAGCCCCATACTCATAGCCCCCCCCCCACTCCACACACAGTAACTTTCAGTGAGATGCAGAAACAGCTCTCAATACAGAAGCAAGGGAAAGAGTGAAAAAATGCAGGATTTCACAGAAATTATCCAAAATTTGTTAATAAAGTATATTAAGTATAAATGTGGGCCAAATAACAGGATTCATCAATGCAAAACACTTCCTAATATATATTCTGTTTAAATTCAGGACTGTTTTGTTTATCTGATTTATTTACAGGTCATTGACCTCAGCTGTAATGATTTGTTTGCAAGCCCACTACCCCTCCCTTTGAGCAGTTCAGCCAGCAAACGAAACATCACAGCAGCTGGTGACCTCACATGTGGGAGTGATTTATTACCTGTGATTTCATTGCAAGGGAGAGTGGGGAATGGAGGGATACACAGAGAGTGAGAGCAGGCAGATGAATCATGGGAAGTGTAGCTTGTCCACAGATTCAATGCATGTAAATAACAGTGATACAAGAAAAAGCAAGTAAAATATAGCCAAGAAAAGGGTGCACATGGGAAGAGTGAGTATTTAGCACTGCTGTGGATGTGGTTGCAGATAATTTTTGGATGCTGGATAACCCCTTTAATGTTATTGGGACTCAGAATTAATGTTTCCAATAGCAGCTTCCAAAGTAACTTCTCTTTGTTACCAAAACCCTCTTTTAAGTAAATTAAAACATTCATTTATTATTAACCTCTAATATTAAATAATTGCTTATTTCATTGCTTAAGAAACATCTATGCATATGTGTAGTTCTGGAATTATCACAGAATCTGCTGTATACCAGGATGAGATGTAACCACAAGCATTTGGAATGTGTTACATGAAATTGACCTGTGACTGATACTGAGATGTAAATGATTACCAGGTTTGAAAACTTACGAGTGAGACCACCAACATGAGCAACATTTTATCACTTTCTACCTTACTGTGACTTTGTATAAGATCTTTCTTTGCAGTCTAACTTTTTACTATTTTATGCAACTTTGCAAGTAATATCATGGACTTTTACACAAGGAATAAAGTGATGGAAACAGGTTTCAGGAGAAACCTTGCTATTCAATCTAACTGAAACAGTAGAAAAGGAGTTTGTGGGTAGAGCTCTTATTTATTTGTAAAGCTAATTTTAAATTTTTATACTTATTATGTATATAATGCAAATGAGCCAATAGTTATTTTTTATGAAGAAGATGCTGCTCAATCTTTCTCACTTAGAAAAGACCGGATGCTCATGGCTGTATTATGGACCCATACAAGGTTTGAATGCAAGGTAATTTGCATCTTTCTATAGGACCTAATTATGACTCTGATTTCATTAGGATGATTTTCTCTTAGGTCCACAAGGAATCTAAGAAAAAATAACTCATGCTATGTTCCATACCTCATTACTTTCTCAGTACTTTACTCTCTGAGAAGCTTTACTTTGTATGGAGGAACTAGGCACCAGCACATGAAGTGCCCTAGACTATGTAGTGCAGTGAACATAGGAAATGTGAATTCTGATGTAACCCCTATTGCATGTGCATAGACTACATCATGTCCATTTTTCTTTTTTGTGGATTCTTTTATGAAAAGATTTGGTATTCACGGGGAAACAAATGGTTGATTTTTATGAAAGTATAATTCTGAATACTGAAAAATATGCTTGTTAGTTTTCAAGGTCAAACAGTAGGCATTATAATTGGCAAGACTATGTTTCTAATCAACTTGTTTTTAAAGCATTACAATAAAGTGCACTTGTACATTAAAAGTAGAATTTTGTAACTAGCAGACACAGTAGCAGTACAATTACTTGTCTGCTGTCTGTGTAAATCCGTCTAAGGTTAAAACCACAATTGCAAATCAACAAATAATTTGTTTACATGTCTTATATTCAGTGTAATAAAATGTGACCCAAGTGACAAGAGCTTAAAATACCAGTCTAAGTCAATAAAATGGTTTACAGTATGTGTTAATGCTTTTATGATGAATTTGCAGTTTTTCTTGTCTGTAATTGTTCAGCATTACAGAATACTTGGTCTGTAGAAAATTAAAAAACAGAATTATAACAAATGAAATGTAATTTAACAGATTTGTATGCATTCAAACTACAAATATATTAAGAATTAAAAATAGATTTGTTTCTTTCAAAATTTTAGATTTGAAGAAAAACTTTATAAGGATTCATGTACATGATTAGATTACAGCTATGTTTTGTACAGAGCCATAATAGTACTATCATAGAGGTGCCTGGGGCATCTGGACACCTCTGATTTCAAATGAAAGTATATTCTTTTTTTCTGCTGAATATTGTAAAACTTGACAGAAAAATAAGGACATGATCAGATACTGTATGTAGAAAACAATTCTCATCTAGAAACATGCTTTGTAGGAAAGAACATCTTAATACATACAACATGGAACTAGTCAGAGCCTATTAGCACGTGGATGATGTGTGGTTGTGTGGCTCTATGCTAGGTAGCTGAAGGACTTACTGATGGGTCACATGGTAATTCCTAGCTCCTTTCATTTGGCCGGTGGTATACCTCTGCACAATTATCCTTCTCCTCTTCTGTTTCCCCCCCCTAACAACACAAGGTCAGAGGAAGAAGAGAAGCAAGCTACTGCCAGTGACCCAATGGCTGTCCCCTAGATGGAGTTGTCAGGCCCCTACAATTACATAATGCTGCTGTAAAATTGTATTTTCCAAACCTTATTTCCTTAGTTTTTCTTTACTTAAAGGGGTTTCTAGTTTCAGGCAAATATTGAGAGACAAATGTTATTATTTGTATAATGTATCAATTCCTCACAGTTTGTTACATCTGCTTGTTATCATTCATTCTGCTAAATTCCGGTGCATAAAATCAGTCTATGGTCATGTGGTGGACAGTCCTAGTCATGTGATGGACAGTCCATGGTCATGTGATGAACACACAGGTACACAGCTCATTATAGACACAGAAAGTAATCAGACATCTGCCTGGTAATGAGCTGTTTATCTGACTGTCTATCATATGACCATGGAAAGCATATTGGAAAATTACAGAATTTCTCATCATACAAACAATGATATTTGTCTCTCAATATTTGTCTGAAACTTGACAGCTCCTTAATATACAGTTTAGAGCAACCTGTTGTGGCAGCTCAGAAATATCACTTAAAATTTCATATGTCATTTTACCATTTATGTTGCCTACATCTATAGAGCTTTGTTTAATTTGTCACAGCCCTCAGTTATCAGAATTGTATATAATTTTATGTTATCAACAAAAATTAAGCATGGCCAAAAACCTTAGTGGTGGCGATGTATCTTCAGGGAGAACGAAAGGATCAGGCATGTTAAAATCCAACTCCCACTCATGTCCTTCTCTTCTCCTCCCCAACATCTGCAGGAGGAGAGAGAGGACAACATCATACACATTACATGGTGGGTATGGCTAACAGTTATCTATATATATGTACTGTATGTATTCACAATAATGTGTTACTATCTACGCCATCCACAAGCTTTTTTACTTTAAACATTAAACATCTGACCCAATACTGCCCTTTATCATATGTTCCCTAAGCAATTCTATATACTTTATATACCATAGATTAAGTTTTCAAGAAAATTTAAAATATGTGTATGGTCTTGCTAGGCAGTCTTTTATATGACTGTATAAGCCTGAATACATGGTGTCCTATAAGTCTTTCTGTTGTTAATAACCCCATTATAGATGTAGCACATTTTACATTTCTCTCTCAGGATGGGGGCTTATACAGTAGGGATCAGTCTGCCCTCTCTCCTATCCATTACATACTACTACTACTACTACTACTACTACTACTACTACTGGTTTTGTGTGTACTTTTGTTAGGAGTAACCATAAAATAGCAAACAAATAACTGAGAAAACCCAAGTAATCATAATATAGGAGATCCAAGGAAACTGGATTTCAAATATAGGAAATAAAACAGCTAAACAGATCCCTGACACAAAAAAGAGAAATCTATAAGTAAAGTCAGGAAAACTGCTAAGACTAAAATCCCATCAGCAATAACACAAGCAGCCAGAAGTACAGTGCCTTGCAAAAGTATTCATACCCTTTGAACTTTTTCACATTTTGTCACCTTACAAACACAAACTTTAAATGTATTTTATTGAGATTTTAAGTCATAGACCAACACAAAGTAGCAGATAATTGTGAAGTGGAACAAAAATGATACATGGTTTTCAAAATTTTAATCAAATAAAAATCTGAAAAGTGTTACATGCAAAAAGTATTCAGCCTCCTTATATCAATACTTTGTAGAGCCACCTTTCACTGCAATTACAGCTACAAGTCTTTTGGGGCATGTTTCTACCAGCTTTGCGACTGAGAATTTTGCCCATTCTTCTTTGCAAAATAGCTAATGGTCAGCCAGATTGGTTGGGGAGCGTCTGTGAACAATAATTTTCATGTCTTGCCATAGATGCTCAATTGGATTTAGGTCTGGACTTTGACTGGGCCATTCTAACATTCTTTGATCTAAACCATTCCACTGTAGCTCTGGCTGTATGTTTAGGGTCATTGCCTTGCTGGAAGTTGAATCTCCTTCTCAGTCTCAAGTCTTTTGCAGCCTCCAACAGGTTTTCTTCTAGGATTGCCCTGTATTTAGCTCCATCCATCTTCCCATCAACTTTGACCAGCTTCCCTGTCCCTGCTAAAGAAAAGCCTCCCCCCAGCATGATGCTACCACCACCATGTTTCACAGTGGGGATGGTTTGTTCAGGGTGATGAGCAGTGTTACTTTTCTGCCACACTAAGCGCTTTGCATTTAGGCCAAAAAGTTTAACTTTGGTCTCCCAGAACACCCCCCCAGGGGTGGGGGGTGCCCCCCCTTGGGCCCCCCCCCCTTTTTCTCCAACCCCCCCCCCCCAACCCCCCCACCCAGAGGTGGATGGACAGCCTTGGGGTTTGGAGTTGGAGAAAAATTTTTCCAGTTTTGGGAGGAGGAATGAAACAGTGCTCCTTGGGTGCCAGATGGGAAGATAAACCAAACCCGCAACCCCACAACCTTCTGGTGGGTTCCTTGGTCTTCATGATGCTGTTTGCTCACTATTGTTCTCTAACAAACCACTGAGGCCTTCACAGAACAAGTGTATTTATACTGAGACTAAATTACACACAGCTGAACTCTATTAGCTAATTAAGTGACTTCTGAAGGCAATTGATTGCACTGGATTTTATTTACGGGTATCAGAGTACAGGGGGCTGAATACTTTTGCACACTTTTCAGATTTTTATTTGATTAAAATTTTGAAACCCATGTATTATTTTCGTTTCAACTTCACAATTATCTGCTACTTTGTTTTGGTCTATCACTTAAAATCTCAATAAAATACATTTAGATTTGTGGTTGATAGGTGACAAAATGTGAAAAAGTTCAAGGAGTGTGAATACTTTTGCAAGGCACAGTAGATACAATAAATAAGTAGACTTTTCTTACATTTGTAAGCAGTGAGATGCTTTTAGTCCAGTGTGTAAGGGGGGGGGAAGCTGTTTCAGATGAGTGTGGATTCTGTTATGAAAATCAGGCCCGCCCCTCTACATTCACTGTGTGATGACAGAACATACCCTCCCTGTCCATTCATTGTGAACCCATCTTGTTTCACAGTGATATCTAAGGATGGAGTTTCCTAGTAACAGGGAGTGAACAGTAACTAGTGGCAGGAAATTTAGAGAGGTCTTTCAGACAGAAAACAGCAACATTTTTAAATAAAGCACATAACATTTTTGTCCAGAATCACACGCTCTATGAAATGATACTAAGTTGTCTGAAAACTTAGTTACCATTTAAAACATTCCAATCAAATATATAGCTAGATGTATGTTACTGTATGCCTGTATAATTGTATATATCTGCGATTGACTGCCATTATAAAACATGTCAATAGTTTGTTATACTAATTATATTGAAAAGCATTGTACAGTTGGGGCTGCATGGTCCTAACAAATACTGGCCTAATGCATGAAGGATGTTCTTGGTCTTAAAATCTACAAACACATCACAGCATACTGTACAGTATGTTAGAATATTTCTTTTCATACAATAATTTTGCACTGTATCACAGACCTGGTGTGAATTTAGCTTATGCTCAGCCTTTCTTATCAGATTGTCTGTAGCTGATTTTTCAGATCTTTCCTTGGTAGTAATAAAAATTATTTTTTCTGTGTTGGGAAAACTTCCTTGTACCTAACTATACGACTGTAGTGCATTACATTGCTATTTATATTGCTATTTAGGACAGTCAAGGGGACAGATCATTAGGCTTCTGAATGCGTTTATGCCTACATAATACGTATATTTAATCAATTCATCAACCCTGTTAATTTGTTCTCAAATCAGTACACGTTTGGAAGCATTCATCAATTAAGGCCATCTTTCCACAAATTTCCTTGTCATTAGCGCTCCGATACTTTATTTAGACATGGTTGTGATCAACCATGCGTCCTAAATATATTCTGAACACATTTTAGCATTCAACTGTTTTTTTTAAAAGCAGGTTTTCAATATTGCTTGATGTTAGTGGCTTCAATCATTAGCCTGAACTGCAGAAACGGAAAGGTGGTTGCAGTCATTACCACATCGGAGGTGAATAATGAATTACTTGAACTTGTCAGATGTAATAATCATGGTGCCTTTTCAGTGCAAAAATAATCCCTCTACATCCTTGAAATACAGAAGATTTTACTTTTTAGCTTGCAAGTGTGCTTTCATCAGCTTGTGTTGCCTTGGAAAGCATTTGAGACTGAACATGTTTTTAGCAAAATCATTATGTAAACATTCAATATTTAGCTACAGTTCTTGTGCAGTAGATTTATCCCTATTAATAGGAGTTTTATCGTGTTAGACATTTAATTTTAACATTTAGGTTAGTTAACCGTATTCTCGGAAAAATATGTATGTCGATTCAGACTATTTGAGCTGAAATAATATACTGTACATAATATATTGATATAATATATGCAGAACACATAATCTACCCTGAATGTTCAGCTCTTAACAATTTTTGGAGAATTTAACTTTCTAGATCCAATTACGTTGTGGTGTTAAAATATTAGTATTGTCTAAAGTGGTTGTCCCGAAATGACAATATAAAGGGATTGTACAGTTTCAGCAAATAACTGTTATTGTTTGTATATTGAAAAGTTATTCAATGTTCTGGTACTTCATGTATAAATTCCTAGAATTTTTCTAGATCTCTGCTTAGTTTGCTTCCATTGGAAAAAAATCAGTCCAAAGTCATGTGATCAGGGGCGTAACTTGAGGGGGTGCAGAGGGTGCAGTCGCACCGGGGCCCAGGAACCTTAGGGGGCCCATAAGCACTGGCATAACTATTAAGATTGCAGCTTCCATCTGGCCTATAAGCCAAGGAAACCCACAGATAACCCTAACCACACTAAGGTTCATTAAACTCTTTAGCACCTGTAACCATCACTATCAAGGGATGAGGTAGGGGGCCCCGGACAAAAGATTGCATCGGGGCCCACAAGACTTTAGTTACACCACTGCATGTGATGGACAGTCCATGGTCATGTGAATGACACACAGGTGCACAGCTCGTGGGACAGTGTTGAGAAATACAGGCAGATACTGTCAAGGCCGTAATCGACCAATAACAGATCAATCAGTCAGTCCAAATCAGTAGCATGTGTGCACGGCACTAACAAAGACACAGACAAGAATTTCCATATCACAGCCAGTTCATGCTTCGCTCTCAAGGTCTCAGCACTGCACTGGCGGATTTATTCACGTCACACATATTTGTACAGGAAAGGAAAGGAACAGGTTAATGCATAGTGTAGTACAAAGTTTCTCTGACATTCCTGAGCTGTTCATCCCCCATTGGCTCTTGATTCTGAGTACAGCTAGGTGCAGCCTCGATTCCAGCCTGAGGCGTCAGCTCTGAGGCGTGGTATGTAGAATGTCGGCGCCATCTTTGATTACATTCCTTTGTCCTTAAGCTATCAGCAATTAGTAGCAAGGAAAAATTTGTATTTGTTACATATAAAAATAGAAAAATATAGAGTACCAAAATATTGTTTCATACCAAAATATTGTCTCATGACCTGAGCCTTGACATTCCCCCCATAATACTAATTTTTTCCATTTTTCTTTCCCTACCCCTTTGAACCTGCTGATCTGTTCCAATGTGTTTCGCTCCTTTTCACCTCCTAGGTGACAACCTATCCCTTGTGGATAGGATCCCACTTAAAGGCCTTTCACATGGGAAAGTCAGATCCTAATTGTCCCTAAAAAAACTTTGTGTATTCTCGGGAGGGGAAGAGCTGCTACGTCATCATACACCTTTATTGTCTCCATATCAATTTCAGGTCCTGTCATCAGTGGGTCCATTTCTTTGTGGTTTGCAAATACTCCCTTTGTTGATTATAGTATAGGTAATTAATCCAGTCTACATTCTTATTTATGGTGGGCCAGAGGAAAATTGATTCCCAACCTGCAAGCACTTGATTGCTGACTTTAAATTCATCTGGAACCCCCCTCGGGACTATATATACACATGGGTCATATTACTTATGTTTCCTTCTTACAGATAGTACATTTCTCTACAATACACAAAATCAATTTGCACATTGCATAGAAGTATAACAGAACTATAGGTGCAGATTGGTCCAACAGTCTTTTGGGTTTCTCCTTTAACAGTTTATTGTCCCATTTGTCTTTAAGAACGTCATCCAGTGGGGGCACACCCATAACAACAAGGTTTTCCTTGTAGTTTCACAGCTGTCCTGGTTGTCAACAGGGGCTGGAAGGCACCGTCGAGTTGAGGCCCTTCGCACGTGTCTCTTTATCAGCACCCAATTTTTGGGGTTGTAGCTGATAGGTTCCTTCCACTGACTTAGGATCTGGAAGGAAGGAGAAAACTCAAAAGTGTACATTAGTCAAATGTTTTTGACAATCTATCGCATAGTCACACCATACTACACCATACTACATTTGGAACAATTGTGAAAAATACAATCCAAATACTCTAGGAGCTGAGGCCAATCCTTCTGTCAGGAGTGTACCTTACAGAAAGACAAATACAAGTGACAATATTCTCCACTTCTCTGGGAACGGTACGGATAGGGAACACTTGCTGTATTCCCACAACCTCCATTATTTCTCTCGTTACCTGTCCTGTATAGTGAGTTCCATTATCACTTTCGATGGTCTCGGGGATCCCATACCTGCACACTACTTCTTTCAGTAGTTTATCTGCAGTTCCTTTTGTGGTGGATTTCTGCACCAGAAATGCCTCAGGTCATCCTGAAGAGAGATCAATACACACAAGTATGTACTCACACCTTCTCACCTTCTGACCTACATTGTGTCTGACACATGTTATGTAGGCTTACACGTATCTGACTGCAGTGATGCTAAAACCTGCAGCTACCCATCATCTGTTCACCAGGTCACACATGGCTACTTTTGAGTGGTGCACTTCAGCTGCTTGCGCCATCCTTGAGAACAATGCTCTCGGTAACATACTCTCTTATCACTGGCCATTAGGACTTGTTCGTCCTTTTTTTCTTCCTTCTTGCAGTTTCCAAATCTTCTTTTCTTCTGGGCCATTTTGGTCCTGCAGTATTTTTAGAACCTGAAAAGAGAGCTGAGAGTTTTGGTCCAGTATGGTGATCACCTGTGTTGAAGCATGTTCCCTAGGCTTTTCTGCAGCTAGTTTGGTGGCAGCATCTGCCCACACGTTACCTCTTCTTTCTTTTGTATCAGCCTTGGTGTGTGCCTTGACTTTGATTATACCCACCTGTTCGGGTAGCAGCAAGTACTACAAAACCTACTGACTTGCCTGGACATCCTTTTAGGCTTAACATTAAACGCACAGATCGGACGATAGTCCTGTGCTAAACCAAAAGCCCATCAGGCTTACCCTCAGCCATTTTACACTGTTTCAGTGAGTACCTCTAGGAGGATTTGCTTGTTTTACCTCATGTTCAGGGACCATGGCATAGAATAATGGTGTAAAATTTACCATCCTTCCCAAATCGAGAGCCATCTATAAAATAACTCAAAATCAAGGTTCGCAAAATCAGGGTTAGCAATAGGTTCATCAAACAGTTTCTTGTGGCATAAAAACATATTGACAAATACTTGTGCCTTTCTCCCCCCCTGAACCTATTGATAACAAGTGAAAAGGGATTTTTAGTGACGTGCAGCGTGCAAAAGTGACATGAGGAGGCATAAGTAAGGCACATTGTAGTCTGAGTTGTCCAGTCATTGAGATGTGCTTAGGCTGGACCTGGGACACTCACAAGAATGAACTTATATTATAATTCAATATTACCAAAACTCAAAATCTGCATTAACAATGGTTCTTGGTCTTCTATACTTTCTAAATCTTGTTACAAATAATCTTCATGTATTTCTTTGCGTTCTGGGAAGATTACTCCCAAGGACAAAGCTAACAATCCAACAATGTGTTCTCTTTTTTTTTTCTTATCATGCACACAGCCCACACATAGCTGCGCGCTCTGCGACTGTCGACTTCTCCCACCGTAGAACTACAGAATTCAGCAGAACCTGCAATACAAAATTTTTAAAGGGCCAGGGACTTGTGTGTGTGGAGTTTTTTTTTTTTTTTCTTTTTCTTTTTTTCCACTCTACTACTTCTACACACTCCAGAATTACAAACAGTTTAATAAGGTTAGTAAATTCTCAGAATATATCAGCAGAGAGAGCAGAAGCCTTGAATAGTCGATCCCCTGTTCACATAACAAAAATTATACACAAAAAGACATTACAGCATAACAGTTATTCACTTAGTTAGCGCTGAAACACAAAAATTTGTCTCTTTTTTTTTTTCTTTAAATAAAACATTGTCACATAACAGTCTTTTGACTAAACAAGTACACATACATGTTTACAAATCTGCAAATATGGGACACGTTATTCATTTTCTAAGTCTTCAAGACAATATTTCTACAATGGGGGACAATTGGGGCATGGTTCATAACAAAGTAACACAAAATGAAACAGATTTTGCTGTCTACATCTAAAGCAGGTCTAGCCTGCTGGTCACCGTATGGTGAGGGGATTTAGACTAAAGATGGCGCCGGATCGCTAGGGCTACGCCCTTCCTCCTGCATTCCATAATCAAAACAGATACCAAATCGTTTTATGGCGGATAGTGAACTTTATACATTATAGATGTGGATATACACACTGCTGAGACAAAGAAAAGATGTGATCAGTATAATTAACATAACATAAGTTTTAACACATAACTATTGAATAAGACACGACAAAGAAGTTTCATCCCATTTTAGATAACGGTTTTCAGCACAGGAGCGGTGGGGGCAAGCTCTGGGCAGCGCCCGTGAATGGAATGTAAGATGGAGACAGTCACATATGGCATCCCTCTATTTCCCATGGATAAAACATAACCACATTGATACATAAACAAAACACAAATCAGAATATTCTCTGTAATACATGGATGATAACATTTATCTAATCCCTTTGTGCCTTGGATTCTTGCACAAAAAATTTCAACTTGGGATAAAACCCCAGCTTGTGGGTTGCTGAGGCGACGGAGGGTGAGTGGCCTTCTCCCCCTTTGTGACCTCCCATAACCACGTTGTGAAAATTCAAAACTTTTCACTGTCACCTTTTTGCTCTTTTTGTGGATACAACAGATTAAGTGACAATAACAGACAAAACAGTAAATTCACATAACATACAATACAAGACATAACCACAACATCATATGCTTGGATATCCCTGTGTACACATTGTCAATATACTTTACATAGGTTATCCCTTTTTACCAAATCATTTTCTTTTGGACAGAAACAGATATGATACAGTCATATGAAAAAGTTTGGGCACCCCTATTAATCTTAATCATTTTTAGTTCTAAATATTTTTGTGTTTGCAACAGCCATTTCAATTTGATATATCTAATAACTGATGGACACAGCAATATTTCAGGATTGAAATGAGGTTTATTGTACTAACAGAAAATGTGCAATATGCATTAAACCAAAATTTGACCGGTGCAAAAGTATGGGCACCTCAACAGAAAAGTGACATTAATATTTAGTAGATCCTCCTTTTGCAAAAATAACAGCCTCTAGTCGCTTCCTGTAGCTTTTAATCAGTTCCTGGATCCTGGATGAAGGTATTTTTGACCATTCCTCTTTACAAAACAATTCCAGTTCAGTTAAGTTTGATGGTCGCCGAGCATGGACAGCCCGCTTCAAATTATCCCACAGATGTTCAATGATATTCAGGTCTGGGGACTGGGATGGCCATTCCAGAACATTGTAATTTTTCCTCTGCATGAATGCCTGAGTAGATTTGGAGCTGTGTTTTGGATCATTGTCTTGCTGAAATATCCATCCCCGGCGTAACTTCAAATTCGTCACTGATTCTTGTACATTATTCTCAAGAATCTGCTGATACTGAGTTGAATCCATGCGATCCTCAACTTTAACAAGATTCCCGGTGCCGGCATTGGCCACACAGCCCCAAAGCATGATGGAACCTCCACCAAATTTTACAGTGGGTAGCAAGTGTTTTTCTTGGAATGCTGTGTTTTTTGGACGCCATGCATAACGCCTTTTTGTATGACCAAACAACTCAATCTTTGTTTCATCAGTCCACAGGACCTTCTTCCAAAATGAAGCTGGCTTGTCCAAATGTGCTTTTGCATACCTCAGGCGACTCTGTTTGTGGCGTGCTTTCAGAAACGGCTTCTTTCGCATCACTCTCCCATACAGCTTCTCCTTGTGCAAAGTGTGCTGTATTGTTGACCGATGCACAGTGACACCATCTGCAGCAAGATGATGCTGCAGCTCTTTGGAGGTGGTCTGTGGATTGTCCTTGACTGTTCTCACCATTCTTCTTCTCTGCCTTTCTGATATTTTTCTTGGCCTGCCACTTCTGGGCTTAACAAGAACTGTCCCTGTGGTCTTCCATTTCCTTACTATGTTCCTCACAGTGGAAACTGACAGGTTAAATCTCTGAGACAACTTTTTGTATCCTTCCCCTGAACAACTATGTTGAACAATCTTTGTTTTCAGATCATTTGAGAGTTGTTTTGAGGAGCCCATGATGCCACTCTTCAGAGGAGATTCAAATAGGAGAACAACTTGCAATTGGCCACCTTAAATACCTTTTCTCATGATTGGATACACCTGGCTATGAAGTTCAAAGCTCAGTGAGGTTACAAAACCAATTTTGTGCTTCAGTAAGTCAGTAAAAAGTAGTTAGGAGTATTCAAATCAATAAAATGATAAGGGTACCCAAATTTTTGCACCGGTCAAATTTTGGTTTAATGCATATTGCACATTTTCTGTTAGTACAATAAACCTCATTTCAATCCTGAAATATTACTGTGTCCATCAGTTATTAGATATATCAAATTGAAATGGCTGTTGCAAACACCCAAATATTTAGAACTAAAAATGATTAAGATTAATAGGGGTGCCCAAACTTTTTCATATGACTGTACATAGACTGTAGACTCTGGTGGTGGCACAAAGCCAAGTTTCGACTCCTCTGCGTTCTCCAGAACCTGGTAGTCTAAATCAAATAAAACAACCTTGAAGCTCTTGGCGTCAGTCAATGCTTTGATTGTTCTCTGCAGGAATACAGGAATATAGAAACACAATTCAAGCAGATAGCAGTTAATACTGACACCAAAATTACAGATTAATATTTTTGTGCAATTTTTGGATATGTTTATGGCAAACCCCACTCTTGTAATTACCACATGTGTGCAGAACCCATGAGCTATACTTGAGGTTACCTTAAGGGAAATTTACCAGACTTTAAAATTTTCTTTACTAGATTCCAACCAGAGGTTGAATGTATAATCCTCTAAACATCATACTAGTGGTATACACTGAGGTCTTTTATAGCTGAACTTATCACTGGTTTTAGCACATCAGGTTTCAGGTAACCAAACAGCATTTCAGCATCCTCATCTCCTCCTTCACCTCTCACTTCTGCGTACCCTACATTCTGTAGAGCCCTTGCGACTCTGTAATGAGCTTGCGCGGCTTCTAACAAGCCCTTGTCTTCCAACCGGCCTCTCCCTGTAGTTAACTGATCTTTCCACAGGCTGGGCTGCAATCTACCATTGGACGGCAATCCGGCTAGCTTATACAGGCGGCTTGCATCCTTCACATGCTTCTTTCCTTCCCTTGTTCTGACCAGTTCTATCACCGTCTGTGCCCCGGGGGGCAAAGTATGCTTACGTTTGAAATGCCGTAACATGATCACTCCAGAAATACAACACTGGCTCAGCTGCTCACCAGTGCTAGACTCACAGTCAATAGTCCAAGATCCACCTTTCCGGTTCCAGGATCTTGGCTTCAGGTCCCCAACCTCAGACTGTAGCTCTACGCGTATTTCTAACCCTCTCCAACAATTCCAGGTCTCTAATAAACCACTGGGATCTTAAGGATCCTACGGAGAGTGTAATTCCAGGCTTCTAATAAACCACTGGGATCTTAAGGATCCTATGGACACCTGTCCTAGCTCCTTTCTCGGACGTGACAGCCGATGTCCCAGCAATATGTTACGGCATCAGACACAACACCTTTCCAAACTAAGCAGACGGCTTCCAACTATCTCACTTCACTTTAGACCATCTCAACTTCCTGGTTCCTTTCTGACATTCACAACCTCTGACTGATTGAGCCTCACAGGGACAAAAATGTCAGTGCTGCAGTTCTGAACCACCAGAGGAGAACACCAGACGTCCGTCCCTTCCGGACTGGGCACCTGACCCGTCGTAACCACCAAACCTACTAACCGTCACCTCCCGATTCACAGGCAAGTAAACACATATATGATATGAGTAGACTTACCGTGATCAGTTGAGGTTCCGGACCCTCCTCGGAAAATGGCGGGGTTCAATAGGGGGGTTTGTGCGGGTCAGCACACCCTCTCTGGTCTCATGGTGGCCCCCACGTTGGAATCGCCAATTGTCAAGGCCGTAATCGACCAATAACAGATCAATCAGTCAGTCCAAATCAGTAGCATGTGTGCACGGCACTAACAAAGACACAGACAAGAATTTCCGTATCACAGCCAGTTCATGCTTCGCTCTCAAGGTCTCAGCACTGCACTGGCGGATTTATTCACGTCACACATATTTGTACAGGAAAGGAAAGGAACAGGTTAATGCATAGTGTAGTACAAAGTTTCTCTGACATTCCTGAGCTGTCATCCCCCATTGGCTCTTGATTCTGAGTACAGCTAGGTGCAGCCTCGATTCCATCCTGAGGCGTCAGCTCTGAGGCGTGGTATGTAGAATGTCGGCGCCATCTTTGATTACATTCCTTTGTCCTTAAGCTATCAGCAATTAGTAGCAAGGAAAAATTAGTATTTGTTACATATAAAAATAGAAAAATATAAAGTACCAAAATATTGTTTCATACCAAAATATTGTCTCATGACCTGAGCCTTGACAATACTTATCAATTATATAGTACCATCATGGAGGTGTCTCATTGGCTCCAAATTTATTCTGCAGCAAGAAAATGGACCTAAACATACAGCCAATGTCATTAAGAATGGTCTTCAGTGTAAAGAAGACCAAGGAAATCTGGAAGTGATGATAAGAACCTCATGGAGCCCTGATAGCAACATCATGAAGACACAGAAGGATTCGAGCAAGCCCACACACCTAGAAGGTCTGTGGTCAGTTCTTTAAGATGTCTAGAACAACCTCCCTGCTGAGTTCCTTCAAATACTCTCTGCAAGTGTACCTAGGAGCACTGATACTGTTTTGAAAGCAAATACAGTATTTATCTGATTTAGATTTTTCTTTTGTTCATTCACGTTGCATTTTGCTAACTGACAAAAATAACCTGCTAACACTTCTATTTTGGAATGCATTCCTACTTTGCAGCATTTTTCCACACAAGCCTAAAACATTTTCACATTTCTCACTTTTTAGATAAGGTATATACTACCGTTCAAAAGTTTAGAGTCACTTAGAAATTTCCTTATTTTTGAAAGAAAAGCACAGTTTGTTTCAATGAAGATAACATTAAATGAATCAGAAATACACTCTATTAATGTGGTAAATGACTATTCTAGCTGCAAACGTCTGGTTTTTAATGCAATATCTACATAGGTGTATAGAGGATAGAGGCCCATTTCCAGCAACCATCACTCCAGTGTTCTAATGGTACATTCAGAGACGTAGCTAGCGGGGGGGGGGGGGGGGGCAGAGGGGGTGGCTGCCCCGGACCCACTTTATTTCTAACTGGATCGGTGTCTGCAGACACCGATCTAGTTAAAACGTATTCTGCAACTTCACAGTATTGTAAACAGCAAGCTACATGAGGCTTGCGGTTTACAAGTCCCCGAGACCACAGACCGATGTCTTCTTCTCACACAGGCGGCGCGACGACGTCACAACATCGCGCCGCCTGCACTTCAGACACAGACGTCCTGTGCGTGGACAGGGAGGAAGCGGCGGCAGCGGTTCCATTCATCAGCATCGCAGGTAGTTGAGTATGACTTTTTTTTTTCTTTTTTTTTAGCACAGTTGTGGGTATATTAATAGTATAAGGGGTGGTTAGGAGGGGGAAATATAACAATAAAGGGAGGATTCATTAGGGGGCATTATGACGATGGGGGGGTCATTTATATAAGGGTTATTACAGGGTATTATTTGTATAAGGAACCATTAGGGGGCATCATTTATGTTAGGAGACATTATGAACATAAGGGGTTGGTCATTGATATAAGGGGTCATTAGAGGTGCAGTATTTATGTCGGGCAATCAGGGGCATAGTATGAGAGTCAATTAATTTAATGAAAGTGGCACTTGGGCTTTATTAAGACTAATGCCCCATGTACTGGGCTGCAGCAAAAAAAGTGCTGCAGGAAAAACCATGGCGGTAACATTGTGGTTTTTCCCGCAGCGCTTTTCACAGACAGTCCACAGAGGTTTTCACTGTGGACTTTCTGTTTTCAATACACCTATATGGAAACCACCAGTGTTTCCATAGATATATTTGACATGCCGCAACGGTTTTGGAAATCGCAGCGCGTCTGCTGCACATATTTTTCCACAATGTGTGGATGGGATTTGCTAGAATGCCACATTTTTTTTTCTGTGGGTTTTTCACCACATGGGGCCCCATCCCATCCCCACTTTGCAGCAAAATACACGCAGCGGATATGCTGCGATTTCCAAAACATTTGCAGTTTTGGAAATCACAGCAGGTCAATTATACCTATGGAAACGCCAGCGGTTTCCCTATAGATATAATTGAAGCAGAAAGTTCACAGAGGAAACCTCTGCAAACATTCTGTGCAAAGTGCTGCAGGAAGAACCGCGATACTGTTTTTTTGCTGCGGGACGCCACATGGGGCCTAAGCTTTAAGGTGTTTTCCAGCTCATTTTTATTGATGATCTATCCTCAGAATAAATCATCAATAAGAGATAAGTGAATCCCCTCTGATCAGCTGTATGAAGGGGCTATGGCGCCTGTTTATATCATACGCTGTCTGTTTATAGTGACCGTGTGATGTCATTCCAGCCTTGTCACATAGATGTGTATAGGACGAGGCTGTAGTTACATTACATGGCTGCTATGAGATGAATGACACTATGTAAACAGAGGTGTCACGACGCTTACACAGGTACCACAGTTCATTCAAACAGCTGATCCTCGGGGTCTCGGGTATTGGAACCCCAATAATTTTTTTTCTCTTGTTTTTTTTTTTTTTTTTAATTAGGAAACACCTGGGGCATTAGTAAGGGGAACTATTTATTTGCACAGGGAAGTTATTAATTTAAAGATGCACTAGGGGGTATTATTCATTATGGGGGGTATATTGTATATTTTATAATTGGGGAAGCAGCAGGATGGGGGCTTTGTGTAGGTGAGGACAATCTGGGCCAGGTGACTGGAAAAGTAAGGAGCCAAAGATGTCTGTGTTGCAAACTTTATAGAGACTGGAAGAAGTGGTCTTCGCCGTCCAGATAAAAGAGACGGGGAATGTGAACAATTAGTCAGAGACGTCACCGGTAAGTCATTAAATGCTACTGTATTCACCTAAATCATCTGCAGAGCCCTGTGTAGAGCCACTATATACCACTATACGCTCACCATATACTCATAGTATCGGTATACGAACATGTCCAAGTTGGGAGCCCAGTGCTGATACTTTGGTGGTCTTCACTGGTCTTTGCATTGTAGCATCAATGAGATACCCATACCAACCTATGAATACTGCAGGTACTTATTGACCAGAACTGTGATGCCAGTCAATAAAACATGTGACCACTAGGTTCAGTCATTGGTTGCAGTGGTAACATTCTTGTAGAGCATGTCATTGCTGCTGTCATGTAAACAAAGAACAATGTGGGATACAGGAATATTGACACTGGAGCAGTGGGAGCAGATTAGTAATGTTCTTAATGACTTTTCTATTCTTGAATCAACCCTCTTAGTATGTGTTTCATGAATGTTTAGATTTGGTGCAATTTGCATCAAATTTTAATATTCATTTATATTAATTTCTATTATTATGGATTAAGTGTTATTGTGTTAGATAATAAGGTAAACAGAAGGAGATATTTGTTTTTACTAATGTAGTGGAACATATACTATGAATCTGCCAAATTTGTCAGTGCAGTCATAAATGGCAATGTTATCCCTAAGTATTCTTGTTCTGTTTTCCAATTACCACTGTTTACTACAATTTCAGAAGACGTGAAGGAGACAGAACAGGAAATTAATGTTGCAGAAAATGGATGCTGAAAATGCAGGTAGATTTGTTTTACTATGGATAGGATGGAATATAATACAACTTAAGTTTATGATAAAGGAACATCAACTCATATTTGTCTACTTACCATAATAATATTCCATTCTGTGCAAAATGTACTTTATTTCTAACACCCAATAGCCTGCTGGGGCAGAATAACAAAAGCTTTTTCTTTTCTCCACAAATATTTATGATTGATGACCATTTGTTAACAGGTCTGATCACTTTTTAGATAAAAAAAAAAAAAAAGCCATATCACATAGTACATGAACCATGCCTTACATTTATACTAATGCTACCTTCAAGATTAAATCACCTATCACTGAAAAGTGCAGAAAACCTATTTAAAATTAACATTCCTTATAAATACCATTAAAGTCAGCACATGCATAGACAAAATCACCACTAAGGCCCTGTTCACACAGTGGAATCCATCACAAAAAGAGAGGCAGATTCCGCCCTGAATCTGCCTACCATTGTTTTCAATGGGAGGCAGAAATCGAGCAAGACAGTAAAAAAAAATATGCATCCTGCTTGATCTTGTCACAGATTTCGGCAACTACCCCTTTAAAAAGGCAACTGCCTTAACCCAGTGTCATTATGTCAGTGTGCCCCATGTGACTGCTGAGACCCAATCACAGACCTCAGTTGTGTATGACACTACGCTGGGGAACTTTTGGATTCGATGAGGATTCTCAGGAGAGTTGAGTATGACTATTGTACATTTCTGAACTGCTCTGCATCAGTCAATATGGCCATGTTGTCTATGTAACACTACTGCTACTTATGTTTATCTGATACTTAATAAAAAAGAAAAGAAAAAAAAAACAACTGATGGCAATTCTCTAGATGAGGGGTCTCAAACACGTGGTCACTAAGCCTGTAATCTGCGACACGTGGCATTCTCCGCAGTTCTGCAGCTGATTTGGCCGAACTGGTGAGAAAAGAGCCCCTGACCTGGTTCTAAAGTTTCCAGAGCTTGTAGCCTGCAAGCTTATCTATATAACCACCTTTCTGCTCCCTGACACCTTCTGCTCTATTCCCCTGCTCCAGGTGCACTGCTGTGACATATGTGCACCTGGATCAGGGGAAGGAAGAGGTAAGTACTAGCTGGGGGCCACTGGTGGGGAAACAGTAAACTATGTGGGACTATTGCTGGGGGGAGTGGGGGAGGGACATTAAACTATATGAGGCCACTGCTAGTGGGAACATTAAATTATATGGGGACATTAAACTGTACAGGGCCACTGCTTAGGGACATTAAACTGTATGGGGCCACTGCTGGAGTTATTTAACACTAAATTTATATTGTATAGAATTTGGAAGGAATGTGGTCCATCAAACCTTTTCTATGTGTGGCCCATTTGCCTGACCGAGTTTGAGACCCCCTGCTTTAGGTACTGTATATTGATTTTATAGGTAACTTAAATATTAACTCTTCATACTTTTGATAAAGTATGATTATTTTGGTTAATATTACATCCTTAGGAGCTCTGTTCAATACAGAATGCACAGTATGATGCAGGGGCAAAGATACTGCCTGTGCAGGTGGTTTAGCTGAAAAGGTACCCCAAAGAGAGGAAGGTCCATCCAGGTATGTAACACTCTGTCCAATGAGAGTCTCCATCTTCAGACTCATGTAAGCTCTCATAAACCTATAAGCACTTCTACCAGTCTGACTAAAGGAAGAAATCATTGGTACAAAATGACTATCGAATGGTGTTCATGGCTGCTGGCTTAAGTCACTGCTCATTGCTTCGCCGAGTCTGGCCTGGTGTCTGATTAATTTAAGTGTCTGGTCTGGACTTTGGATTAATTTAGAGGTGCGATGTCTGATTAATTTTAGAATTTGGCCTGGTGTCAGATTAATTTAGACATTGAGTCTGGAAACTGATTTAATTTAGAAGTCTGGTCTGGGGACCTATTAATTTTTGGTGTCTGTTCTTGGGTCTGTTGTATCAAAGGTTTGGTGTATAAATTTATTTAGGAAATTGTATTCATTTTGATGTCTGTTCCAAGATTTGAATTGATTTCACTACTATTTGGCATTATTATTTCAGAAGTATACATGGCCTTATGTTAGTGAAGCACCCTTGACAACATCCTTTGTATCCCTCACTTACCATTTTTTACAACTTCAGTGATGCCTCACCATTAATGAAAATGAAAAAATGGATTGATGTCCAAGTTATGTCGGTTAAAAGCAGATCAGTGGGTTGGGTCAAAAAAAGACCAGTTTGACCATCTGTTTTTTTAAAGGTTTGTTAAAAATAGATACAAAACAGATGACACTCACCTGTCAAAAATGTAAAAAGAATATTGAATGTATCTGTTTTTCCCGGCACACGATTATGTGAATATAGCCCAAAGCTGGTACCGGCTTTAGTTTTTCTTTTTATTAGTTTTGAATTCTCTCCTCAATGTATATAGTACAGATAATAAGATTAGTTGGGCAGATCACAATATAATTTACTAATGAATGGTTATGGCTACTCATACTATACTTTTCTTTGTAAATTTGATCTGACCATAATCTCTTGTTTTATTGTAAATTCTGCCTTCCTATACTGTATATGTTATTTATGTTGGAGAATTAAGTTCATGCATATAGTGGAGTGGAAAGCTTTGCCACACAGCTTGAGCCAGTTGCAGGGGAAATATGAAACATTTAGCTTAAAGTACTTATTTCCTGTCAGCAATTAGTACACATTAGGATAATAGGCCCCACTGTTTGGACTATCCATTTCAATGCTTTGCCTGCTGCCTGTCAGATTTAGTGACAGACATTCAACACTTGTAGGTCATAGGTTCACTAAAAAGTAATTAACAGCAATCTTTATGATACATAGGGGACGTGATCTCTTTAGCCAGTGTTCTCAGAAATCATGTTTACACAGGCAGGCTCATTCTCCGAAAGCTTCACATTCAATAGCTAATACAATTTAGCAAGAACATTCTATTAGGATAATCAAATGTGATAGCAAAAACACAATTTTTGTAGAATAAAAAGTAGATACTTATACTGGAAATATAGAAAATTAAATCTCCTCAGTGACAAAACCCTTCAAAAATATTGCTGTGTGCGCAATAATAATAACATTGACAATGCAATTTAAAGTGGACATGTGCAAGTTCTGTATAGATGTTTAGACGTGAGTCCTTAAAACAATTTGCTTCTGTGGGCGCAAGGAATTTCGTGAGACACTGCAGCTAAACCACTCAGTACACGCTATTTGAAGGCATAGGCTTAGCAGATTTATGAGCTTTTTAACATAATTTTTTGTTGGTATATTTAACAGAATATAAGAGAATCAATGCTGACTTTTGTAGACAAATTCAACAAATATTACATTTGTAAAGATAGATCTAAGCTCTGGGGCATGAGTTTGCAAGGAGTAACCAAATGTGCACTTACTATCTAAAGTCTCAGGCTGATGGTAACAGTCACTTATAGCGCTCATCTGTCTCTCTACATGAGATTCTTTAACAAAGCTCATACCCTCTTTAATTTACTTGCAATACCATTGTGCCAAAGTGGTTTATAAACTTACTTTCCATTTTCTCAGATTTTTGGTAAGAAATCATAACTGTTTAGCAGGATGTGATGAAATTATTTTTCAGCTGCTAATGTAAAAAAGGTTTTCAGGGATCTGAATATTGATGGCCTATTGCTAGAATAGAACATCAGTGTTAGCCACTCCATTGCTGATATTAGACAATTTACTATACCTGATGATGCATGGTATTACAGATGTGCCCCATACAAATGAATAGGATGAAGATGAAATACTCTGTAGTACCAAACATTGCCCATGGGCAGGATTGGAGCGTTTTCTTGGAAAAAATAGTCTTGGTTTTCTATTTTCATTTAAATCTAATACAGTCTTTATGAAATTAAACTTCAATGGTGTTATTGGGTGTTCAGAATTTTAGAAATATTTACATGTAAGCTTTATTTACAATATTGTAGAGTTTTATTGGTTCTCATTATACACACTACTATGATGCTACTAAATACATAATAATACATTATAAGCAATAATTATAGTCTGGCACATGGCTCATAAATTTCCTCAAATACTCTGTGGTGAAAAAAATATTACAATGAGTCAGCAACACAAAAAGACTTTCACAACTTGATGCATTATTAAGTCTCGTTTGACAGTTTGTATGCAAGGAGTCAATTAGGAAACCCACATTCCTTCCTCTCTGCCCATATAATCTGTTACAAATAAACCAAGGTTTTGTTGACAGGAAGTAAGTTAAGAAGTTTCAGAAGCAATAGCTAAATATATCTCAGCAGTAAAACTAGTTTTCTTTTCACAATTGGCTACCAAAAAGAATTAATAAAAAAAACCTTCTCAGACAGATTTGAAGATAAATTTTCCTAAAAAAAGTACCATCCTATCAAACTTGGGCTTCAGCATTAAAGGGTTGAGCAGGACTCGAAACCAAGGTTACTTTCTTCTCCTCATGAAGTGACATCATGTCCATTGCTTACAGGGCCACATCTCGGTCCCATTAACTCTTTCATGCATAATCACGTAAATTTACGTGATTATGTGGGAAGGGATGTATGGAGAGGGCTCAGCGGATGCCAGCTGTATAATAGCAGCTGTTAACACTTTAGATGTTGCGGATAAACGAGATTGTGGCATCTAAAGTGCACAGGCGCCATGGGTGCCACCATCTTTGACAGATCACCGCCCTCTGGAATATCATTGGACTGCAGCGATCAGTTGCTATGACAGCTGGGAGCCTATTGAAGGCTCTCAGGCTTCTCATTACATCAGTTCTAATAGAATTGAATGGATTTTACTATTCATTGCAATATATTAGTATTGCAGTGAATAGTATGAGCGATCAGACCCCCTAGGGTTCAAGGTCCCTAGGGAGTCTCAGATTAACAGTAAAAGAAAAAAATAAAAGTTTTTAAAAGTATAAAGAAACACAAAAAATATAAAAGTTGAAATCACCCACTTTCCCTAGATCACATATAAAAATAAATAAACAATAATAAACATAAACAATTTAGGTATCCCCATGCTCAAGCATGCCCGAACTATTAAAATATATATAATATTTATCCCATACGGTGAACAGTGTAATGGGGAAAAAAATCTAAATTGCCAAATGGCTATTTTTTCAACACTTTGCCTCCTATAAAAAATGGAATAAAAAGAGATCAAAACATCAGAACTTCCCGAAAATTGTATCAATAAAACACCATCTTGTCCCGCATAAAAATATGCCATTCCCAGTTTTATGCACATAAATATAAAAAAGTTACAGGTGTCACAACATGGCGACACAATTTTTTTTTTCTATTTTAAAAAGTTTTACATTTTTTAAAAGGCATCAAAACATTACAAATACTATATAAATTTGGTATTGCCACGATCATACTGACCCACAGTCATTTTTATCACATAGTGAATGCCGTAAAAATTAAACCTATAAGAGATTGGTGAAAATGCATTTTTTTCCAATTCTACCTCATTCAGAATTTTTTTCCAACTTCCCAGTGTGTTGCATAGTATATTAAATGATGCCATTACAAAGTACAATTTGTCCTGCAAACAATAAGCCATCATGTGACATAGAATGGGGAGAGGGAAAAATGGAAATGCAAAAATTGTCTGAGCCTTGAAAGGGTTAAAATTAATGAGACTGAACTGCTGTACTGGGTCTCCACTATTTTACAGAGCAGAAATCTGTCTGTAAGCAGAAACATTATGATTGCGGGAATTATGCCTTTATTTGTGACCTTTTTACCCCCTCTCGTCTGATCCCAGCTTTCTGGTGCCTGCACAGCTTCTACACAATATTGTGGGAGTTGTCCAATTGCTATGAAAGCTTGGAGCAGGCTTAGACTGGCCCAATGGGATATTGGTGATTCCTCCAGTGGGTCCTGTACCTTTAAGGAGCCCTATCAGACCCATGCTGCTTTTTTAATAGGCTCACATTACATCAGTGCGCCCAGAGCTGGGAGACAGAGCAGGACTGGGGACCATACAGTGTCCTCTTTACTAGTCCCCCCATATAGCGGCCCTTTCACTGGTCCCCCATACTGGTCCTCCCATGGGGAGCATTGATGGGTTTACTGCATGAGGGTCCAGTAATTGTGTCATTATATTGTATGGGGCCCAAAATCCTGTAGGGGGACATTAGTGTGTGGGACATTAGTGGGATATATTAAAGGGGTTTCCATGAATTGGAGAGACCCCTGTGGCAGCTGGGGAGGTGTAAAATTTTAAAAAAGCATACTCACCTGTCCCTCATGCTGCATTGTCTGCCGCCAGTATCCGGTCTCATGGCAGTGCCTTCTTGCCGTTCTGTCCCTCATGTCACTCCTGAGAGCAATCAGTGACTTCAGGGGCTGCTGCACAGGGACTGGTGACATCACTCACATATGTCACTGATTCCTTACCAGCAATCGCTAAGGCAACTAGATGGTCTCCGCAGTCCCATAAGGTACAGGATGGCAAGAAGGCGTCGGCATGAGACTTAATGGACACTGGCGGCAGATACCTCCTTCACCTACCACATGGATTGCCCCTTAAAGAGTTTATAATTTTTGTAATATTGATGACCTATCCTTAAGAGAGGCCATCAATATTACATCTGTGTGGGTCTGACAGACAGAACCCCTACAGATCAGCTTTTCTGGGATAGCATGGCTGCCAGTAAAGTTAACAATACCAGGAGCTACTCTGCTCACTCGATGTACAATGTGTAGAAGTGGGTTTAGGTGCTGCAGTGTTGCATGTTGTATGGCGGGAGAACAGCGCGGTTCCTGACATTTTACTAACTGTAGCTGAACTGTCTCTGTACAGCTGATCTGCAGAAGTCCTAGCTGTCAGACCCCTACAGATGTACTATTGATGGCTTCTCCTAAGGATTAGAAACATGAATAACCCATTTAATATACAGGAGCATAATGTTTGTTATAGAGACAGGGAACAATTTGGGTGAAAAGAGGCATTGTAGAGACCAGGAAAAGTGTGCGTTATACCGGGACCAGTAAAGGGCTGATCAGTGGGTACAGCTCTGTTTTGGACTTCTGCTGCAGTTAGCTAGAGGACCGGAAAATGAAGAGGAATCTGAGGCAACGCAATTCCTCTCTATTTCTATCTGAACAGGCCCTTATTCTTCCCTGACCCTCTGATATTCACAACCACCAGCAGCAGAGTTGTAATTTTAATTTTGCCAACCACTGTATCATTATGCTGCAGTGATAGGTGCAGTCAATACAGACTGCAACACGTCTGAGTGATATAGAAAATATAAGGACTGGTTTATCTAGAACATTATTTTCCACCTGCCATAGTATGCATCTAATTTATAATAAAGCACACACCTCGCCATAAACAGAACACCGCACCAAAACAGACCTCCATGCCAACTCCTTGCTTGCATGAATTCTGGTGTCATTTATACTAGAAAACTGGTGTAAGTGATAATAAATCTGATGGGGCCAGGAAAACGGAATGAGGTTTTTTTTTATTTTTAATGGCTTGTATGCCAGTAGCAGTAGGGTGGGCCCATAGAATTAATTCCACTGGTGGGCCCGTGACATTCCAGTCTGACAGTGGCTTGGAGCCTTTTGAAGGCTCCCAGTCATGCTATAGTAATATAACTATTGAGGCTTGTATCATTAGTTATCTAGGGATTTTATCAAATACTACAATACAGTATTGCAGTCTATGGTATAAGTGAACTAATGATTGCAGCTTCAAGCCTTCCATTGGGGGCAGGGGCGAAAAAAGGTTGAAAAATTTAAAGGGAACCTGTTAGGACAATTTGGGACACTAAACCACTGATAGGTCCTTATGGACCAGGGAATTAGTGTCCCAAATCGCCCTGTTAAAGCATAATCCATGGCCATATTAAAAGTAAAAAAGCTTTATATTTATCTAGAGATTAGTCCAATTAATCTCATCTGTTTCATCTCTGGTGCTCCCAGCCAGTGGCGTAACTAGGAATGGCTGGGCCCCAAGGCAAACATTTGACATGGCCCCCCCCCCGAACCGGTTACAGGTCCCCAAACAGTAAAATATGCTCAGCAGAGGCCCCAGATAGTATTATATGCTCAACAGTGGCCCCCACACAGCATTATATGCTCCACAGTGGCCCCCATACAGCATTATATGCTCTACATTTCTCCCCCCCACACACAGTATATTATGCTACCCACAGTGACCCCACACAGTATAATATGCTCTACACAGTGGTCCCCCACCCAGTATTATATTCTCCCTACAGTGGCCCCTACTCATTTAGGAAAAGGTATTTTATAATTGGAGTTACACTTTAAGTGTAGCTCCCATGAAGAATAAAAGTTTTCACACTCTTAGATTCCAATGTACAGTACTTAAGTGAAGTATTTTTATTGAAAGCTTAGCTGTTTGTGCTGCAGATCTCTTCTCCTTGATAATTTATTAATTGTATTAATTTATTGACAAGAACATGTTGTCAGTCTGCCATGTTACAGGTACTGTACAATAAAGCTGCAGCCTTGTTTTGGTCACTCAGTCTACAAGCCTATTGGCTTGTATTAAATTTGCCACCTGTCACCTCTCTCACATTACAAAGAAAAAAAGAGAGAGAAAGAGAAAGAGAGGATTGCCTTCTTGATTCATTGCTGATGCTGCTGTGATCACAGGACTTTATTGGCCGGCAATTCTCTCACCAGACACACAGGCAGCTTGTTTGCGTAAGATATTCAAGTTATTCAGGATAGCTCTAACTTTCTTTCAGTAAGGAGGAAGCAAAGTTCTGCATTTCCTTTCCTTCTATATTAAACTAAATAAAGTGTACAGCCTGTTGGAAATAAAGCTACCAACAGCATAGCATGTTCATTTTCAAGTCTTTATTAAAAACATGAATTTACACAGAGGTGCATATGCTTAAAGGTTTTTATATGGATCACTAGAATTGCACTTTAAGGAAAAAAAATTATACTTTTCTAACAAAAACATATATTTCTGTAAATCTATACTGACAATTTTCTTTAAATAGTAAAACTAACAATCCTGCTTAAAAGCTTCACATTAATTTCTGCTCATTTACATTTGCTTGGAAAAATGCTTAATTCTTTGTTCTACTTTTCAATGTTTTCCTTCTTTCACAACATGAAAAATTGCACCAGCCATTGTAAAACAATTGTAAAGATATTTTAGTTGTTTTTTATTGTCTAATTGAAAGCAAATATCTTTTGGCTATAGCCACTTTCAATGGCCCTTTATAGGCTGCCAAATTAGTTTAGTAAGATTTATTAGGTTTTCTTTCCAAAGAAAACAAAATGCAATAGCATTGTGACAAATTGGGCATAGAATAAGTGGTTTAGAAAGTTTATTTAAGCATTTCTCAGATTTCTGGTTACAAATCACAACTGTTTAGCTGGATCTTATAAAATGACTTACCAGCTGCTAATGTTGATTTGTAGGGAGAACAGAGCCATCACCTATAGGATATAATTAAAATACCTTCACTGGTTTTCTGTTTTAGAAATTAATTGAATTTCCACTTGACTGTGGGAGTTTATTATTACCATCAGGTAGCATATGGAATTTTACTTAGAATTAGGTGACTTTAAAAAAAACAAATATTAAACATTTCACAGAACATTCCTCCACTGAAATGTTTGTGAAAAGTCGATTTCTTAAAGTGCATTACCACTTGGAAAAATAAAGAGCACTGTGACTTTTCTTTACATGAGTTTTGCAAATAAGGTCTCCTTCATATGAGAGAAGACTGTAAAGATGGGTATTACTGGTTTGACTGTTATCACTTATCATGTTTCAGGAGTCTTTAATGGGTTGGACATTGATTTACAGGATAGATAGAGGTAGAGAGACAGTTCTCTTGACAACTAAATTGCATAGTTTTATGAATACCCCAGGGAACATTACCTGTGAGACTCAACAAACCAACTGTAGCCTTGACTCTAAATACAATTAGTACAAGGAATTAGCTAGACCTTATAAGTAGAAATTTTGGGCAGTTTCCTCCAGCCTTTTTACATGCCAAAAATTTAAGCCGAATACCAAACAAGTGTTTGTGTTCAGTGTTTTGCTACCTAAATTCTCACTGTATCACAGCTATAGTTGTAAGTAGTAAAGAATTTATAGGATCCCCCAGTGGGAAGTATGTATAGAGCTTATTTTCTAATAGTAGTGCTACTGTATTCCATTTGTCCATTTGTTTTGTATTGTCCCTGTTGGCCTAGCAGACTTCTTAGCTTTTGTTATTCACTTGTTTTAGATCTTTTTTTTCTAATTCTTGTCTGTTTTTCAGCTCTTTTCAATGTTGCCTTTTCAACATTAACAAAAACATATGCAGTTGTTCTGATCTATTAAATAAACAACTACAGAAACTTGATAAAAATTTGATGGTCCATTGTACATTGAGGGGGAGGTGGGGAACAAATTATAATAAATCATCACACATCCATAAAAGGTATTATACCATACTATAATAGAGATATTGGGGCAGATTTATTAAGACTGGTGTTTTGTTTTGGCCCTGACAAGCATAGGGCACGGCAGATTTATAAAGATGCTTCGGCATTGCCATAAATAAGTCGCATGTCTCTTATGTGAGTTATAATAAATATGTCTGGCTTCCATGCCCTGCCCACATTGACACAATGTAGTGAGCAACGCACTGAGGTTGTGCCACACCTTTGGTGCAAGAAAGGGCCTTGCACCACATGTGCACCACAATATCATCCCTCTACGCAAGAAAACTGTTGTAGAGAGATTGTTAAATTCCCCCCATTATGTTATTAACCTATGAAATGGAAGCAATAATGCCAATGTGAGCATACCCTTATTCGGAGCTCAGTGATTTTACATTTTATGACAATTTGGAGGGATTAATCTCAATGGTGGCAGACTCCTGGACCCGACAGCAGTGGTTGTGGTACTGGGCGCAGGAGAGATAGCGTTCAGACGGTGCCAATTCAAAACAAAATGGCTTTTATTCAGCTTAGGAAACATACACAAAATAACAAACGACCTAGGCCACACACAGGCCCTAACTCACGGCTTGCTCCCTGACTGATCTCTGGGGCAACTAGCAGCCTGGCTCCGTAAGTTCTCTCAGGACCCCAGCCCTCTGGGAACAGACCACCTTGTCTGTCTTTGGCTGGGTCCACGACTTCCTGCTTCCTGCAGGTTTCCCCCAGCCCTCTGGAGTTACGCCCCACCCATAGGTGTGGCTGAGTGCCTTTTCAGGCCTGGCCCTGGGTCGCTCAATAGCGCCCTCTGGGTTCACACACTCACAATTTTTACAGCATTATGGGCTTATATGAGTGATGCTACAACTTATATCACATATCATATTGGTTTTACCAACTATGTTTTTTTGTGGATATTTGATATAATAAAAAAACACTGTCAGACAAATGGCTTGACAAGAAGATTAATACTTCTGCTCAAATATGAAGAATCATCAATAATGTGCATTGGTAGTAAATTCAGTTTGTACTTTTCTTATCGGCTTTCTTCTTATCATGAAAAAAATCTGTACAATTTCAATGAAATAGTTCAATAAAAGAAGCAGAGGTTACATGTTTTTGTTTATATTTGTAATCCCCAAAACCTTTAATTTACTTTGAAAGCTGAAAGAACGTCTTATCATTAAGAACAGCGGGATCATAAATCAACAATATCACACTTACACAAGATTTTCAAACATTGTATGAGTGTGATATTGCTTATGTGTCTTCATGCTGTTTTTAATAAGATGCAATAAAGGGGAACTTTTAATGTTTTAACACCTGCTGCTCAGTATTTTGCTTGTGTGATTAATAGGTGGGTAGAAAAGGACATAAACTTCTTCATCTTCAGGCACTGAAGTAACCTGATGAATAAGTGTGAGGAAATTTTCTTTGCATTTGCTAAAAAAGTTTCACATCTGTTTAATCCCATTGGAATTGTGGTTTTATTTGTAATGGAAAAGCATGTTCCATGGTTACAATAGTTATTATACTACTGGCAGCTGATACAAGAACAGAGATAAAATTAAAACTGAAATAAGGGTAAAATAATTATAATTTCAGAGATTGTTGGTTACCTGATGTGTAAGTAATAAACATGCTTAAAAGGAAAAACTTAATTTAAAGGAAAGAAAATAAAGAGAACCTATCATATTGACAGACCTACTGTAAGAAAAACAGTATGATAGTTATTAGTGACTATACCTACTAAACAGCTGTTCCCACAAAGCGTGAAACAGAAAGCACTTACTGGTTCTGTAGACTCAACCGTGGACTTCCTTTCCGTACCATGAACAGAAAAAGTCTTATGGCTAAGTCTTATGGCACGTTTCACCTTAATGGAAGAAAAATCGCTTTAGAAGACTCTTTAAGGCCGGGACCCCATGTAGCATAAACGCCACAATTTTGCCACAATGTTTTTTTCTGCTGTGCTTTACAGTACCTGCAAAGTGGATGGGATTCTGGCTAATCCCATCCACACATTGCAGAAAAATATTTGCAGCTGACATGCTGCAATTGCGAAAACCATTGTGTTTTTGTTAATTGCAGCATGTCAGTTATACGCTGGTGTTTTCTATATAGGTATAATTGAAGCAGAAAGTCCACAGAGGAAAACTCTGCCGACTTTCTGTGAAAAACGCTGTGGGAAAAACCGTGATATGTTTCCTCCTCGCTATATGGGGCCTTAGCCTCAAGGAATGTCTGGCCACTTAAATTTACAAAAAAATATAAGAATGGTCTAAAATGATAAAAAAAAAGAAATACAGTATTTTCCTTACTGATCCTCTGTCGCTCCTGTTACGACAGGGGCCCCTGCCAGTCTCTGGACGTCGTAGTGTCTCTGAACACAGATATGTGACTTCTCAGTCACTTATTGCACCAGTTTGTTTGTCTGATGGGTTGACTGGGTGGTCACCTTGTAGGAACAAGAGCTGTGGGGGGATCAATACGATAGGTGTCATTTCTATTAACTTTTTACACCATTCTAAGCATTTTTTAAAATGCATATTGAAAGATATGAGAACCATAATTCAATTCTACTTGTTCTTATGCCTTTCAAGTTAGAATGGAAACAGACTATGCAACAAGATTTATGCTATCAGCTGCAAGTCTCCTGAAAAATCAGAGCTGTACTATTCTGACTCTCATGTCTCTTGTCAACTTAACTGTGATATGTTGTCTCCATTCTCTGTCTTGTCCTAATCCAAAGTAATGCTACTTTTGTAATGTACCCCCTTCTCTTTTATTTCCTTTTGTTCATCCATTCTGGTCTTGCTTTCCTTTTCTTGTTTATTGGCATTCTTTTAATCTTAATTTTTTTTCTTTGTTCTACCTTCTTTTCTTATGTTTATGACTGCATTCTGGGATATGCACTTTTATTCTATAAAATGGTCTTACAAGTCATGTGGGTAAGGGGCTTTTTACACTAGATCTAGTGCTGGTGCTTATAAATGCTAACAATTTTTTTTATTTGTGCCTGCTGATCCTTCCATTGTATGTAATATTTGCTGTTACAGTTTTATTGTGTTTGTGTTTCTCTAAAAAGTTTTAATGAAGATGGATTGAACAGAAATGTGTAGACATTGAAAACAATGCCTCCAGACTATTGTCATTATGCGGTGTATGCAGTCACCCTGTATGGAATGAATTGTCCTATATTCCATTTTAGCTTGTTTTTGAGGTAGCAATACCTCTGGGATATCTGTTTTATTTTTAAATAAATGTTGAATCAAATATTCTTTTTGACTTTTGTCATTCTTTTTTGATTAATTTTGCAATGTGTCTGAATAAATGTAAAATCAAATATGAGTATACACTGAATGCTTAAGATATGCAGCTCCAGGACTCATCCAGGCTCTTCAAACTGACTGCACAAGTGACTCTCTAGACACATGGATGCTCTGAATTTGCAGAATTCTTAGTCTAAGTGAATAAAGTAAAAACTCCATTAGCACATATGATTTGCATGCACTTGTCTGGGATGCTTGTGTTGTCATGTGGATCACTTGAAAGGAGGATATAATTAAACCACATTTTAATGTAGCACATTTAGGTAAATTATATATGTGTAAATTATTATCACAAAAAGTGATGACGTGTGATTATAATACTCTATTATTATCAATGTGAGAAGCTGACATTTGAATGCCTATCAATATGCGTGGGTAGAATATTGGATATTGTATACAGCCATATAACCTACACAAACAACAAAAGTCAAATTATACCCAATTAGCTTCTTCCCAAATAATCCAACATACCTGGTAGGTGATCACATTTTGTGCTACCTGCTCTTGTTAACTGAAATTAAGGGAAACAAAGTGTCTCACAAAGTCTCTTCTTGAAGGGAAGCTTCACCCTGGAACCGCAGTGATGCAGATAGCATTTTAGGGAAAACACGCATTGTTTTCCTGGCTTGTCTAATGTTTTCCCCACCCCCCAAAATATCATAACCTAATGGAGGCTGTAACTCCGTAACCTTTTTTGATTTAGCATTTTCTGGAAAGAGGGCACAAAGGTTCTCCTGACCTGACCCTTCTGAATAGGCAATTTTACCTATTGGCTATGCATTGTGTGGTTTCCATTTTGCTACACTACAGCCTGACTCTTTCTAGTCATGCTAGGCAGGAAAGTCTTCCTATAAAAGGCGGTTTTCTCTGTCCTTTCGGGTCTTCATTCCATTACAACCCTGTTCTCATGGTTATTGGGGTTCCCAGTGTTCAAACCACCACTGATCATATAGTTATCTCCTTTAATGTGCATAGGGGATAACCTGTAAGCACCAAGATATCACTTTAATGCCCACCCCAGAGCATTAAAATTATTGGGTTTTAAGCAATTTTTATGTACTGTTATTTTGGCATTATATTGAAATGTTCTTACTAAACAAAATAAAAAATATTTTTGGTTACATTTGTCTTTCATAAGGCAATAGTTAGTCATCCTTTACCTCTGTATATGTATACAGACTTTGTTGATTAGAGTGTTACTGTAATAGAGGGAAAACTATTCTAAAAACTTTTTAGTAGCACTTTGTTCTAATAAAAACACATGAAAAATGGGAAAAACATGTTTTCCCCTCTTTTTTGTTTATATTTTTTCCTGGATATATAAAACATGCAAAAAGTGACATAAAAATAAAGCTCTATCCCCAAAAAAAAAAAAAAAAACATGTTATAGACCTCAATATTGCATGTAAAACTAAACCCAAAAATGTGTCCAGTTATGAACCAGGGAAAATTGCCCTGTCTTAAAGTGGCTAATAAAGGCATAAGATAACTTCCCATTTGCTTTGATTTTCCAAAATTGCCACCATTTCCCTTACTTTCACACTGACCAGGCAATAGAAGAGGAGTCTCACAGAGATTATATCACTGTAAGAACATATGATCTTCTCTGTGTCTCAGACTAGGGGTTTGAGTTAAGGTTGATATTAGGAGGTCTGGCCTCTTAATAATAATCTATACAAGTCAGGGACTGACGTAGATTTCTGGTATAACTCCCAGCAGTTTTCTGGCATGAGTTATAAATTTGTCGTACCAAGATGTCCCTGTCCCAGTCCGCCTAGATTCCCATCCCACTTTCCCCACCCTACTCTGTCTCAAAAAGTGAACAGGAGATGAGAAGCACCATCATGTACCTAAAATACAAAAAGTTGAGGCGCACTTTTAGACACTTTTTAGGCTCAGGAGTAATAGTAAATGTAGCCCACTGATGCAAAATACTGACCAAATATTGACCATGTGTAACTTTACTATGTTTTTTCTTTGTATTTCTCAAGCCTGAAAATCTTCTTTTCCTATTTAGTGTGCAAGCTTTGAGATATTTTCTGTGGATTTTATGAGAGTTATTCAAGTTTTTATGTTCAGAATTGAAAGCAACAAATCCTTCTGATGCTACCTTTGCAGTTTACATTAAAATACATTGTTCCCATTAAAACTGCAAATGGTGTAGAAATGTGTTGTTATCATGCATATGAGACTACGATATAAGATTTTCAGAATAGCTCTTAATGAATGGAACAAAATCCTCCACATTTAATGAAAAGTATCCTCTACCAAGTGGAATTGATGTCAGAATTCTAAGCCACATGTAAAAGCGTTATCTTCCCAAAACCAACCTAATTAAAAAATAACATAATGTCCAAAACATCTCTCCTTTTTCATCAGATGGTAATAACAGTTTCTGTAAACAACAGAGCAAGCCAAATTCAAATGATGCTAGTTATTGAAGCTCCTTTCATTTTAGGCCAGGTTAACCTCTGCATGGAGGACTTTTCTCTCTATCGATTCCAGTACAAAAAACGGTGGAAACTCGATAGACACCTGGCGGACCCCATTATAGTCTGTGCGGTCCACGGGTAACCATTGTGTTAGTGGATGGGCTCTCCATCATTTGGGTCTGCTGGGTGTCCCCAACGCAAGTGTGAACCTAGTCTTACAATGCATTCTTAATCAATCTATCTATCTATCTATCTATCTATCTATCTATCTATCTATCTATCATCTCTCTCACTTGCTGTTTATGGTCATGGGACATACTGTAGATAACATTATATCCCTGTGCAGTGGCGAATTACAGACGTTGTGATGGGGCTTTGTTCCTGTGAACATATGAGGTGGGCTGTATTCCTTCTAACAGCATTTGTAATGCTGATTTTGCATAGGTAACAAACTTTTAAATCACTTTGCTTATTGGCACCTGTGTTTTATTGCAATATTTATTACTATGACACTATTTATATAGGTTTGTCATCGCTCATGTTATGAACTATATGTAAATTGAATAGCACATGCACTTGTCACTTTATATGTGTCTTGCTCTTTATTGTCAGTTAATTGATATGATTTTGAATTTGTATGAGCATATGCCATGATGCACTATAAAGATATTGGTTTTGCACTGTTTGCACTGCTTGAGAAAGGTTCGAGTTGAACCGAATCGCACCGAACCGAGTTGTATCACTGAGCTGATAAAGTCCATTTTTTGGATCAGTTTTGGCATGTTGCCTCTTTTTTTTACTTATCTATCTGTATTTCTATCTATCTATCTTGGTCTATCTGTCTAAGATATAAATTTCCCTTTGTATTTTGGAGTTTTGTATTGAAATAAAGAATTTGGAAATCCTTTTTGGAATGTTGTCCCTGATATTTTTCTTATGCGCATCTTCAGCAAGCATAACTACTGTGGCACTGTGACATCCATGCAGTATTTTGTGGTCTTAGCAGGTGGAGTACACTAGATAGAGATCTTGCTGTAAATCTGTGACCTAATAGCTTAATAAGCATGGAACAAGCCTACAAAGTTCATTCATTTTTAAGGTGGTATCCAGGGTTGAAAATATTGGGGTAGCAGTGGCAGCCGCTACAGCGAACCCCACAAACACTGCTATCATTATACTATGGGGTCTTTTCAGACCCCTGAGTATAACAGTCGGGGGCCAGGGGAGGTGAGGGAACATAAAAAACACTGTAACTCACCTCTCCGCCGCTCCGCCAGGCTTCGGGCCTGTTTGGTGATATCCCAAACGTCAGCCGACGTCATTGTTTTCTATTTTTGTATCTTCCCTTGTATCTCCGATCATTATATTCTGGAGTGTGAAAAAACCCCAGAGTATAATAATTGTTCATGGGTGGTCCACAATGGGGCATTCTAATGTGTGTAGGGGCCATTATGGGGCATAATACTGTGTGCAGGGGCTTCTATGGGGCATACTACTGTGTGCAGGGTCATTATGGGGCATAATACTGTGTACATGGGGCCACTATGGGGCATAATACTGTGTGCAGGGGTCACTATGCTGCATAATACTGTGTGCAGGGGCCACTATGGGGCATAATACCGTGTGCAGGGGCCACTATGGGGCATAATACTGTGTGCAGGGTCCACTATGGCACATAATAGTGTGCACAGGAATGTGGTTTGTGCAGGGAGGGTTGGAGGGGGCGGTCCGGGGGCCCCATGTCAAATGTTCGCCTTGGGGCCCAGCCATTCCTAGTTACGCCACTGGTGGTATTGCTTCTCATTGATGAGATATTGATGATGATGATGGATATCCTTGGACAAATTTTAGCTCCTATGCTGGAAAGGACTGTCTGCCTTCGCGCACCATAAAACAATAGCCTTATACAGAATAACAATTCCTTTACTATCTGATAAGGAAGCTAACCTGCCCTTTGGGTTAGATTCAAGCCAGATGTTTGTATGTGCAGTGGCGCTACTGATTCAGGCTGGATTCACATCTGTGTTGGAATCTCCATAGGAGACTCCGTCGCAGACTCCACCTAAAGAGAGAAAAGTCCTGGAAGGAGGATTTTTCTCTCTGCTGGTTTCAGTATAAAACCGACAGAAACCTGGCGAACATTATAGTATATAGGGACCACCCAGTAACAATTTTTTAACCCCTTAACGACCCAGGGTGCAATAGTACATCCTGAGTCCCATGACGATGTATGGAGAGCGCTCAGGAGCTGAGCGCTCTCCATACATCGCGGGTGCTGGCTGTATAATACAGCCAGGACCCACCGCTAGCAGCAGCGATCGGTGCCTGCACCGATCGCGGCTGTTAACCCTTTAGATGTTGCTGTCAAACGGGACTGCGGCGTCTAAATTGCGCAGCCGCCACGGGCGCCGCCATTTTTACCTGATCGCCACCCTCCAGAACGTCATTGGAGGGCGGCGCTTGGTTGCCATGACAGCCGGGAGCCTATTGAAGGCTCCCAGGCCTGTCATTACATTACAGCTATTACGCGATGCCAGACGCATCGTCTAATAGCAGTGAAGGCATTTTGCTATTCACTGCGATACAGTAGTATCGCAGTGAATAGTATGATCGATCAGACTCCCTAGGTTTCAAGGTCCCTAGGGAGTCTGATCATACAAGTAACAGTATAAAAAAAAGTTTTTAAAAGTATGAAAAAAATAAAAAAAAACACAAAAGTTCAAATCACCCCCCTTTCCCTAGATCAGATATAAAAGTAAATAAACAAAAGTAAACATAAACACTTTAGGTATCCCCGCACTCCAAAATGCCCGAACTACTAAAATATTAAAATATTTATCCCATACGGTGAACGGCGTAGCGGGGAAAAAAAAAATCAAAATGGCCAAATAGCGTTTTTTTCAACACTTTGTCTCCTATAAAAAATTGAATAAAAAGTGATCGAACCATCAGATCTTTCCCCAAATGGTATCAATCAAAACGTCATGTTGTCCCACATAAAAAGACACCTTACCCAGCTCCATACATGTAAATATGAAAAAGTTGCAGGTGTCACAATATGGCGACACAAAGTTTTTAATTTTTTAAAAGGTATCAAAACATTACAAATACTATATAAATTTGCTATCGCCGTGTTCGTACGGACCCGCAGAATACAGGTAACATGTCATTTTTACCACACAGTGAATGCTGTAAAAATTAAACCCATATGAATTTGGCGCAAATGCAGTTTTTCTCCAATTGCACCTCATTATGAATTTTTTTCCAACTTCCCATTACATTGCACAGCATATTGAATAGTGACATTACAAAGTACAATTTGTTTCGCAAACAATAAGCCATCATGTGACTCTGTGAACTGAAAAATTTAAAAGTTATGGCTCTTGGAATGTGGGGAGGGAAAAACGAAAATGCAAAAACAAAAAATGGCCCGGTCATTAAGGGGTTAAGCGGACAGGCTCTCTGTCTTTCAGGTCCCCATGCAAATTGGAACGATGGAGATCCGAACGCTAGTGTGAGCCTAGCGTTACATTAGTTGATGACACAAGACATTATAGTTGTGGCAATATGTTGACATTTGCTTCCTTGTTCCATGTACTAAGGGTATTAAACTTCCCCACCACTTTGTTTGGCTCACTAAAGCCAAAAAAGCAAATTTAAGAGTTTGTAGCTCTGGTCTAGATAATTTTAATGGTTGCTAGCAAGAACAGTCGATTTCCAAAAAGGACATATCATTGTTTATGTACGTGTCTGGTGTCTGGGTTTTTTTTTTTCAAGGAAAAATGTTTTTCATAACATGTCTGATAGCTTGGCCAGACTCTCCAATGTGCTTTATGTGCTTGATCACAGGCTTCAGTGGTTTCATAGGA